>SEMN01000209.1:600000-832500 GCA_005408345.1 Macquaria australasica | reverse complement strand
TGGATTGAATCCCTGCCTTGGCTGATGTGTGACTGTCCCTGCAATTTGGTCAGCAATCTTTAAACTCACAACCATGTGGGAAAGCTCATCAACAAGTCCAAAATGACTGCCTTTAATGTACTCGGCTCACCTGTGACACCTGTCTGATCCACAAAGTGACGACACACAACACGTCTGCATTTCGTTTTACATCCCTTTCACTACTTAGTTAAGCAGAGTTCATTCTTGCTGAGACTGAAACTCTGCCAGGCATTGTGACCTTGGGATTATATGATGACTTTGATAGCAGTTATTACCTGTCAAGCCCTTTTTGTACCTGACAAAACGTGGACTCACATGCCAAGACAGGCTGGCACCAGCTGCTATTATGGGCTTCTAAGGATTACTATTATAACATACAGTATGTTATTCATATCTGCTGCGGCCTAAAGACATAAGTGCTCTCACCTGTGAGATTTATACAACATATTATCCACATTATTCAGTATTCAAGCATGACATTGCTTTATTGTTATTGTTTAGGTTTTAACTTTGTCTTCTGATCTGAGTTTTTGATACATCTGTAATTTAGTGTTAATAAAAACGGTATTGGATTAATGAGTGGACTGTCTTTACTATTGTCAGGATCTTGTATGTATGATTCAGCGATGGCTAGTCGCCAATCAGACACATCTACTACTTCCTACCGGTTTCCACTATTTAGCAGTCAGTCTGTCCACACTGTGTGTTACACGGTCAGGCGCCCACATTAATCTCTCGTATAATATAATACCTCAGTCCATTTTGCGTCATTTAGTTGTGGTTTTAGTCGACGGCTGACTTACAGTTCCTCTGTTGCAGTCTGTGATGGCAGACGGCGGCCGGTGAGAGCGCTGCGGGGTTTTGCGACAGCACCGCAGCTGTATTTCTCGACACGGTCGTTAGAGCCTTTAGGTAACCTGCCATGTTTACTACGGGTTGATTGTGGTCACGGACACGACCACTGGGACGGTTCCCTCTTTTCTTATGAATGAACGATGGGCCGGTAAACGTGTTACGCCGGACCCAAGCGCCAATGAATGCCACCCACGTCAGCTTGCATAGAGCACTCTCATTGGCCAGCAAAACTGTCACGCGTGCTCGTTGAGTTCACTGCGCGTGCAAGTTCAAGTTCACTTCAATCCTATTTCCTCTTTCATTGACCCCCACATCGTTGTATATGAGGAATGTGAATGTATTGGAAGAGACAAAAATCTTCTCAGTAGGGTTTCTTAACATTGCTCTGCATGTTAAAAAAAACATTAAAATCCAGAGTGTGCACTTTTTATAGCTCTCAACCTTTTAACTGACAACTTTTTATCCTATTGAGAAACCTGATGAAGACCCACCAGGGTTAAAACATTGTTTAGTTATGGTAGAAGTTTGGCAGCTTAGTGTGTGAATACTTTCTGCTTTTTCCAGAGCTGCTTCCCTGCACCTGGCCTAAATACAGGACTGGATTTACACACAACATGCAAACTAATTTAATGTAATTCTTGTCCAATCTGTATCATTTTTGTTCTTGATACGAAATTGTAAAAGATGCTACTGAGAGGGCCTGAGTTGGCCAGAAATAGCTTTAATCATTTCCTGTAATGTGTGGCTCATCGATCAATTAGAAAACAATAAGAGAGCTGATGTCCGTCACGGGTGCACAATTATCTAAGTTTCTTATTTTAATAATAAAACGTTTTCTTACAAAAACTTTTAAAATTAAATATATATTTTTAAGTAAAATGTACTTGAATTGGCATCATGGTGCCAGAAAATACCAAATAATGCTCAAAATGCAATCATAATCTGGCAATGTTAAGAAATTGGATTTGCAGCTTTACCAAAAATCTTTCCACTAAATTTGACTGAAATCTGTTGACAGGTTTTACACATAATAAACAGACAGATAAACAAATAGGACTGAAAACATAACTTCTTTGGTGAAAAAAAAAATCCATGTCACTTTATGTCCATTAAACATATGTCTTTATGAAATAACATACATGTAATCACTCCCAAATGTAAAACATAAGATGGAAAACTGAGAATTCAGTGAATCAGTAACAACAGGATGGCACGTATAACAGACACATTAACAGTAAACTTTCAACTTGGTAGGAGGTGAAAAAAAAATAGATTTCTTAAGGCACTTTGTATGAGACACACAAGGACATGAGGGAGACAGAGCTCTTACAACTCATAACAACACTTTTTGAACATAAATTAAGGTAGTAACAAACACAATACACACGCTATAAAACAAATAAAACTAACATTCAGAAACAACACTTCTTTGGCTTCCATCAGTGTGCCACTATGTACTTGCTGGGTATCCAGATGAAAATCCATGACGGTCCTACTGTAAGGCAATCCAGGTCATTAACAGATAGATCAAACTAAACCTGCTTTATGTTGTACTTCTATAAAAACTTAATAAATAATCTGTGCAAGGTTGAAAGGTGTTGATCTCATTTTCAACACAAATATGAGTGGTGTTGCTTTTCAGTATAGCTTGTTAAGAACAAAACACAGACATGAAAAAGGCATTCACAAGTTTATCTGACACTGGGTAAGCAGGACAAAAATAAGAAAATTTCCCGAACTATCCCTCTAACAAAAGGGTTTGCTGAAAGCACTACAAGACGTGTGCTGCTCTCCAGATGCACTCGTGTTCACAATGACGAGGTTCCACCTGTATTTCTGAGGGCACGTCAAGACTGCGAGTTCTAAGTGGTGGCTGCCACAGAGCCTTTCTTCTCTGTGAAGAAGCTCCTGAGCAACATGACTTGACCGATGCCGATGACGAACAGCAGGACGGTTTCTCCGATGGACCAGTAGGTCACCCGCTCGAGGAGATGCTCTGCTTTCGTGCGGTCGTGCGCCTCTCTCAGCCTGTACCATGTCTGCGAGTCAGCCACCACCTTCAGGATCTCGTGAATGGAGACGCAAGACGACTCCAACTGAAAGTGCAAAGATCAACACAAATTAATCAAGAGCAGAGCAACGGCCCAGGGCAAAACACACAGTGGAAGGTGGGTCACACATATGCAAACTTTGAACTATTTCTACAAACTGCTCCTGAGCAGATTCATTTTAACTTCCTACACTTTTCCTGTAAGTCTCAGGACTTGAAGCGGCCAAAATGGAACACACATTGTACTATCCTGTATATAGTATAGCATAGTATACACTATACATAACTAGGGAACTACAAATGTGGGCTGATATGGGGAACCGGATGTTTTATTCTGTGTTCTGAAAGCTGCAGTATTTCTGAAAATGATTGACATTTCTAGCTGTGACATTGAAACACACTGACCCTCCAAAAACCCTCCATTAACACATCCGGGTGTTTCAGGTATTGTGGGGTACGGAGAGCACATTAACAGACTTGCAAAAAAAGATTCAGCCATGGTTAACACAATATTTCCTGTACAGGGTGAGACTTAAGTCAGAACAACTCTGGCTCCACCTAGTGGACTTATAAA
Organism: Macquaria australasica; assembly: GCA_005408345.1. Lineage (NCBI taxonomy): Eukaryota > Metazoa > Chordata > Actinopteri > Centrarchiformes > Percichthyidae > Macquaria > Macquaria australasica. The sequence goes on along the minus strand of SEMN01000209.1, from coordinate 829,000 downwards.
CTGTCTCACTTCTTTAACTAACAATAGCTGTAACAGCCGATTAGTTAGCCTAACTTACTAAACGCAAACACTATTAGCAAATATTGTTTTTGCTACAGTGTCTCTTTAATCTGGTTCATGTCTTCAAGGTGAAAATATGTATTGTGGTTTTCTTTTTGCCTGCCCTCCAGGATGTATTTACAAATTTACAAAAAAACTGAGAAATGAGACAAAACTGAACGCTCAACAAGGCAGCAGGATAAAAACAAATCCCTATCTCTAACATAAAGGCAAACATATGATCTTCTTTTGGACAATAGTCTGCCTCAAATCACTTACACCCACTCACACACACTGGAGCAGCCAAGTGACAGCCACAGTCTGGCCCTTTAAAGGCTTTCCACTGCAGCAGACAGACTGAGCACCTTCTTCCTCAAGCATATTTGTAAAGCAAATTCCTGAGACTTACCTGAGTCAGTGCTGTAGTACTAGTCATGCTATGCAGGAGAGGTTCCTCATCTCCATAGCGGAAGTCCAGGTACACCGTTTTGTGTGTAAAAGTGGAGAACTCGTTGCTAAAGCAGACCTTGTAGACGCCCTCCATGGCTGTGGTGTGAGAGAAGCTGTCGTACTGCTTCTTCTTCTCATTATACAAGACATTGTTTAGAGGATCGGTGACAAAGCTGTCCACATCATAGTTGCCTCCTGAAATTACCTAAAAGAAGAGAAAACAAACATCAAAGACGTGTGGATGACAGGACATATGCATGCCCAGACAGTTGTAACATATGTTGTCTTGTTGTAACATACTAAACTGACCCAAACTGGCTATGCAGCAAACCAGTTAGGTGGGTAACAGTGGGTAAAAAAAACATTTACCAAAACAGATTTCTTTTTTATTTTAACTGTGGTATTAAACTACAGGCAAAGGATTTAGTGAGGGTGTCATTTGAGTGACCAAATGGGCACCTCACTAAAAACAGATGCATTTTGAAATTATGTAGAAGAACTAAAACTATGCATGTTCTTCCTTTCCAAGAACCCACTCAAACAACAAACCAAAGAATAACTTTGGCAGCACCTTGCAAGCACACAGGGTGAAAGGGGTGAAGCTCTCACAGCGACTTACTTGGAAGTCTATGTAAAACTTCACGTCTTTCTCTAGTTCTTCGTAGAAACACTGCTTGTCGTTGTCAGGGAGCTCAAACGTGAGCTCAGTCCCAAACACCACGAACGCATGCAGCAGCAGCAAACAGCTCAGTCCCAGGCACAGCATGGTGGGAGCAGAAGAAGGACCCGCTGAAAGCTGCAGGGACAGACGATAACTATTTTGTAGCTCTGACGTGGCACGAGCACGAACAACTTCCGGGGCAGCTCTGTTTATTTTTTTGGTAAAAAATTAGCCCACGGTTCTGAAACGTCAATTGTTGTCAAACAAGACCCGGTGTGACCTCTAAATGTAAGACAACCCATTTTTTTTAAAAACTAGTTAAAGTCACGAAGCGACAACTCACTGCGTCGTGAAGCGTAGGTTTCAAAATAAATGCCCAATGTTTTAACGTAAGAGCGTTATTTTTATTTTATTTAGTTGTTGATTTTTTTGCAAAAACAAAACAAAACACACTTTTCAGTCAGTAAGAAAAGATCCTAACACATACAAGTCAATTTAGGAGTTATGTGTTTTGCAGTGGTATTCACTTGGCTATTCAGTTGTAGGCTATAACCCTATTTAAGTAAAAGTATAAGCAACTAACAGTTTCAAAAGTAAAATACTATGCAATATCAATAATTATATTACTGGACCCTTGTTATTGGTGCATTGACATGTAAGCAGCATTTTAATGTTTCAGCGTATCCAGGTGGAGCTTATTTCAACTGCTTAACGTGCAGTTTTATCTCTAAAATTGCGTAGTACGTTAAACCAAACTCAGTAGATGAGTCAGCGAGCTGCATTGTACTGATGTGTGTGTTTTGCAGGGCGTGTGTAAGCTACACAGATGGACTGCTCTGCTTTCGTTGGGCCCGAAATAGATTATCATGTGTTGTTATTGTGTGAGAAAGCCTGACATTAACTCAAGACACCGACATTTATTTTGATTGTAGAAAGAAGCCAAACACGAGCAGAGAAGTTAGGTCACACATTACTACAACAGAGGGATAGACCTTTAACCGGAGTCTTATTCTGAAAACCCCAGCCGGCGCACACCACGCCCCCACTTCAACAAGAGGTGGTGTTGTTGTTGTTGTTGTTGTTGTTGTTGTACCGCAATTCTTCAGCACACAGCAAACACTTCACCTTGGATTGGAAGAAAAGACAGGGAAAAATGATAGTGCATTGCATAACAAACATAAAACACATGTAATAATGTTACTGAAGGTGTACTTACCTTGTTGGGAGAGATCAGATCAAAATGTTCCCACACGGGGGGAAACTTTCTCTTTCTCACAGGCTCCATCAACATAAGCAGCAGTATAACAAAATGCACCTCTATGTCACACACAAACCAACAAATCTCCAACACTAACCCCCGAAGTGTGAGCGGATCCATTGCGGTATATAGGTATATATATATATATATATATATATATATATATATATATGTTCATAAATCGCGCCAATACTCGAACCACTTCCTGAACCAGCGAGGCTTCGAACGTCATCAGTGACGTCACTCGCCCTAAACCACACAGGCGTCGATGCGCGCTTCACTAAACACTTGCGGGATTTCTCGACACACGCTCCGAAGCGTCGGCACGGCACGGTCCATCACTGTTAACAGCCCAAAGAATGCAAAAGTTCGCAGAGTTGATGAGGGTCTTCGTACAGAGGCATGCGACCAGTCTCGCAGTTGCTTTTGTTGCAGGTAAATCAATTATTTTATCGTAAGGATATTATGTAAGCTATGTTTTGTACCTTTTCACATTGTCTTAAATATCAGTGCAAGGGAATGAAGTTAACTCTTACCACTGAGAATGCAATAAAACTCTTACTCCTGAGAATGTAAGCAATGGTATATACTTTGTAACCCGTTATTCAGGCAGACAACTGTATGTAAAATAAGTATATTTGTTCCTGACAGAGGCATTCATTGTGGCTGCTGCTCAGTTTGTGAATATCTAGAAATGTCAGTGGAATAGCTACTTGAAACATTTTAACAGTTTTATCAATTGCATTCCTGTCAGGGGCAGGCATACTGGCCTTGCGTAGGTGGATGGCTGGGCGAGTGTGTCTGAGCAAGGTCAGGCTGGATGGGAAAACAGTCCTGATCACAGGAGCCAACACTGGCATTGGGAAGGAGACGGCCCTGGATATGGCCCAGCGAGGTGAGACTCCCATATTTGTTTGTACACTTTGTATAGGCCTACGTCTTGGTCTTTTTTGTCCATTTTTGTGTAGCACTTTGTTATTCTTTATAGAGTGGCTTTGGATTTACCTAAATTAACTGCTACCATCATGGCTACTAATTAAGTACTACTTCCACTATTACTGCATACATCTTGATTACACTGACATTCCCTGTTTTTGTCAAGGAGCCAGAGTGATCCTAGCCTGCAGAGACATGACCAGAGCCCGCATTGCAGCTGACGAGATCCGGCAGCGGACTGGAAACGGCAACGTGGTGGTAAAGAAACTAGACCTAGCCTCACTGCAGTCTGTCAGGGACCTGGCCAAAGATGTCCAGCAGACTGAGGAACGTTTGGACATCCTCATCAACAATGCAGGTATTTTGCAGTGGTTCTCCCTTACTCAGTCAGCAGCAGTGAAAATGTGTTTGTCACTGCAGGAACATTACCACAATAAGCATGCATATACTGTACAGTATACTGTGGGTGCAAGCCGAATTTCTAGGGGGGCAGAATAAGTGGATCAGGCAGACTTGAGGACTTGAGCACTTTTAAATAACACATCACAGCTAAACAATTTGTAGGATCAAAATTCAGCTTAATAAAAAGGCATCCTGTATGTTTCATATGGACAGCCAACTTTTGCAGCTGAAATTGAACTGGCTGTATTTATTATCCTCTCCCAACTTTTATAGGCCAAAAAAGTGACCTCAATTTTGAGTCAACTGATGGTGGAACCAAGAGGTTATTTCCTAGCTAGTTTTATTCCATATGTGTTTTTGTTTAATTGTTAGGGGTCATGATGTGTCCTAAGTGGAAGACTGATGATGGCTTTGAAATGCAGTTTGGTGTCAACCACCTGGGACATTTTCTCCTCACCAATTGTCTTCTTGACCTGCTGAAGAAGTCAGCTCCAAGTCGCACTGTCATCGTCTCCAGCCTGGCACACGAGAAAGGTAAAGGGGAATGTCATTTTAGTCCATCGAAGCAACTTCAATCAACACACCTGTGATTGTCAAATGGAGGCTTTTTAGTCTCTTTTTCAGTCTCTCATCACATATTTGATAGTATCTCCAACGTTTTACTTGATATACGTGATATTTAACTTTGGCTGCGTTTTTAAGAGTTATTACAGATACAGCTTACATGATGAGGTTTCAAAATGTAATTTCTGCTTAAAGATTACACTGGATTGTTTCTCATGCAGGTCGGATTCACTTTGATGACATCAACCTTGATAAAGACTACCAACGTGAGAGGAGCTACTGCCAAAGCAAGCTGGCTAATGTGCTCTTTTGCAGAGAACTGGCTTCAAGACTGCAAGGTAGTGTCCAATGTACACTACGTCCCCTTAATACAGCGTTGTTCAAAAATGTGTTATTATTAATCAGATACACTGCAAGGGTAAAGATGATGGGGAATAATCACCTCACATTTTCCCAGTTTTTGAATTTCTTAAATGAACATAAAGTCTAATGTAGTAGAAACCTCTTTATAGTTTTTTAGTTCTTTTGTTTTTGCCTTGGTGTTCATGTGTCCTTTTCCTTTCTCCCTGTGTCAATAGTATTCTGATGCTTCATGCTTTGTAGCTAACATTTGATTTGATGGATCCTTCTCTTTAGGCACTGGTGTGACAGTGTACAGTCTTCACCCCGGGGTCATCCGCACCGAGTTAGGGCGCTACTTGTTCTCTACTTTAGCCCTGTGGAAGAGAATCATAGCCATGCCACTTCTCATGCTGATCAAAAGTCCCTGGGAAGGAGCCCAGACCACCATCTACTGCGCTGTGGACGAGAGCCTGGCAAACGTCAGTGGCCTCTACTACAGGCAAGTATTTAAACTCGCCTGACTGAAGATACACTTCATTGTTAATAGTTGCAGTTGTCTGGAATTCAGTCCACTTTGCATGGTTATATTGTACAAGGAAATAATGATTTATGGCGTAGTGAAGGATTTATTACACAAGCTTCTGCTGATCCATTATCCATTGTACTACATCAGATTTGATTTTGACCACACTGTATAGGACCTTTGGTGATCTTTTTTTGTTTCTTCCATCATACAGTGACTGTGCCCCCAAAACGCCGGCACCGCAGGCCCGGGATGATGCCACAGCCAAGAAGCTGTGGGACCTCAGTGCTTCCATGGTTGGTCTGGCTTAAACACAACAGCCTGCCCTGCTTTTATCACCCGTTCCTCCTGCTGGAGTCAGTGTCCTTGTTTACACGGGTGAATAAAGCACAGCAATTAGTTTTGTTATTTACCGTATAAAAGTATTGCATCAATAAGGATGATTTTACTTGTTCATATTTTTTACACCATTTTCTGACGAGTGAATTTGCACTATTTAATCTCAGACTCCAGTGAGCTGAATTATAAAATGATTGCTTCATCTTTATAATATGCATATTCTGCATTATATTTTGTGCTTTATTGTATATCTATAGTATGCTGCTATATCCTTAGCAAAATGAGGTAACACTTGCTTTATAATCTACCATATTGGCTGATTCTTTGCATTTGAATGAATAATTGCTTTCATACATTTAACTTTGTTTTTAGGTTTGGAATACTAAAATGCATAGGCGCTGCAAATTCCAAGAGACATTTAAGACTTCAAACTGCCGCTTTTTATTCATGGCATCTAACAACAATTGCCAACATACAGTGACATGATTGTATAGTTTGTATAAGCAATTCTGCATCAACCTCATTGCAGAAACACACCCATAAAAACATGTAAAGCAATGCTGCATTTTGAAGTACAAGGAAAGAAAGATGAGAGCTTATTTGTGTGCAGGTTGAAGAGGTAGACTGTGGTGAAGTAGCGCTAAAGTGTTGCTTAATGGCTGGGAGGTGACCTTATGTGCCGGCAACCGGTGGGGAGCGGATTATTGCACTTCAGAGTAGAGAGGATCCTTCACCAGGTGTAGAGAGGGAGTGGACGCCCCGGGGGCAGAGAAGCAGCCAGTAGATCCAGAAGACTCATCAGCTTACTGAGTGCCCTCCTGTGTGTGTGTGTGCGTGTGTTTTTCTTTACATAGTGGATGCTGTTTGTTGTATCATGACGAGGTCATTTTGGTGCTTTCATTCTAAAAGGTGAGAATTGCACTGTGTGTTAACTGAACTTACTCAAAATGAACAGTACAGAAGTGTACAATGGGAACCATCAGGAATGTAATACTTTTTGGCAATAAATGTCTGTTTTTTCCCCCCAGTTATTAAATGACAGGTGCAATAAGTAAAACTCTTGGATATGTATTTATGGAAGATTGATGGCTGTAAATGAGAAAAAAAAAATCCACAACAACTGACACGTACTCTTTTAGAGTCACATCACCACTAGCAGAAACAAATAGAGAATCCAGGCTTTTGTGATCAGGTTAACAGGTTTTTAAGATGATGATGTGTTAAAAAAGGCTGAATGCGGCCCCATCTTGTGTTTGTGAGCAGTTTGTGGAGAAAACGAAGGATGCGAGTTTAAGAGTTTTCACAGAGCTCTTGTAAATGAAGCCAGATGAAAATATAAATTAAACAAAAGGGAATTAGTTGGTAGCTCAGGTGTTTGAAAGAATAAAGCATCCCTCCAGCTGTTACACATACCACTTTTTAAAATCAAGTGATGGGGTTTTCCCTATGAATCAACAACTGCGTGGATGTAATTTTATGTTACATATCAGGACTTTTCATACTCCTATTTTCCAGCCTTTTCAGTCATTATCTCTCAGTTTATGTTGATCCATCGATTTGTATCAATGTGGTTATTCCTGTACAGTATGTTAAGAACGAGATATATTCTTATGTTTTAAACAATCCACTCAGTGAGCTGTGATTGAAAATGCCAAGGCAGCATGTTTTTGGGTGTGAGAATTGTGTCAGTATATTGGCATTCATCAAATCGAAAATTACTCACCAAATTCTTGTATTCCAGTTCACCAGTTGCATTGTCCTCAGTGTAATTAAGGTTTCAATGTATTGTGTCAGTCATGTTGTATCATGTCAGGATGTCCGAGTTCACTGTGATTCCCCATGCTTTCTAAATTTGATGTCAGGGGAACCAATTTTTTAAAATGCTAAAGTGTTGTATGCCGCCTACTGCTACACTGTGTTTCTGCACAGTAACAGTATTTTAATTTTTATGGATCATACTGGTGTCCCAAAGCAGATTGTGTCAAACACTGGTCTTACCTATGAACAGCCCTTTTTAGAGAAATACATAATAAGTGTCACCTGACAAAGAGAGCTGCATTGTTGCTTTCTGTCATATTTCTGGGAAATATGACCTAAAACCAGGTGTGCTCAGAGCTGCCTGAAGGGAATCTATGTTTCAATGAATATTCCACTGTCTCTCATTTGGCACGACAGAAGTGCAAAAACAAACCTTTCCACTTTTCAGTCCTTGGATGTAAAGTACGATTCAATGTATCCAGCACTAAATAATAAAAAGAAGACTTAAGATCATTTAATTACAGACAAATGATAAGATAGATTACAATGCAAGCTAAATGTTAGTGTTGTTAGTTATGAACTTGCATAAACCCCTTACTTACGTATTAGCCACTTACAAAGTTTACATTTTAAAACGTATGACCCAAAGCTCTTATTTTCTCTCATCTTTAAAAAGCAATAAATTACAGTTGTAGTCGTCCTTCTTAAAATTAATTTATAGTTTAAAAACAACAAAAACACAAGAACTAATAACAGTCTTCAACATCATCACCAATTGAATTGAATGACTTTTACCGCAAAGGCTCTCTGAGTCAGATGTCTCCAGTATCTGTAGGTAATGTCATGCACATGCCCTTATCAGTTCTCCGTCCAACGGATACAGAATCTATAGCTGGGCTGGAAAAGTGATAAGGAGATGTGAGCGACCACAGTACATCAACGGCTGTTAAATCTCTATCACACTGTGATGAAGGACTTAGTGTTAAGAGTCCTGAGAGGTTTAAAAAGTCCCCGGCCATGAACTGCCTGAAGCTGCCATCCCTTTCCTCGAAGTCCTGGCACTGAAAGAGGATTTCTCGAGGTCGGAGCAGATGAGATGTGTTGCTTCACTTCCATCACTCAGCCACAGAAGAGATAAACCTGTCATGGAAAAAAGTCCCTCTCTGTCCTTTTCTACTATCTTTGCCAGCTGAAAACCACTCTGATCCTCACGCAGTGAGGAACTAGTTAAGCTTTAACCGGTCAAAGTGGGCTCCTGCAGCAGTAGCACTTCACTGTTTGACTGCTGACAAACTTTTGAGACACACCCCATTGATGAGTTTTATTTCACTGCAGCCCCGCCTGGCTCAGAGGGATTTCTCGGCTGCCATTGGTTCACATTCTGAACTAGCCATACCTGCCCTCTGGCTCTTGTTGACTGGAGATAAATAGTTCTTCCAGTTGTCAGTCATGGGGAGATCAGCCAGTGGGATGAGAGAGGCCAGGCTTGGTGGGTGTGTTCCCCACAGGTGTGGCTGAGAAGCACATTCCATTATGTACATACCTGTCAGCTCCTCTGGTATTCAGCTGCTCCTAGAAAGACCTCTGCTGACCACTCGCGCTCCCCTTTCCTCCTCTTGGGGCCCATGCAGAGGGAGAAGGAAATAGCTCCTGTTTCAGTTGCACAAATAAGCGATTTTCTACCCATGCTGTGTGTATCTTCAATTTTTTCTTAAGGTATGCCACTTCCTTTAAAGTTATGAAGTTCCATTCAGGAGCAGAACCATGGGATTATAGAAAAAACATGCTTCCTTTGTGCCTCAAAGGCTGTTTGGAGTGTAAACACATGGGAGTCACTACAAGAAACTTGTGAACTATGCGAGCACAATATAGTGAATAAAGGCAGCACCATGTTTTTACATATTGCAGAGTATTGCAGGAACCACAGGCTACCACAGTTGTATCTCATTATACACCCAGATATATGGAGTCAGTTAGCGTACAGGTGCAGGCAGTGGCATGTGCCCCCCCCCAACAAAGAACGCAAGATCATCTGCGCCTGTTTTCTCCCTCTGGAGATCATAAAGCCTTAAAGATAATGTGTGTAAAGTGGAAGATTGTGTTGTCTGCCCCTCTGGTATGCAGGCTTCTTTCTCTTTATCTATTCCAGCCATTTTCCATATGTCTCTCTCTGTCATCTTCTTCTATCTCTCTCACCTCCTTTGTGGCTCTTCATCTTGCAGCGGACCCCTCTCTCTCACTCAATTTCTTTCTCTCAGAGTACAGAAGCAAAACATTGTGTGCCTCAGGCAGGTGCCGGAATGCAGGTTTGCAGCATTCAAGGGCCTAAAGCAGAGCAAAGCAGAGCAGCCCATGCCGTGATTACCTTTGGACGAGTCTGTGCATGTATTGAGCTGAATCAGAGCAGCCACAGTGACTAAGCTCCTCTGTGTCACCAGTCACTTACACACAGTATAGCTGTAGCTCTCACCAGACATTGCTTGTTTTATGTCAAAAAATTCCTCAACTCAAAACAGGCCTGTAACCCGGTTTGTGTCTTCCCTCAGACAATAAGAACCACTGGTATGTAATAAGGTGCTTTAAAGGTTGGGTAGGCAGTTTTCTTTTGGGATCATTGGGCAAAAATGCCATATTAACTGTGCAGCATATTGTAATTCAAGTGGTCTGAGAGCAAACCTCTACTTCAGCCCCTCCTCTTGGTTCTGTTTTCAGGCTTCAGAATATCTAGCCCGTGACGGTAGACTTTAGCCAGTCACAGCGGCCTTGCAGCTACCTCTGAAGCCTGGGGCGCTCTGCTCTGCGGCCGCAAAGCGCTGGAGGGGCGTCTTTGAGAAAACAAGTCACGGCGGGAGGGACCGTGGCCTCGGTGAGGCTCACACCGTAGAGAGCGAGCCCTACGAGGGATACGGTTTCACTGGGGAACCGACTCCTTCTGCTGCCGGTCGAAGTTGTGGGTTTGGTGGGAGGGGCTTAGCGGAGTGATACGAGGCAGCAGAGAGAGAGGCGGAAGGTGTTGCATAGGTTGCATAGATTTTGCCTACCCCAGCTTTAATATAGGGAAATGGTAGCATCAAACTATTAAAAATTATACTGCTGCTACTAAACCAATTATAAAGATAATTATAACGACACAATATTAACTTCTGAAAATTGTCGTACAATCCAAGTGATGCATGAGTTTAGTAACAAAGCATCCTAAATTTGAAATACTTGAAATATACTGACTTGTCCCATGTTGGCTTTCATCATTTTCTGTGTTACGTTCATGTGACACTATGAACCAGAGCATGGTTTTGTGGTTGGTACACTGAATTTGTTTGCGGTGTGGAGTGAAGAAAAGTTGACTAAATATGAAAAAGAAAGGAGTTTACCAACAGTAAAGGTGCAGCATAGTGAAATTAAACTATGTGTTATCGGTAAGATATTTTGATACTGCAGTGGTACTGAGGAAATTCGAAGCTATCTCACAATGAAATGTGCTTTAATTCAACAAAGAAAAAATAATACATATTTTTTTCAGTCATTATGAAATTCAAAGTAGGAACTTCAAGAGTAGACATACTAACACAAACAGCTGTACGGTATAATATAATGCAATGAACTTCAACAGCGTTGTAATAAATGTAAAGCTTAAAACATACATTTTCAGTTGAGACTATTAGAGACATGTTGCTTCACCCTAGTTCAGGGTGCTGTTGTGTTGGACTGCATTTTATTGTAAGGTGTTTCTTTTATTTTGACCACACTCTATATTTCTTTTAACCCCAATCTTCTGTTTGGGTTCTCAGAGACCCTGGGGCCTCTTTAACAGCCTAAAAGTACATACTTAACATTGTTGTTTTCACCATGATTTGTCATTACTTTTTTCAGAAGTCAAAAATGATTGAGGATTGCTCATAAACCTGAATTTGAACTGATGACAAGTTTCAGAAGTGCGCTAGAGAAAATGATGCATTAGGTCTGTTTGGGTTCTCCGAGACCCCACCTATAAAACATAATTAACTACAATGGATTTCCATATGCTCCGTATCTGTGGTTAGTACTTCTTTCACAACACTACCCTCCCAAATCCCAAATTAGTCTATTAGGATTTCTCTTGTTCATAAGAGGTCTAACAGGGAGTTAAACTAATTGACCCAAAACACAAGTAACGAAACTATGTAGGATATATTTCATTGTCCGTGACTGTTTGGCAAACAAAAGGAAAATATGTGTTTGTGCATAGCCCATATAACTTTGGGTCATGATTGTTAATGCTAACTTTACCTGTATTCACATTACCTGTATAATCAACACCTTTATAATAATTTTGTTCTCATATGGTACAATATGGTAGTTTGACACCCCGACTTCCTCTCTCATGATTCTGCTAGTTTTTGTGGGAAGAGACAGAGGGGGCGGATCAGGATCAGGATCAGGATCAGGGGAGTCTGCAAGAATTCCAGGGCCCGGGCTGGGAGGAGGATTTTCAGATGGTTGTGAGGGGTGTTCGGGCCCTGAGGCTGTATTCTGTCGCCGGGGATAAATACATTGTCGAGTGAGCACACAGACAACAGGGGAGGTGCTGAGTCAGCTGTCTGCCTGGCTTAGCACACGCTGCGCTGCTCTGGACTCATTCACTGCACGGTTCCCATCAGATCCTCAAGTCAGGAGTCACAACTCCAACGTTTCTATTCAAAGAGACTAATTGAAATATTCTGACTGCTTTATTTTAACATTGACAAGGCCCAGTTGTTGATTGGACTCATTTAAAAACATAACAATCCAAACTGTAAGATGGGAGGCATTTTCTCCTTCATACAGACACTGGTGCATGATGGGAACTAAAGATAGATTTTAAATATTGGCTATTGAAGTTTGATTAAATATATTTTAAAATAAACATGTATGTTGACATAAAATTTCCTTCATACTAATTTTGTAGACCATAGTAGTTATATACATGCAGTTAGTTTATAGTTTATATATATATTTAGTTTATATATATTTATATAATTTATATACATATAAATAATAATGTGTACTAATAAATTACAATTTTAGGTTTGAAGTAAACTACTTTCACACATTTTTGGAAAAATGCTGTTCAAAAATGACACAAATTAGGCTTTTAAAAAGTTGTGTTTGCTTTAAAATGAGTGAGGTGCCATGAAGGGAACGTGTGATTAAGAAAGGTAACTGCTTTGTCTGTAAAACATACAAATCATGTAACAAGATTAGGTTGTTAGTTTCTGACTGAGTTTTGGATACCCAAAGGGAAACAAATGAGATTAAATATTCCTTTAGTTTGGCTTACTACCATGTAGTTAAATTTTTACACTTTACCTGTAGTATTCCTCCATTTGGTGCCATACAGCTATATTGCGCAGCCCTCTTCCGCATGGTTTCACATTCTGCTCTTGATATTTTGTGATGTCTTAGCATACCATCGGGAGAGGAAGGGCTGTAGCTATCTCTGCTGGCATTGTTGTCGATTATTTAGTTGAGTTCCTCTCGTCAGTGTGAAAGTCTGGTGCTAACCAAACAGGCTTGGCCTCTCTTAATCCAGTTCCGGAGTTTGTTGGAGCATCAGACGCCACGGCCGCTCATGTGGACCAGAGGAGATCTGCTAAAACATCTTCTGTCCCTCACTGGGATTAGAGCGGACACATTCCTGGCCCCTATGCTCTGCGGCTCCCACCACACTGTTCACATCCAAATTTTATGCACCACTTTCTGAAAATGATAAGGACAAAATCACTCACTAATCTGTATAAACCTCTTACATAACAAGTCAAACACACATTCTTCATCTAAATGAAACATTGTTTCAGATGGCAAGGCCATCAGAAAACACAGACTACATATTTTACCTGTTACACATTAAGAAGCTCAGTTTAAAACACAAAAAACGTTACTGTCATAAACCAGATCACTCTGCTTAAAAGCAAACTTCTATATGCTTTGATACACTATTTACTGCGATCAGTAAAAATTACACAAGCGTGACAGAACACAAAAACTCAACACTCGGATTTCAAGTTTTATTTCATGTCTGAGAGAATACACCAATCAAAGCAAAGTACTGCAGTACTGTAAGCCATACCGTAAATATCCACTCACATCATGTTATCTTCCTCAGCTTCAGGGTTCTGGCTATATGAGGCCACAAAATGCCATGCACACATCACACGCGATGTTAGCCCTGGCCAGGCAGCGGGGGAAGTACCCCCCGGCTTGTTGAATCCTCCCCTGGATGGACTCCAGTGGAATGTCCCCACATGCTTCCTCCAGCATTGCAGACAGTTTTCCCACTCGTAAGGACTTCTTACGAAGTAATTATTGTAATTATTGCTGTTTAGTGTTTGGACCTGGAGAATGGAGTGTAGCTAAAATGTTCTCCGCCTTTACACCTCTCTCATCAGTTGATACACGTTCACCATGTCACATTGTCACAAACGTTTTTTTATGCTGACCTATAGACCATTTTCAATGCAGACATTTTGACTACACAACACACAGGTGTAGTTAAAAACATGAATGATGATTTCATTCCAATTGAGTGTCCATGACAGCCTTAATTCTCCTCCTTCATTTACCATTGTCTGTGAGAAAATGTAGGTACATGTTTCAGGGGTGATAATTACTCAATGCTAATTTTAGCCTCCCTGACATAATGGCACTGTGTCACAAATGGCTGTATCACAAATGGTGGAGTTTCTACATCACAGTTATATTATGACAGGATGCTTGCAGCTACTTACTGTATGTGAAGCAATTCATAAACCAAGTTTCCTTCAACAAATTCTAGACTTTAACACACCTTTGCTGTTATTTAAAGTGGCAACAAACATGAAGTTCAACCATAAAGCATGACAAAATATACAAAAACAAAATAATATACAGACTCTTAAATATTCATGCAGCTTAAATGATCAGACAAACAATAACATGCACATCAATCACACACAGATCAGCTGTGTCAGTGGCCTCTATTGTGAGACTTTTCCAACAAACTAACAGGTAAGAAGGCCATCTGACTGAACTTGATGTTACAGTAGTCTCAAGAGCCAAATGTGTGTTTTTTTATTTTATTTCTACTTATTTTCCTTATTTTTAACATGTTAAATTTGGATGTTTTTGTCAATTTTGAAATTGCTTTTGTCCTGATAAAGCCTCGTGTCAGGATGAAGCAGATGTACACTTTTCTCTTAAAAGAAGGTCTTATTGTTTCTACAGTACAGGTTTTGAGCAAAACTACACAGGGCACAGTGCACACTGCCATGTTTGTAGTTCTAATTTAAACTCCTATCATCACATTACTCTTATGTTGCCTTGGGGCTTTATTAACATGTCACAGAGCTTTGTAAATAGATGACAAAATGTGCTTACTTTTTGCGTATGTATATTGCGTTTTATAATGACATGTAGTTTTATATGAAACAAAGACAAAATGATACATTTTATATAATCTCATATCATCCAGTTAAATTTGGCGGCCTTCACGACATGTCAGGAACATGTCCAGGGTGTGGCCTGGGCCACCCATGAAATGTCATTGGCCACCCCATTATCTTAAACTTTGATTGGCTGTCTGCCGGTCAGAGGCGGGACCTTATTTCGCACCAACTGTTTGGGCTGTGTTTTGAGAGGCAACTAGTTTTTTTGTTCACACTTTCTGTTTTTTTATTATTGTAGATTTGAAGTTTTGCACAATTTTGTCAATACAATATTTTGTCCACACAGGCTTATTTTTTTTATTATTTTGTTGGTACTTTATACTGTGACTGTAAATGTGCATTGCTTTCTTTTGTACAATTTCTTTTGAGTTTTTGAGGACTTAAAGAATAAAGTATGGAAGCTTTATATTACATTTGTATGGTGCCAATTCAGAAATTGTAAGATACTGTAGTGTTAGTAATCAAAGTAGATATAAGTAGTGAAGACAGAAATGGTAAATTAATGTTATTCCAACGTGTGTGTGTGTGTGTGTGTGTGTGTGTGTGTGTGTGTGTGTGTGTGTGTGTGTGCACGTACTTCATGCCACCCCTGCATAAGTCAGTGCCCCACTTGGGCCACTGATAAATCTGATTTGGATGTGAGATCAACTGTTGCACCAATCTTGGTAATGAGAACTGTGTGAAAAGTTTTTAAAATATGAACTTAGTATTGTAAAATGAGAGAGTAAAAAGTAAGCCATTACATCATTTGATTCATCTCCAAGAGTCCAGTGCCTTCTGGTGGCCTAAAGTGCAAACTGACACAACATACTAAACAGTTTTAAATTAAAAGAAATGGTGAAAAATCACTATTGGTAATCATTATTGGCAAAAATACCCACCCACGCCACCAAAATGTGTCATAGTCTCTAAGGCAATCATACACAGGACATTTTTTGGCAACATCTAATGGCCAGTAATGGCTGCTAAAGTGTTTAAGCCTTCAAAAATTCTCCGAGTCACCCTTTGTGCCTGTTACTGAGAGCTGGCTTTTACACTGCAAGTAATTTGGCTGATGGGCTGTTCTGTTCTGACAGATTGAGAGTGGCGCAAGTGGCAGTGAATGCTTTGACAGAGGACAGTTTTGGACTTTAGAGACACCTGGAACACATTCCAGTGTGGATCACTAATTGTGAAATAATGATAGGCAGTTGGTGTGTGATACACATTGGGACTCTTCATTTTTGTCTTATCTCTCTTTCTCTGCTGGATCTTTATATTCATTCCTGTGCCTGATGAGATATGACTGGAACTGATGAAAGTTGGACGGGTTGAGTTGAATTTCTCACTTCAAATGAATCAGGCGCGAGTTGAAAGAGCTGATATTCTACTGGTAAACACTGCTTTCCCAGAATATTGGCTTGTTTAAACTTTTGTAACGCACGCTTGGTCTCTCAACAAACTGTAATACTTTGAATAGGGATTTCTACATATTTGTTTAGGATTTGGGTTTGTACAAAGACTCACAGCCACAGATTAATGCACACAAACACACTTACATGTACTGTGCCTGACTGTGGTTCAGTGCAGTTGGTGCTGATCTCAGGATAGATATAAATTCTGTGGTAATATCAGATATTGTTATTTCTATGTGAAGGAAATGCATTTTATTGCTAACAGTCACATCACATCTAGCATACAGTTCTGTATACAGGAGATGGTTATATAAACTACATTGATGTCACTTTTCACTTGAACCAGTGGAGTTGCACTTGATTTATGTTCTCAGCTGAAATGTGTAATTCTGTAGCTGATTACACGTGTTTGTTAACTGTATATGATCCTTGAGTTTCTTATCATTTTCCAGACCATCCTCAGTCCATTCTGACAGGGCCAAACAGCACTCAGTTGCCATGGACACAGATCATGTGGGGTTTGAAATAATATGTCCTTGACAACAAACTACAGCTTTCTGTTTGTGTGTGTGTTCTTACCTGTTTGAAACATGCAGTACAGTGGTTTGTTGGTGCTTCTGCGTGCGTGCACATGTGACTCATATATGTGAGCCACGGCAACACGTTGGCAGAAATACTTGATGTCCACTGTAAAAAAAAAACTAACTCTGATTCTGTAATAATAATAATAAACTCAACTAAACTGGGTAACTAAAAGTAATAGCATTGTGTTACTGTGTGGGAGAAACAACACAATACAAGCTCCAGTTTTAAGCATGGAGAAAGTAATCTGTAACTGACAGACTTTGAAAGCGAGCTTGTCAACCTCGCTGGGACCTGAAGAGATGAGAAGCAACACGGTGGAGCTTCCAGAGCTGCTGCTGCTGTTGTGCTGTGGTACACCCCTGCTGTTCACTGAAGGGTGAAATGTGATCATGGAGGGCTGCCAGCACACATCAGGACCTGGCAGTTGAAATGGCAAGCCCAGCGAACTGAGATGTAACGTGTCTCTGCTGTCACTGTCAGCCTCTGAACACTAGAGGGCAAGCACTGCATTTATTCTGATTCTGTCAGTGTCTTGACCGTCTGCCCTATCATACAGTGAAAACACACATAAAAAAATTATAAGATTGGAATTGAGAAATCAAGCAGTCATTTTAAGTTCTCGAAGCCCAGCTTTTTAGTGATAAAGGCATTTATCTGTACAAAAGCCTCCACAGTCTGGTGTCCCAGCAGGACAGACACTCACCATGTTGTGTCTTTGAATCTGGCCCATTGTCTTTGTTCTATATGTCCCCCAACTCTTCCTAAAAACATGCCCTAAAAGAAAAAGTACACTTTGTATAATTTTAATAAAAACCATCAGGGATTCATCTACTGATTCATCTACTGTTTGGTCTGTTATTTCTGTGCCTAAAAAGCATGTTAAAGATAGACTGGCATAGTGATTGATGTATTCCCATGGAGCAACACAGAAGTGGGGATTTCAGTCACATTGCTGGAACTCTGAAACCTGACTCGAGTCACAGATTTATACCACGGAATTAACTGTAAGTTTTAAGAGATTTATTTAGACTTGGATAAGTTTGTTGCACATGTGCCAAACACAGGGATTATTTGTCTACATGTTTGTATCACATTCAGGCATTATTGTTTTGAAATGAAAACAACCATGTTTGTGCTGTAAGGTGAACCTCTTTCTGTAAAATGACTACATATTCTGGCTGTTATATGACCATACAGAGCAATCACCAGAGTCCGTGACTCACAATGAGATGGTTTCCCATCACTGTGGAAAATTTAAAATGCCTAAATGAAAGCAAGGAAAAAAATCAAAGAAGGAAAAAAAGTGGAATACCATAGAAATTGTAATACTGTATGCATTTCCCCTTCAGCGGTGCATTTACTGTATCACAATTAGATGAAAAACATACATTGAAAGGACAATTATTTAGCTATTTAATAACTGAATATGACCATATTTCACAATTGCCTTTCACACAGGCTTGAAACTTACTTAACATATTGTAAGTAACTCATCGCAGTGAACAATCTGGTTTGAGAAAATCCACAGAGGACTACTTGATGCTAAAAAGTGAAGCTACCAGTTGGAGAGAAAAACTTAGCCTGTAAATACAACCAGCCTGTCTCAGTCCAAGCTCAAGCCTCCTATGAAGGTGTAGACACAAGCTCACTGGAGTATGCAGAGTCGAGATCTTCATTGGAAGCCAGCGGTTACTGTTGGTTATTATATAATTAATTATTAATTAGCCCCCCTGTACAGAAACCCTACTGGCCTATTCCTCCCCCTAATATGAACTGGCACGGAGTCACCTACAAACATGCAAGAATGCACATGGGAGAAGTTTGAAGCCTTGAAGGCTTTCTGCCACAAAGCGTTTCTAACAGAAATCCAACGCCTTTCCCCCAGCAGCCAATAGAATCAAGCAAGGCTTCAGCCAATAATGCGCCGTTTTCGTCCTTTTCACTTCCACCACCAATACCGCTCCCTACCAAAACTCCAGGTCTTGCTTCATTGGTAAGAATTTAAGTTATTGACGTTACACTGTTTAATAAAATACAAAATACGTATTGGTTACCGTGTAGCTAAACTACTATATCTGTTATCACTTAAGAGAAACCAAAATCAGAATTAAAGTTAAAAAGGTAATTAGTTAATGTTAGCTTGCCAGCTATATTTTTGCAGAACATGCAAAGTTAACATTAAGGTCAGCCCCTTAGCAGTTGAAGGCAAATTTAGTTGAAAATGTTCGAACAGTCTGCTGAATTAAAATGGCAGCTAGTAAGATGAACCCTCTTTGTGTGAGAAAAGTTAGTGATGTTAAGCAATAATGATATCAAATGTCTCTCTGTCAGTGCATTTATCACGTGAGGCTAATAATACCTACATTCTGTCAGAAAGGCTAGTGCATTTATTACTCATAGCTAATAATAGCAACTGTATTTCTGTCAGAAAAGCAAGTGTATTCATCACTTGTAGCTAATAATATCAACAGTATTTCTATCAGAGAAGCTAATGTATTTATCATCGGTAGCTAATAAAAACTATATTTTGGTCAGTTGTAGCTAATAACAACTGTTTTCTGACAGAAACACAGTTGATATTACTTACAAGTGATGAATACACCAGCCTTTCTGACATATATAGAGTTAATATTAACTATGAATGACATACACTAGCCTTTCTGACAGAAAGACAGTGGATATAATTAGCTATGACTTAGACATGCTTGTTGTTGCTATGGTTTGTGAAGTTATTTAAGTTGGCTATCCGTAAGTGATGTTGGAAATTTGAGCTAAAATGTACGTGTCCCAGCCGTGTCCGGACGTGTTAATCATTTTTTAAATGTATATTATAGACGATAGATTGCATTTTATATTAAACTTTTAAAAAATGGTCAGTATTTTACAAAAAAAAAAAAAATATTTTAAAGGTTTTTCCTCACCCAATTTACAAAGAAAACACATCATGACATTTTGGCCTCTCAGTAGTCCTACTATTGTCACCTCTACTGCTTCATTTGGTTTAATGTGCCACCATTTTGAGATATCTGTCTCTGAGATTTCTGCCTCCACCTTAATACAATGTGTTAATGGGATTTTGTTTGTGCTGTTTGCAGCATTGAAAAATTGCATTTCTGCACCAGAAGATTCAGCACCAGTGTGTCATTCCAGAAACAATGCACCCATTGCTCTTCATTAACCAAACACCTTCTGTAAACAGTTTTCATTATAAGTAGTTTCTACCGAAGAAATAGTCCCTATGAACATTGTTGACAGTGTGTTCTGTGGTTAATCCAAGGAGTAACAGGGATGCTGTATCTGGAAAGATAAGCAGCAACACAAACAAAATTCCATCCACCTGCATTTTCTTTTCCATGTCCTTGAATCATGTGTTTTCTGCTTCATCCTCTCTTAGCACCTTGTGTCTCTTCTTCTCTTTGTGTGAATGGTGTTCTGCCTATACATAGTTTACTTCCCTTACTTAATATTGTAATCCTACTACTTCTACTTCTGTCCACTCTGTACACACAACATCTACTGCATTCTGTCTGTCCTGGAAGAGGGATCCCTCCTCTGTTGCTCTTCCTGAGGTTTCTTCCTTTTTTTCTTGTTTAAGGGTTTTTGGGGGAGTTTATCCTTATCCGAGTCGAGGGGCTAAGGATAGAGGGTGTCATATGTTCAGACTCTAAAGCTCTCTGAGAAAAATGTGTGATTTGGGGCTTTATAAATAAAATTGACTTGATTTGACATATGGTCACTTTAAAAAACAAAAAAAAAACTTAGTAGTTTTATAAATTTACTGAGGTCTGACATGCGGTTTGTTTTGTGCAAATGTGCAAAGTATAGCTAGGTTGACCGAGAACATAAATGACAAATGCCAGTTGTGCAAAATGCTTGAACTTTCAGTGTCTCTTACAAAAACATATGATGATACAGGAGGATGAATAAACAACCAGTAGGCTACACTGCTGCACTGTCCTCAGATATGATGTTCCTCTTTCTCTCTCTCTGTTCACATCCATGTTTTGTGCAGTGGTTTGATTTCACCTGGCTCACTGATAACACTATAATCACTGCTGCTGATCTAATAACGAAAGGTAATTGTTGCTATTATTCAGCTCAGGGTGCTTATGTTCTATTTCTTGGTCACTGTCAATACTGATACAGTAAAAACGATACAGTGCAATATTTGAACAAAACAACAAGAAATACACAGAGACTCTCTTACATGCATTTGAATTTCCTTAAATATTACCAAAGGTATACAGTAGACCTTTTTTCACAGCAGACATTTTCACTTGTCATAACAGGAAAAACGCAGGTGTTACTAATAACATTAATGATGGATCTGCTCCACTTAAGTGTCCCAGTAAGTCATGCCAATGAAGCATCATGCACAATACCAGGGTCCTGGAACAGTCGGACAGTTATAATACAGCCATCGTTAATGCTATCAATTACACCTGTGTTTGACAAGTCAAAATGTCTGCCGTGAGACAGACCCCTCTGTCTGTCTACATCTCTCTCCATGGTGCTGAACAATTCAAAAACTCTTTTTTTCTAATTAAACAATGATCATTTTACACTACCTCATATTGTAAATACATTTAGGAGATTTATGTCGTTAAGACAACTGCAATAGAGCTACACACTGCTGTAAACCTCAATTTAACTGTGTTTGGCAGGTGTAACCCGAACTGTATAAACAGTGACCTCTAGTGGCAGTAAAGTTATTTCCACAAGACACAACAAATGAGTTTAGGACAAACCACAGCTGCATGTTAAACTACAGCTTGGGGACACAGCAGGAAGATTATAAGGCTGTGTGACTTGTTCCAGGCAACACACGTTATAACTCGTCTTAAGCTCTAAACTGCAGAGTTGATGATAGAGCAACAGTCTTCCCCCAAGTTTTTCCAGATCCAGTTGTACCACAACTGGTTGGTACAAAGTACTTCATGCCTCCAGCAGATCATCTACACTGCTAAATATGCTGCCTTGCTTTTGTTCTAACTACTTGCTGATCTGCTGGCACTAGATGCTGATCTGTGATATGTAGAGGTTATCCTTCTTTTCTGAAAAAACTAATGAATATGTGAATCGTCTGCAACTGTCTGGATTTGTGTTGTAACTAGTTTGACATGGATGTATCTTAGCTAAGACAATACGTCCTGTCAAAAGGAGTTAAAGTTAAAAGGTTAGTCTCTGCCAGTGAATTGTTGAATTATGTTCTTCCTTAGCACAATGGAGAAAATCATTATTACATGCGGTGCTCTATATAGCATGTTAAATTCAGTCTCACAATAGAAAAAAATGACCCTGAAGGAGGAGAGTGATATGAAAGATTAATTTCAGCATGCCCCCAGAAATAATCTAATTGTAGATCCAAATGAGTTACCTCATGCATTGTTAAAAAAATATTGTAACTACTACTCTTGAATATCTAGAATAATATTAATTATATGGGGGAACAGGAAATGAGCATGTTTGTTTATAGCAATGTTTTATTCAGAGGTCACCATTTGCATAAAAATGAATACTATGTCAGTCTGGGGTGGTTTTATAGATGATTACAAAAAAAAAATCTTTTCATCATTTCTTTTCCCTGAGATAAAGGTGGCAAATAAATTCTATGACTGACAAAAAGTAAGTTTAACACTGATGCTGACCACTGAATATCTCACTGCACAGGTCGGACTATCTGTTCCTATGCCGACCCTCAGTACCGTGCCGTGCCTTTTCCAGTTTGTCAGTGTGTTCATGTGCTGTTGTGCACTGCAGGCAGTGAGTGCCAGTTCTGCTGCGGTTTTGAAACTAAGCGAGGCATACTCTGGGAGGTTTATTAGTCCCCCTCGCTCTCTCCTCGGGGCATGGCAAAGGCAACTGTGGAGAGACACTGCCACAAATAGACTCTCTAAACATGGAGGGCTTCAGTCAAGAGAAAATGCATGATCGAATTTTGGGCCTCTCCACCAAACAGCTTCTATAAAAGGAACAAGACAGAAGAGAGGCTGAATGGTTGATGACACTTTCTGCTGGAATATGTGTGTTTTGAGTGTTTGTAGCTGAGTGTTGGTGTGGGTATGTGCCTGTTGCACCTGTGTATGTGTCTACAGTAAATGTGCAATCATCTATGCTTGTGAGGCTACAGCTTTGTCTTTCTAAGTTTGCTTCAGTGATGTTTTTTTGTTTGCCCACATATTTAGCTTTGATGCTCTGCTGCACCAGTGTTAGATCTGACAACAAATAACTCACTGGCTTTAAAATGAATATAAAATATAGCAGCACTCACATTTTGACACACTTATGTTGAAGAGCATTTGTAAAACAATGATGTTTGTAAAACAATGGTTTTAATAAATCGCCTGTAGATCCAAAAGGATTGTGTCTGATAAAAGGAACAAAATGACAGCCAGAAAGTTCAAAGTTTTCTGTGATTGGAAAGTAGGAAACTTTATCTGAAATAATCTGATGCAGATCCCAGATAAATGTTGTGTCATAATAAACATAATTTCTCAGACAGATGCAGGATTAACAGGCTGTGAGATGTCCCCAACCCCATGGCAGTATCTGTTATCAGGGGCCCCATCATGCCAGTGGGCCCTTGCATGTTCAAAGACAAAATAAATATTAAATGGGAAAGTCCCATTACTAATTCATCTGGTTACAAACTGGAATCCAGCAACAGAACAATCACCCAATTTTCATTTAATACAATGTAAGAGCTGTGTTTATTGATCAGTATAAGACCTATGAAGAGCAGATGTAAGATGGGGTTATTTTATATAGATTAAAAGTCAGTAAATTGCTTTCTACTATCATTCTTACACACAAAGATTTTTTTTAGGTTGTGGAAAACTGGATAATTTATTCAGTGATTGGCAAGAATGAGCAAAATCAGGTCAACTGGGAAAAACTTACTTTGAATGTAGTTTTATTACATACCAGACTCTTTGGCCACAAGCTGAGAAACACATCACTGATGTATAATCACCTTTTAAGTTGATGAGGCAAACTTCAGCTGATACAGAGCAGCATTATCATGTTGTCGTGTCGTGTTTCTGGCCACCTGATGAATTTAAGTTCAGTATTCACTCTTGTTTTTGGTCTCCACCAACTCCTGAGGGAAATATGTGGCTCTTTAGCTGCTAAATGCTCCACTATGTTCACCAGGTAGTCGCTAACTGTGTCTGTCTGCTGTTTGGTGCTGAGCAGGTAGCGTACAGCTGCCTGCTGGGGCTGAAAACGATGAGAGCGGTGAGAGTAAACCAAAACCAAAACAATAAGCTGAAAGATGCTATAAAGCGCTGTAGAACTGAGGACTTCATCACTACGAACGACCCCTTTTACATACAAGTAGTCATGTGATGCATTGTTAATATAAGATTACTGATTATAGCTGCTTTAAAGCTCCCCATTTAGCCACAGTCTCACACCAGCATACATACATTTCTATGAGTTTTGAGCAAGTGTTACAGTCAAACGACTCAATGACATTTCCACTGGAATAGACACATGCGCTGAACTGGGTGAAAATCCTCTTCCTTGTGGATCCATGCATGCTGTAGTGCTGCAATGCGCCATGATGCCCTGCAGTTGACCCTGTGCTCTGACTTTGTGTTTCACACACTGTGGGCACTGAGCCTGTATGTGAAACAAGCACGAATTCCAGTCAAGTCTTTTGTCAACTGGTGTATCAATAACACCGCAAACCAGACTTCACATAAAGAAGCACCACTCAGTCACATATTTCATCTGATCCAAAATATGACCAGCTGAAGATGCTTCCACGCTGACTATATTATAATAATGAACACATGCCTTCATGAGTCAGCCTCCTTCATCCCACAGTCAGGATTGTGTGTGCGTGTGTGTGTGATGGCGGACGGTGTCTGTAAGTGCAAATGCCTGAATGTGTGCATGTTCATGAGCGCACGCGACCCCATGTGTGTGTCCGTGCAGCCATGTGTCAAAGCAGATGTTGCCTAAAGCCTCAGCACCATCTCCAGTGATGTGCTGTCCGCTGACCTTCAGTAACATTTTGAAGATGCGACGGCCGGCTTGTCAAGGACAGTGCACTTCTCCGGCGGATTATGATGCTTTGCCTTTCATTAATATGCCTCACCTCCAGATCTGCTATATGGCATTTGCATGACATTAGCATATATCTTTTGGCCAGCCGCTTGACGCTGCAGTGTGCGGAACTTGTGGGAATGACACCTGTTAGACAGAGACGCAGATGACACTCTGGCAGGTCACACAGTGGAGGTTTGGGTGAGGAAGGTGGTTGAGGGTGGGAGACAGGGGGAGAGTAGACAGTTCTTGGGGCACATGGTAACATGTTCAGTTACATTTTAAGGCTGGTTTCTTTAAAAAAGTAAAATCTAATTCTTACCATGGATGTCTGTACAACATTTCATATAAATCCATCCAATAGTTGTTGAGAAATTTCAGTCAGGACCAAAGCCACACTGCTAGTGTGACTAAATATGTGGTCAAATATATTTAATAATAATATTTTTTAAGTCCAATAAAACCTTACAAGTTATTGTGTCCAAATAGCTATAACAGAGGAAGATTTACAACTCAAAACTACAGAATGTCCCGAGTTTTTGTGTGTGACTACGTTGACAAATGTAGCTTGCAATTGTGCTGATAGTGTTTTTTCAATAGGCTGCTGAACTAAACAGCATTTTCAGTGATCTCCCTGCAGGTGAGAAAGCACAAGTGAAATGAGGGCCTGGCTGGTAAAATAAGACATCAGCACCAGAACACTCTGATGCTCTCTCAAAGATAACAAAAATCTTTGTCCCATTGTTGTGAGGCCTTCTCTCAGTACTGTCATACAGTATGACGTCTGAATTAATGACTCATTGTATAAACAAAGGGACAACAAAGAAAGGGCATCGAGGGCTTAGAAAACTTTTTATGTCCAACAAAAATCACTTCTGTTTCTTGCAAAGTATTAATTAATAATAGCTGAACATCCAACGGCACAGGATGGGATAAATTCTCTCAAAAGTGACATATTTCCTGTTCCGTGATGTTGCCTTTTCAGGGTCTGAGTCATCATTTAACCACTTTATTCCTCCTGTTTTGTTTGTATTTGTCGGGACGGCGTAGGTAATACGTGGGTGAGATCTGTGGTTGTGTTCATTCCTGTCTAAAGCTCAGGCTTTTGGTCAGTTCTGATACTGCTTGGCCTGAGGATGCTGCAGCCAGGTGGTGACCCTGCATGCAGTACCTGGCACACAGCAGAGAGTGCGGAGCTGCGGCCAAATCCCAGAGTCTGAGAGCTGCCCACACTGGCCAATCTGCCACCGGAGAGAATGAGCAGTGGACACTGTCACTGATACAAATACACGGGCCGGAATATAAAAAGCTAATTTTTAACATATCATAAGGATGGATCACAATTTACTTATTAGAGTAATCATTGTATCATACTGTATTATCTATTAACGGTTTCTGAGTATAGAAACAGTTTAGACAGTAACATCACAGCATGCTATGTTGTATTGTGAACTTTTCTATTAGAATTTCCCAGTTGGGAATACACATGCCATCACTTACTGAACAGGATGGCTGACCCGGTTACTTTAATAGCGTGCTAGAAGGTGTCATTTAAATGTTTGTATTCTGTGTGAATTGCGATAATTTGAATTGTGATGTTCCTAACTTCCTACTGCTTTCCATTTTTACATGCATTGCATTGTGTAGTCTCAGCAAGCAACTTCCTGCCAATACAACACAATTAATCCAATGAATTTATCATGGCTCAAACAGGAGCAACTAACTTTTTTTTTTTCAGATGTCAAACTACAGTAGAAATATGTATGAAATTTGCTGGTCTAAACATGCACACATTGTAAATTTCATTGACAAATGTTGACACAAAT
Organism: Macquaria australasica; assembly: GCA_005408345.1. Classification (NCBI taxonomy): domain Eukaryota; kingdom Metazoa; phylum Chordata; class Actinopteri; order Centrarchiformes; family Percichthyidae; genus Macquaria; species Macquaria australasica. The sequence continues at coordinate 802,432 of SEMN01000209.1, read as the reverse complement.
GAGTGTCAAGGCCGCTTCCCTAATCCAACAAGTCTTGCATTACCTCAGTGTCCCCTGAAGACTGACAGCGCCCCTAATGGGATGTGACTTCAGACAATCACTGTGGTTGAATGGATGAAGGCATGAGAGGATTTGTGGTCTTCACAGTCTCCAAACTGGCTCTCCAGTGTGGTTTTAGTTAAACAGCAAGTGCACACCTCCTGCTTTAGACATTCAGGTACTTCAGTATTCATAGGTCAGTTTACATAAAATAAACCTGACCTGAATAGATCCATATTCAGGGCAAAATTTGCCACCAACATGTACGAACATTCAGACAAGCAGCAGCAGCAAGCAGCAAAAAGCTCTGATAAAGTCACAGTGCGCTATCTGCCCTACACCAAACATCAGACAGACTAAGTTGACAACTAGCACCTTGCAGCTTAAAAGCCAGACATTTTTTTCAGTGGCTGGTGGAGACCAAAACAGAGCTGAAAGGAGAGTGAATATTGGACTTATATTTGTCAGGTGGCCAAAAACACCACTCCAAATGAATGATAATTTTGCGCTGTGTTTGCATCTGTTTTCCAACTCGCCATAACAACTATATAAGGTGATAATATGTCAGAGCTGTGAGATCGTCAGCTTGTAATGGATTCACCCAAGTGGCCAAGAAATAAACTAGTTTAACAGTAATAATTGGGTGTCGTTGGGTGTGGTCAGAAGTGTGCTTTGTTGCACCTGTAACTGCAGCAAGGTGAGTTAAGTTAAACCACTGGAGGTCAGCAAAAACAAAATGATTCAAGGGGTGTTAAGTAATTTATATTCAATTTGATTATCTCAGCCTTCCATTAACCCCCCTTTCATCCCAGCTTTGTTGATGAATAACTCTGGCTTATTGACAGCGATGTTTGATACACAGCAACCCAGAAAGAATGCCTCAAAATCCTGTTGCACAATATGTCTAAAATCACATCCAGCTGTGGGCTCCGCCCTCTGAAAGATGCTTTCTGATTGGCCACAGTTTCACGGGTTTGAATCCCCTTCATGACCTTTGTCAAATGTCATCACCGCTCTGTCTCTCCAATCTTCAGCGTCACTTTCCATTTTATACCGTCTATAATAGGAAGCCATAAAAATAATCTTTACTATCAGTGCCAGTCAGAGAGGAGAATCACCACCTCATTACCACCCCTGTCTGAGGGGCTGATTATGGGATGGAAGGAGCCCGGCAACAGAGCTGAGCCTGGGGCGTGCTGGTGGCTCAGTCTGCTAATGGCTGCATGGGGTTGAATTGCAGCTCATTCCACACTGTTGCATCTCTCCCCCTTCACTTCCCTGCCACTCTTCACTGTACCTGTCACCAAAAAAAAAGAGAAAGAAATGAAATAAAGGTGGATTGTCCTCTCTCCTTTTCAATAAAACGACCAAAAAGCTGGTTGAATCTAGCAACGAGAGCTGTCGAAACTCACTCAATTATGCACTGTTACCTCCCTGGATCCTTTTAATGATCCCACACAGACAAAGCACTGTGATCCCACTGTGAAACACCCTATGATGAAATAGACCATTGTGTGTGTCCTAGCCCCAATATGCTAATCCAGGATTAATTATGGGCCAACCCTAATGAGTATCTCTCTCACCCTCTTAGATATGTAAATGTACCAGCAGTGGACAGCATTGAGAGGCTTTTGTTAACTCTGTGTTCTATAAAAGAGGCAGGACAAGACAGAAAGGGACAAGGACAAAGGTTTAGTGGCCATAGATTATTTCAAATTATATCATTGCTGGACTAAAACAGGGTCCATTCTCATTGGGTCAAGGGAGTAAATTTGTAGTGATGCCTGAAAATCAGTGTATACTTACAGTAAATAAGACTTGAGGGCATTTCACCTGCGTGAGTAAAGCCTGGAAGCTGCAGAGATTGTATTAAAAAATGTTAAAACATACTGTACAAGTTACATAAAACTCCAAACAATCGGACCCATTTGATATGGGTGGACTGTTCTCCATCAGTGGCTACCTGTTTCCCTGACAGCATGGGTGGTGAATTGTTTTTCAGCCTATTAATTACACAGGAACAGTGAATATGGGCAGATCCAGAGGAAGTGTGCTCTTGTGACGCTTTCATCCTCTTTACTTGAAAGGTGAGGGATGAAGAGAGAGGGAGAGAGAGAGAAGGAGATTTGTGGAGGCAGTGTCGAAACATTTTCAGCGTTGTAGTTTACCACAAAGAAGTAAATATGCTGTTTCGAGATCAGGGCATGCTGGCAAACAGTCAGACTCTTATGCAGTTTTAAAAGGGATCATTATGGATGTATTTAAACTATGTACAGCCAGTCGTTGTCTGGAGCTGACGTAGGGCCAGTTAAATAATACGTTTATATAAAGTTATTAAAACTAAGGATAGTTCAAGTGAAACACCGTAGCCCTAAGCTAGATGAAGTGAAACTTCTCAGCAGTGGTGGAACAAGATCTGAATATTTTCAGATCCTTTACAGCGCTTAAGTAAAAGTACCAATACAATATAAACATAGTCAATTACGAGCAAATGTTCTGCATTCAAAATGTATTTGAGCAATAGTGCAGAAGTACCAGCAGCAAAATGTACTTAAAGTATCAAAAGTAACTTTGGTATACATTACATTATTAGATTGGTAGTATTGATGCATCAATGCTAGTTTAAACTTATTTATATACAGTTAGAAAGTGATTCCTAATATAGGGGTGGGGCCCCTCCAAAGGGTCACAAGTTAAAAACCTGGGGGGTCATGAGATGTTTAATGGTGAAGGGAAGAAAAAGAAAAACGTTCAGTTACACAAATGTTTATTCATATTTTGGACCTTAATCTAACCTTTTTTGTGAAAAAAGCAAAGATACATGTGAAATAATTTTTGTACCTCTTTGAGCCTCAAACAGTTGTTTAAATTAAACCATCTGAGAAGTTTAGAGAGGGACTGTCTCTTTGGTGGAACTGCTAACAACTCTTTTTGTGAAGGCTCACAAGTCAACAAGTTTGGGAACCACTGCTTTGATCTTTCATAATGCATTGTATTTTACAAGATTATCATATGATTTTTATGTAAAATCTTGATCTGAAAAGTTACAACTTTAACAACAGCTTACAAATCAATTGGAGTAGAAAGTAGGCAGGTACTCACTCTCAACTCAGTCACCTGTCATTTTTCGTGTTATTCTTATCGTACACTGTTTATGGCTGTATTGCTTTCTTATGTCTGTATGGTATGATGTCATGTATGCTGTCACTGGTACTATTTGCCTGTCATGTGTGGACTATGTGTGAGCTATATATTGTCTTATGCATGTTGTTTTGTTGTTGCCAACACTGCATGATAGGAACACCTGTACGATATAATGCAATCTAAATTCGCGTTTCAGCAGTACAAGGAACAGAAAACAGGTAAAGAACTTTTAAAATGAATAAAAATCTAAATAAGAAATTAAGCTAGGGCAAAAACTATAGGCTACACATCATATACATTACAATAGGTCACATTCAGTTGGTTCCTCATCCCAGAATCAGTTTCGACTCTTTCCAAATGGAGGGGGGTCTTCAGGGCCTGAAAAGCCTTATCTGCTACGGGCTTCTCCACATGAAGAAGCTGTGTTGTTCTTTGGAGTTGCTGTCCAAGGTGCTGAAATGTGCTGCTCCGGGGATCGGTCACGTGACTGCGCTACCTCCCTCTGTGAGAGCAGGATGCTGTGTGTGCGCGTGTGTAGGCTATGCACAGGGACACCTCAGTCCTCATCCTGAGCGGGTCGGGCTCACGAGGAAGGCTTTTCTAAGACGGAGTCGGGGTTGTGTAGTATGCTTGCAGCGTGGAATTCGTGCAGTTGAATGCGTAACTTTGACTCTTTGCTCGCATCGTTTTCTTCTTCTTTTTTCTTTCTTTCGCCGTTACAGACATTAGTGTGGCAACTGTGGATGGGCACACAGGAGTGGGCTGCTGCCCACCAAGTCTGACTGTGTTTCGGAGGTGCTGAGAAGTAGAACATGTAAGAATCCGCAGGCATCGCCGCAGATCCTTTCGGATTCACAGCCAAAATGCAGAAAGGGATGAGGCTCAATGATGGCCACATCACCTATCTGGCTCTTTTGGCGAAGAAGGATGGGACGAGGCGAGGTAGCCTGAGTAAGAAAAGCTCAGACAACACAAAATGGCATTCAAAGTGGTTCGCTTTGTTGCAGAATATGCTGTTTTATTTCGAAAACGACTCCAGCTCACGCCCCTCCGGACTGTACCTGTTGGAGGGATGTGTTTGTGACAGGGCACCGTCACCGAAACCATCTCTCTCAGCGAAGGAATGCTTAGAGAAGCAGGTAAGATATTGATCACACGGGGAGCTCCCATAAGTCTGACACTGTCAAGGTAATCCGTCTCACTGAACGGACGCTCTCATTAATGCTGCTTGTTGTGTTTCTCCTGATGGCAGAAACTTGCTTTTATCGCTTTGGCTCTCGGTCAAAGCAATATTTATGAGAGGATCTATTTTGTGTGCGCAGCAAAATTGCGTATACAGGACACAGTTGCTGTTTTTATCCCTATTTATTACGCAAACAATGTCCCAGAGATGTTCACTTGACGTTCAGTGTTACGTAATGGCGTCATTCTAACTGATTGATTGTCTCGATTCTGCACTAAAATAGCCTCGCAGCCTGCCTCAAAGGTAACTCGTCAAATGCACGAAATACAAAAACAAACAGCGGTTTAAAGTTTAAACAGGATTAATGCAATTCTCTGTGCAAACTTTGCAAACACAGGAACTACTTTACCTCCCTCCACTTCTTTTCTTGTTATCATCATAATATTTGTTGCAGCACATTTATTTGTCACATAAGAGACTGTATTTTTAGACATCTCAAATGCTGAGGGATTGCAGCTCATATGCAGGGAGTAAACTTAAACAGCATCCAAACTTTGCAGGTTGCCATCTTGCGGAGGAGAGCTGCCCCCTTCCCTGTCGTTTTGACGTATTGATTTAATTCCTTGTCTTGATATTAATAGCATCCTACCTTGGCAACTGCGTCTCCCCGGTTCATAGCGGCTTGGTTCATTTGATAGCTCTCTCATTATCGTGGGGTTGTTAACGACAGCCATGAATGAAAAGCAAACGATGTCCCAGGCATGCTTTTGTTTCTCAGTACATCCCCCATTCGTTTTAAATCCTCGGGCATTTAGTGCCATGGATTAACATGTGTGAGGGCTACACAATTTCAACTGTTTTTTTTTATGCCAGTGTGACACAGTCAGAAATAATCTCTTGGTTGCCTCTAGCCAAACAGTTTGGAGGGGTTAGGAAGGCTGCTGCTGGAAGAAATAAACCTTGTGGCATAAAAGCATTTAAGAGGCAGAGAAGTGGTCAAGCTGCTGTGAGCTATGACTGCAGTCACCTTCTGAAATCTGCTCTGCCAGCTGCAGTCTCTTCTGCTTTCCCTGCAGCAGAGCTGATAAAGAACTGAAGTCAAAAGTCAAAGAGATGGGTCATTTTATCTGTTCAGTTATCATAATCTTTGAGGCAAACAGGTGGTCAGTTTTTTTCCACCAATGCCATTAACATGTTAAATGTGGCAGTTGCACCACTGGATGAGAGCAATTTTATTTTTTCATCCTTTTGAGTATATGTACAAAAGTTTTCACTCTAAATGTTGGAAAACGTGGACTTCAGGCCTTGCAGACATTTTACAATTATACCAACAAAACTGATACAACAAATGAAAGGCAACCAAGTTTCATTTTGCAAAGTAGCACACGCCATGTTTGTGCTATGGCATTGGAGTGTTTTGTCTTTCTTTACATATATTATATTTTGGGCATTTTATGCATGCAACAAAGGTCCCTGTCCATACTGTAACCGGGGATGTTAGGAATCAGAGATTTGGGAAAGAAAAAAAAACAAAAAAACTAATATGGGTTCCCATATTATTCTAGTGGTCAGAGCAGATTTTTGTTCCAAAGCCTGTTTAAAATCACTCCAGTACAAAATTAAGGTACAGCTTAAAAACATATGCCGTTTTAGATAACTAGAACTACAGTTCTGTACTCTCGTAGAAGAAAATGTCAATGTCACGAGCACTACAAAAAATCATTAACTTGTACCTTGATAACACCCCAAATCCCTTATGCTGATTAATTATGCACCATGCATTGATAGTTCTTATTTAATAGAAATAGCTAAAATATCTATGTATCCAACACACTGATCCACCCATTCTCAAAATGTTTGATGGTATTTGCACATACTGTCAAACTCAAATTTAACTTTTACTCATCCTCTGAGGAATCTGTCAAATTATTCAGCTTCTCAGTGATGAAAGTTTACTGTCTTACTGTAGGTTTTCTGGTTATGAGTTGGTTTAGGATCACAATCCTGTAATTTTTATATTTTGAATTGTCTATACACAAATAAAGATTTGTCTATATTATGAGTGACTATTATGACTATTGTACAGTGGCAGTTACTCTATGTGTCTGTTTCATCAGCTGTACCTGGTGTCGCTGTCCGTGGTGCTGAACTCTGCTGTCGTGTCATGTTCTTCAAACACTCGCCCTCTGCTCTTTGTTGGCAGAGCTGTCAGGATTAGTATCAGTGTCACAGAGAGGGTGCCATACAGATGTGCCAGCAGAATTTAGACAATTCAGAACAAGTAAATGTATGTTATTGTACCCTGGACAATTTTCTTTCCCTGTAATCAAATATAGGTTTTGGGGGTCACAGCCCTCAGCAGGAAATAAAAGCACTGGTAGTTTTTTAAATGGAGCAGATCAGAAAAAGCTCATATTGGACATATGGGTTGAATGCGCGACAAGGTATGAGGACTTGTTGGTCACTCTCATGGCATAAACTATTAAACTTTGCTCACTGTTGAGCCTGTTTTTCTTAAAACCGTTTCAGGACAAGAGGCATGCTCTGTTCTGGGGATGAAATATGGACTGAGTGACATCTATGATGGCAGCTGTTCAAGCAGGCTGCTCCGGTGAATTTATTTCAACAGTGAATTAAATGAATTTGAAAGCCTTCAATTAGCATAACACAGTTTTCTGTTCAGCACGTGTCCCTTTACATAATATGTGTCAGGAATAAATTCTCTCAGTTTTGTGTTATTTGTGTGGGGGTGTGAAGTTTTGTGCACACGTATATAAAATTTAGATGTGTACTTGCACAAATATGTGCTTTTCATGTGCGAGGAAGGCACACTTTGTAGTGTCCAATCAATCATGCCAGTGTTGTACATGTCTGTATGTGTCCACATCTCTACATCTTGTGGGACTCTGCATGGCTTGAAGTCTTTATTTGCCTCACTGTGTCCTCCTGCATACGTCGATGTCGATCTATAAAAGGTGAAATGAGGACAGAAAGAGTAATCAATGCTGCAGGTGTCTGAGAGCATACAGATTTCCTTTTCACTTTCCCGCACTCTGGAAAAACAAAGAATGGCACTCGAGCCAATGAGCAGACTGCAGAGGTCATCTGAGGCGATGCTACTGTAGATTTCTGAAGTTAAACCTGTTACATATGCAGATTACAACAGATTCCAGATTTCTGGTGTTGAGCGCGTTTTTGGTGTGCGTGCATGCATTGTATGTCTGTGTGTGTGTGTGTGTGTGTCAGAGCTGCAGGAGGAATGGCCGGGCGAGTGCTGGATCTTATCTGTGTGTGACAGGGAGAGGGACAATGCAGCGAATAGATGCCAAGCCAACTGCCACCTTGCAGGGCTACAGCGCTTTTTATAGCCCTCACTCCTCAAAAAGGCAAAAGATCTTTCCCTCCCTCCCTCTCCGTCTGTCTCTCTCCGTTCTCATTGTATTCTTTGGAGTGTTCTACTTTTTAAATGTTCTTATTCCCCATTTAGAAGGCGAGCTACGTTTAAGCCCACAGTTACTATGGCAACCCCTATTTGCATCTGAAAAAGTGCATTTGAAGGGGCCAACGAAATGTGCAACAACATGCCTCGGCATTGTGCTTCACTTAGCAAGTACAGCAAATATGGGCATATGAGAAATGTAAGGTGGGTCGTCTTAGGTGGTGGTGGTGGGGGGTGGGGGTGGGGGTGAAGTGGAAATGCTTGATATTTTCACGTTTTCTTTTTTGTTTTTACTGTTTTATTTGTTTCATTTATATTAACAAATTTACAAAAAATGATCATCATTTTAAGGAACTCAGTTTTCTCTAAATCTACAATTCATTCATTTATTGTATAATCTTGAAGTGTAGGTTATACAATAAACAGGTTTTATACAAACAGTGTGACTGTGGCCAGTTTAAAGTAATCATTATTTTCAACAATATCTGCGTCCATGAAAAGAAGCACCAAAGGACAATACCAGAGCAAGTTGGTCACTGACTTGTATCGACTGAATTAATCAATAGTGTTCTATTATGTCTTTGGCACCATGGAGAATCAATATTCCAAATATATTTCCAATTGTTTTGAAATGTGTAGAGTGTCTGTTAATGCATCTCGTTTAATTATTTCAATTAAACTTGTTACACTTTCAGTTTACTGCAGGTATTTACCATTATGTACTTTCCCATTGTTAGGGGTCCCACAGACCCCACCACAGTATGTGTAATAATAATATTATTATAATTTGATAATTAAGTATTTTATTTTAATATATGTTTTTCTCTTCTTCTGACCTTATATGTAGAAAAGTGGTAACACTTCCTTTTGCTTCAAACTGGATTTGCACATTTAATGAAGGTGACAAAATATGGAACTGACCATAAAGCATCGTTATTACACCAAATAAGGAAAAAAGTATGTTTTATATGTTATATGGGTCATTCAAAAAAATCATTCACGGAGAAAGAAATGTACAATATGTTATCCTACAGTCCAAATACACTTTTTGGGGGGGATTTGGGAGGGGTCAGTACTGTCAGCATTAATCACAGGTGTAGAGCATATTAAAAAAAACATTGTATTTAACTGTGTTTTACAGCTGGGGTCTAAACTGAAGTAAGGCGTCATTTCCTGTAGCAGACCCTGAAACATGTCATTAGTTCAAAATCATGTTTATAAGCAATTCTCATAAAATTTGAAAAAGTCTTGAAGTATCCAAGTAATGAAACAATGTTAAGTAGGGTTTTGGAGTTGTTTAAGAGGGCCCGGGGTCTCCATGACCCCAAACAGAACATTATGGTAGGTGTAAATAGCCGGTTATAGGGAATATGTATATATGTATAGTAGCAAAAAAGTAAAAACTGGATCAAAGAGGTTCTTAGAGATAAAATTGCTCTGAAGTTTAGTAATTGGAAGCCACCTTTATCATCAGCATTACATAAGTAAATGTGTTTAATATTTTCTCTTTTTTTCTTATTCCAGATTAAATTCAATAGTTTTTGTTTATAGATTTTAAATAAGGATTTACTACGCGGCTACGTTGTCTCACTTATCGAGAGATAATGTCTCTGTGGCAAAAAATGCAGTGACGTGGAGCTAAATATAGCTGCCTAAAAGGCTTGACACACCAGCTCGCAGGAAGCGGGAGATGGGAAGCACATTATTGACAAAGGCCCATTCTGCTGCTCATCAGGAAATATGGAACATTACTCCCCTTCACAAATGATTTGCTCTTGGCATTTGGGAGGGATAAAAAATCCAATATATTGGATTTGTGGGGGTCTATTTACAATGCATCAGTGTTATATAATTTGATGCGTTTCTACCACAAATAGGCTGTCTGTACTATTGTAGCAATGACCACCACTTTGTTGATTTGAGGATTTTATCTGATAAGCCTATTAGAAAACAAATCCACATTAATTTGCCATAATTGCCATAACTGAACCTTTAAGGCTGTAGGGTCACTGGAGGTAATTGGTGAGGGAGTAAAAAGGGGTGAGGACGTGTAGGTGTTTGTGCCACTGAAAAGCAGCCAAATCACCGGGACAAAGCAAAACAAAACTAAACAAAACATGGCGTCAGTCGAGAGGCTTCCACCAATTCAGAGGTGAGTTGCCAGGTTACAGACCGAATGCACAGAGGCTATTTAATGAATCTCTCAAGACTTTTCCCTCAGGATCTCTCTCTCCCACTCATTCACACACATGGGAATGCATGTATGTATACATAAAACTTCAATTTCAACAACATGTAGGTTTAAGAAAAAGACGGTCATTGATGACGAATTATGTGAGGTTTTCCCTCAGATAGGTTTTCCTGCAGCTCATCGAGGAAACATTCTACATGTTTTCACTTTGAATCCCTTTAATATGTACTGACTCTCATTATATGCTGAGCAAATATTTGACTGTTTCTATGATGTCGTTTTCCAGTATTACTTCACTGTCACGTTCAATCATGACAACCAGAAGGCTTTGGAGCTGCGCACAGAGGACGTCAAGGACTGCGATGAGTGGGTGGCTGCCATCACACAGGCCAGGTACCTCTCACACATGACCTCTCACCTACATACACACACACCTACATGTGTGTGTACCCTGTGATGTAGCATCAGTCAATTTAATCAATCAGTGAAATATAAGTATAACCCTAGCCTTAAAAAACTACAACAATCAAATAATGTTGTCATGTGAAAAATTAGCATGTAAGTAGCATGTATTGGAAGGCATTAAAATCACCAAAACTGGAGATACATGGTTTCCCCTTGACAGCATTAAAATTGTCATTTACAGTACTATTAACTTTGTACAGCCTGATTTTTTCAAGTCCAACTGAATTTAAATAGCATTTATTTTTGTCTGTTACGGCTACGTACCTGCTCTGTAAATCACTTGTTCTGTGTTCTTTAAGAAGAAATCTGAAAGAAAATCTGAAGAAATTTATATTGTATATTTTCTGGTTTCATGATGGCGCCCCCTAGTTTTGCATTAATTCAACAGAATATTGTTCCAGGATCTGTCTGCGTAGATGGAGGCCTTATTTTGATTCAGCCAATCAAATATGGCCATCAGGTGGTCACACTGAGCCAGACAGTAGCTACACAACACGAGAGCCACAGACTTTGAACAACAACCCTTCTTTAGCTTTCCTGCTAAAGTTTCCTCCTTATCCAACACACGTCTTGTCCTGCACCGCAGCTTGTTGAACGAGCGACCAAACAAACATTCACCAGGAGCAGGCTAGGTAGCTAATTAGCTGCTCAGCTGCAGCACATTAAACAGCATGTAAACGTACAGCAAATGTCACTTGGGTCAATACCACTAACAACACGTTTGTTTACTTTGTCTCTCGTTCCCTACGGTGTAACACCGGCACTCTGGCAGCCACTTGCTGTCAATCAAACGCAGACACCAACCCGCCCCTCCAGCTGGCTGAGACTAAAAGATCTTTTTTCTTCCTTTTAATAATAAAAAACGATTAACAATACATTTAAAGAACATGTTGACGTTATTTCTGACTACAAAAAGGAAAGTCTAAATGTGACTTCAGTTCATACAATGAATTGTATCCTAACAAGAATCGAACGTGAGGCTGTACTTAGGGACAGCTGTTCTTTGAGCTAAAGGCTAACTTCAGCATGCTAACATGCTCACAATGACAATGTTAACATGCTGATTTTTAAGTATAATGTTTACCAAGGTCACCATCTTAGTTTAGCAAGAAAAAAGTACAGCGGAGGTATTTGATTAAAAACCAAAGTATTGGACAAATTAAAAATTTGACCTGAGCTGAAAAGACAGGGGATCACCAAAGTCATAAGGATTCATCTTCTGGGACCCATGAATGTTAGCACAAAATTTCATGGCCATTTATCAAGATTTATTTATTTGTCAAGAGATTTCTGTCTGTGGTGGGCATTGCCACCCCTAGAACCCCGCTGCTAGTGTGGCTAAAAAAAACATTTGTGCACGTTGTGGAGGTCAGCGTATTTGGGGTCAAAGTTCAATTTAATTAAACTTATTCCACACAACGTGATGGTAAATCAACGTAGTATGATTATGAGCCGCTATGGCTTGCTCAGCTTCCTGAGAGAGTGCGGATGCTCTCTCCTTTGGAAATAATGACCTTGCTCTGTTTAATGTCGAACTTGGTGCGAAAGCCCCGTAAGACAGAGTACTGACTCTTTTAAGATTCCCTCCACTGGATTATTGTGTGGATGCTTGTTATTATTATACTTAGAATTAGTATACTTATAGAAAACTATTATATAAAGAAATTAAATACTTGCTGTATGGTGTCCTGAGATGTATAATGAGCGAAATGCCCCTTTAAGATTCATAGACAAAAGAGGGTCATGAAAGCCAAGCAATACAATCACTCTAAATGTCAGCAGTGTGCATTTGTATGGCGAAAGGTCAATTGATTGGACTCATTGAAGATTACATTGATTAGCGCTCAGTCAAGGCAGCAGCACTATATTGTACAGGAGTAAGTTGGCCTGTAAGCATGTAATACACAGCAGGGCAATGAAGATCTGTATTTTCCTATCATCAAATTGCTTTTTTAGAGGTTTCTGATGTCTGGATGCCACATTCTAATGCTTTAAATTTCTTTTTCAATCGTTATTTATTTCAGCACATTTCCAGTTTAACAAGCTGTTTAGCAATGTTGAATCAAATTAAACTAAGACCCTTTGTTGCACTGGATAATGTACAGAATTAGTGCTCATGCAGAAGCAGTCTTTACACATGGTTTACTAAGTCCACAAGTATTTGAAGAATTGGTTTCATAAGTGCCTGCGCACTCTGTGCATACATAAGGTCTGTGGTTCAAACATATGTTGATCAGAGGTCTGCTTTTGCTTTGATAAATCTATGGAGAGCCCACGAAACATGCGTTAATGAGGTCCTTACAATGTCTGTGTGTGTGTTTGTATAGTTACAGGAACCTGGCTACAGAGCATGAGACCCTCATGCAGAAGTATCTCCATCTACTCCAAATAGTGGAGACAGAGAAAACGGTTGCCAAGCAACTTCGACAACAGATAGAGGATGGGGAAATCGAGATAGAGCGGCTAAAATCAGAGGTAACTTGCCTTGTAATTTCATGCTAGTAATACCTGTGTGTGTGTGTGTGTGTGTGTGTGTGTGTGTGTGTGTGTGTGTGTGTGTGTGTGTTTGTGTCTTACTGTATGGCACACAGTGTAGACAGAGAGACAAAAGATGCAAGTGAAAGTAGTCAGGCACAGAGTGTAAAGACAGAAAGGCGGCATAGGACAAAGGTCAGGACCCAGATTACAAAACGTTGTGAGTTTATGGCGAGCGTCGTAGCTTGCAGCGCCCCCGGGATGTCCTTGTTGGAGACTCTGCAATACTGTTGAGTGTTTTGTATCCTAATTATTCAGTCTAAACTAGATCAAATGCACCTCTCTTTAATGTGCTAATGGAATTGAATTGAATGTTTTCAATATGCATGAATCAGCTTCTATTGTACCTGATACTGCAGTCTGCACCAGAAAATGATAATCAACTGTCACACTTTTCATGGCTAAAACGTGTAGTAGTAATGGGTTTTTGGGTTGTTTTGTTTAATTTCAGTCTTTTATTAAAAGCTGTTTTTCTAGAGTCTATTCTTATTCATACACTGTGTCATTCTAAGGGAAGTAAATGAAACAGGACAATAAAATAAAATAGGAAACTTGTTGATGCAGCTGGTACAAGTCGTTCATATATTTGAAACCAGCTAATGGACGGTAACAAAGTTGAACAAAAACCAAATGAAAAAACATTGAATAAAACATTCATAATCATAATAAAAGCACAGAGTGGAATGAGAGAATATGACATGACCAAGAGCACGAGTAGGATCTTTAGCTGCATACAGTACGAGGTACTCATCTTAGCCCACTCGGCCAATGCAGTGTTTAATTTGTGTTGAATTTCAGATCGCTGGACTGCTCAAGGACAATGAGAAGATCCAGTCAAATCCAGAGGTACCTCCCAGTGATGATGACACCGAGATCAAGAAGATCAAAAAGGTGAGATCCGACTGCTTTGGTGCTGTGCAGTTTTAAAGGAAAAAGAAAAACTAAAGTAATGCAAAGAGGAAGACCAAGTAGGAAAGGGGAAAGGAGAGAGGGTTAAAGCAAAGTTTGATCTGTTCCAGCAGGGATACGTATCTTTTTTGAAACAGGTTTTCAAACACTACATCATCTCTGGGCACCTGCAGGTTTCATTTGTAACTTTCATTTATTTTGGGAAGCTCACATTTACAGCAGGGAGCTCCTCATCCACTCCAACCACCGGCTTCTGTCTGAAGAAGCTGCCTGCTCCCTAATAAAGCTGGAGAGCTTGGACAATTTTGGTAAGCCAGTTACTTTAAAGCTGCGAATGCTGAGGTGACTCCCAGTTCCCCTCAGCTCTACAGAGCCTTTTAGTGTCTTTGAGCTCAGTGTTTTGGTTTTTCTGGTTTTTCTTAACTGTTTTGGTTCTCTCTCAACGCTCTCATCAAGAATTATTTCCAGCTGCAGCAGGTAGCTGTTTTCACACGCCCAAACAAACAGCAGATGGACAAAGTTAGCAACCAGCTGGTGAATATTTAGCAACTAAAAAGGGAGACATTGTTCTCAGGAGTTGATGAAGACCAAAACAGAGCTTAAAGGAGAGTGAATATTGGACTTTTGTCAGGTCAGCAGAAACACGACTCCAAACAAATACTATTGTCTGCAGGATGTGTAAACAGGCAACTGTTTGCTAGCACACTCTCCATGGCAACTTTATAAGGTAATAAGGTGTCAGTGTTGGGTTTACAGCTTGTTGTGCTGCCCCCAAGTGACCAAAAATATCAATTAATGCAGGTTTTAGTTCAAACACTAGGAATTCTCTAGCTGCTAACACCAAACCAGAGCTTTAGCTTGTCTTGACATTAGATTCAAGATATGAATCTGAGTCTGACTCAGCTAAAGGTATATTTGTGCATTCCTCTTTGCCTTGTGTTGTAAATCTTTACGTTTACTACCAGGAGGGATTATCTACATCTCACAGTGGCTTTTTCTTTGGTTCACATTATTTGACATTTTACAGGTGAAAAGTAACAGTGACAGGTCTTCGCTATGTAACAATGCTTCATGTAAACTATGTTAATTGTCTTAAATAGTTAACGAAATACTAAAAAGTTATGTAACTCTATTGGAATCCACTTTTCCCGTCCTCATTTTAAATGAAATAATGTCACATGATAACTTCGGTGTACTAACATATCATGGGTGTCCAGTGAAAATTAGGTAGATCCAAATTTTTCCAAAAGTTGTAAATTAAGCTGAAGGACTAAATACTCCTTTTTGTACAGAGAAAATTAAACTACTTATTAGGCTAGTAAAACCCTTTCAAAACCCAGTGGATTACCTCTGAAATGTATAGTCACAAACGCATGCAGATACACACACAACATAAGTAGCTTAACTTTTGTGTGGTAACCTTTAACATCACAGGTCCAGAGTTTCCTGCGAGGTTGGATTTGCCGCAGGAAGTGGAAAACCATCATCCAGGACTACATCCGCTCACCCCACGCTGAAAGCATGAGGAAGAGGAACCAGGTGGTGTTTAGCATGCTGGAGGCCGAGGCCGAATACGTCCAGCAACTCCACATCCTGGTCAACAACTTCCTGCGGCCGCTCCGCATGGCCGCCAGCTCCAAGAAGCCGCCCATCACTCATGATGATGTCAGCAGCATCTTCCTTAACAGGTGGCTGGTGGTGGGACTGGTTGTGATAGTGGTGTGACTCGGCACAGTGGCAGCTGCCAACACTTGTGAACAAGAGAGGGAAAAACAATAGCTCATGACCACCATTTTGCTTATTTGTTTTATCAGTGAGACCATCATGTTCCTCCATCAGATCTTCTACCAGGGCCTGAAGGCCAGGATAGCCAGCTGGCCGACACTGGTGCTGGGTAAGAGAGACAGAGACGACCCCTCAGTCACCCACACAGTTCAACATTGGGCTTGTTTTTGTTGGGGTTTGTTAAAGGGTCAGTTCATCCAAATCACACAAACACAATAAAAGATTGCAGGTAATTGATATCTACCAAGTCTTTTTCCAGAAACAATATCCTATATCTTCAGATGATTCACACTGTAAACAGTTACTCTAAATTATTTTGTTTCTTATGTACAAGTGTTTCATTTTTCAAATTAAGATTTATTGATACCCCAGATCAGGCTGAATTCAGAAAACAGTAGGTGTTTGAATAAAGTTTTACAAATATAGAGCAACTGACTCTTTTTCATTGAGAATGATAGAAAAAAATAGCCTGTGTTTTATGCTCTTGCTCATTGGTTGTTTTTGTCTGTATGGGTTATCTTTGATAGATATAATATTTTATAATTACTACACAAGAAATACACTGTATGAATTTAACAAAACATATTGTATATATTCATGAAGATGTCTGCTTCTCCTCACAGCGGACCTGTTTGACATCTTGCTGCCCATGCTGAACATCTACCAGGAGTTTGTGAGGAACCACCAGTACAGCCTGCAGATCCTGGCCCACTGCAAACAGAACCGAGACTTCGACAAGCTGCTGAAGCAGTATGAGGCCAAACCCGACTGTGAGGAGAGGACACTCGAGACCTTCCTCACTTACCCCATGTTTCAGGTAAGATTCCAGGGTTACAATGTGGACGGCTGCAGTATTATCACACAATCCACGCACAATTTTTCAGTGCATACTTATAAACTACCTTTCTTCCTTCCATTTGTTTTTATTCCAAAGTATGTATTTGATTTTGAAAAAAATCCAAGTTTTAATGCTCCAACAACACTGTGGTAAAATATTTGTCATTCTGGTTTGGTCTAAACTTGACTAGGGATTTAAGTATAAAAATGTTGACTGTTAATCGTGGCTCTCCAATCAGGGCAATACATATTAAATCTATCTAAATGTATTATCTTTCCAACTTTCATCATAATCGGATCAGTAATGCAAAAGTTATAGCCCTTTTCTAATTGTGAAATTGAGTTAAAATAACTCTATTAGGCAACCAATGTTGTGAGTTGTCACCTTAGAAATGATGTGTTGAAATCCTTTCTTTCTTAAACTTCAGTAATGAGATGACGTGCCAACAGCAGTAGCACTTTTGCACAACAATCTGTGTTCAAATTGGGACTTGGGAGGTTTTCAAAGCTACGACTCATGCTTGAAGTGAAGTCTTAAAAGTGGATGTTATGGTGATAAAGGAAATATAGTGTTTCATAGAATATGTATTGAAAGTGTTTTATGTTTCAAGTGAAAGTGGACAAAAATGTCAGTATTATAAGCTTTCTGGTAAAAGATAGAATCAAAGTCATAGTTTAAAGCGACATATTTGATTAATTCAAAGATGATCTTTCTGCCTTTCAGGCAAACCCTGGACAGGCTTCATGACCAACTAATTACCAGTCTAAGGCCATTAGTGTCGAGATGCTTGACACCGCTTTCTAAAAAGCTTTAAATCTCTTGACCTTTCAAAGTTTGAAGTGTACATTTGAACACAAAAACATTACAGATAGTCATTTCAATGTGGTTCAAACATCTCTGTTTCTCTCTCAGATCCCTCGTTACATCCTGACGTTGCATGAGCTGCTGGCTCACACCCCCCATGAGCATGTGGAGAGAAACAGTTTGGACTACGCCAAGTCAAAACTGGAGGAACTTTCCAGGTAGATCAGTCAGTCAGTCAAGCAATTGAAAATGTATAAAATGTATAAAATGTACAACTGAAAGAAACTCAGTGTGCTTAATTGGATCTAGAGCTTTGTAGAGTTAAATATGAATTTTGCCTTGTTTTTAATCATGTTGTCGTTGTAGTGTGTGACACTAAACATGTGGTTCGAGACCCTTTCAGTGCTCTGCTAATGTTTGTTAATTTTTCGTTCATCAGTCCTTTAAACAAGTCTGAGAGTACAGCGTGTATTAAAAGCATTAGCATGTATGAATCTGATAGATACAGGGATTTGTATCAGATTCATGTAGTGATTTTGTGGAGAGATACTCTATGGTCGATGAATGTGAAGTACCTGAATTCATGAGTATTTGTTGTCCTTTCAGAATCATGCATGATGAGGTGAGTGAGACGGAGAACATCAGGAAGAACCTAGCTATTGAGCGGATGATTGTGGAGGGTTGTGAAGTGCTGCTGGACACCAGTCAGACGTTTGTTAGGCAAGGTAAGTTTGTTTCGTTGTCAGGTGAAAACATGGGCAGTGAAAAGGCAAAATCCCAATGATTTTGTCATAATGAATATTGATTTTTATGTTGGTTTGTTTGCCAACTTTGTGGTCAGCAAATACACCAATGACAATTTAGGTTAAACATTGTAGGAAACTGAAACTCATTAATTTATTCAAGGCAAAGTGTTTAGTTTATCTAATTAAGGCTTTTGTGTGCCACAGGTGAACCCAAAATAACTAAAGAAAGGTCATGCAACCAGCGTTGGGCAATTTACTTGAAACTGTAATCAATTACCCATTACGCATGACTAAGCTAAGAACGCACAACATGTAAATAAGACGCACTTCTCCTCCTTTGATAGAGGCTAACCGCCTCCTCTCACCTCAAGCCTCAGCGCCAAGATAGCACGTCCGACCATAGAGGTGGAAATCACAAATCACTTTGATGATTCAAATCATTGCTTAAGGGGCTCATCATTGTTTAAATGCACTTCAGTAGGCCTACGTACATTAGTAAGTGAATACATCACAATTCACAAGCACTTCAGTAAGTGAACACATCACCGTTCATACTGCTGTGACAGTCTGATTCTGGTCAAAGCTGTCACGTTCAGTTCAGTACAGAACTAGCCTAAACAAGCACTGATCATAAGTTTAATAGCTCAGCAGCCTGTTATTTACGACTGATTTATCACATTATGATTGTTTCTGTGGCTTTTGCAGTCTTTTAATTGGCTTTTAACGAGGAATTAACATACTGTGAATCACAGCTGAGCTGACAACGCCACTCTCAGCCACCAGTGAGATGAGCTCTGCTGTTCAAAGCTACTGATTCGTTCAGTGACAATGGTGATTCAGTATAGTCAGTTCAGTTTAAAGAGCGATTGTTAAAGACACCTCCACAGTCTCTCCAGTGAACGCAGAGAGACGAAACGGATAATTAACCCATCATCTAACTCCTGGTAAGACTGTAACTGTAATGTAATTACTGAATTTCAAATTGTAATCCCTTACACTACTTGTTACTGACATAAGCTGCCCAACACTGCATGCAGCATAACTAGCAAACTGCAAAGCTGTTTTTGAATGGAAAATATTAGATTTTATCACCTAACATTTTCTTTTGAAAGTCATTAAAAACATTTGGAGTCATTATGACAGCGTCTTCATGGAAACAGTTGCATGATTAAGCTTATGGGATGACTTCAAACTCAAAACACAAATGCACAAATGTGTCCTCTGATATATGAAATTGATGAGCAATAAGCACGACCACCTGTGATGGATTTTGTCATCTTAACAGTCTTAAATGTGTAAAATGATACACCCTAGGTACAGTTGTCATACTGACAAAAGTAGGAATGTATTACAATAAAATATTAATTCAACATACATTAAACACCATCCTCACACATCTCTTTTGCAGCCTTTTCGGTTGTGATGCATCATCACATGTTCTCTCACCCAGATGTTCAACACCTTCCTCCATCTCTGCAGACATGTGAATAAAATCACTGATTACTGATGCACAAACACATGCCTGAAATATATTTTACTGCAAACTACAAACAACAGAAGTTGGAATGTACAGCTACAGTAGGAGTAAACATTTGGTGCATTTGTCTTTTAACTGTCCACACCTGGTAATACAAGGGTGTGGACCTGGAGGAGTGTCATGTAATTATTCTCATAAAAGGCTTTCGAAGGTTAGACACCAATTGTAAGATCAAGGTCTAAGTCAGTATGAAAAGTTGAGAGCAAATTGCATGTGTTTTCTTGTGTGTGTGTGTGTGTGTGTGACACTCCACAGGTTCTCTGATACAAGTGCCGATGAGCGAGAAAGGGAAGATCACGAGAGGCCGACTGGGCTCTCTGTCTCTGAAGAAAGAAGGCGAGAGACAGTGTTTCCTCTTCTCCAAACATCTCATCATCTGCACCCGCGGCTCCGGGGGAAAACTTCACATCACTAAGGTACAGTGGGATTGTAGACTAAATAATTACAACTTAAACTGAAGTGAACTTTCCTTAAATTATCCAATTAAACAGATCAAACCTTTCTAAACTGGTAAGAGATAATTCAAGCAATTTGGGAGTTTGGAATTACAATTCACCCTCAAGTGTTGGGTGAGACATTGAATATCAAAGTTTGACAAAGCCTTACATTTGGCTCAACTGTATCAACCCTAATATTTAATCCCAAAAGGGTCTTTGAAAATGTGTCAGTCATTTGTGTGAGTGTTAAGTGTTTATGTACATTATCCATCATATAGTATAATATACAGTAAAAACAGGAACCACATTTTTTGAAATAAAAGTACATAAATGAGGCATAGAATGTGATGTAACCTGATAATTGATCTCCAAATATCAATAATCTGAAAATTACTATTTAACATTGACCAAATGTAATAAATACACCTGGTGGAGACATTTACAAAGTCTGTACTGTTTTCAGCAGCATTTGTTAAGATTTCTTAAAACTATACAGAAGCCTCCACTGTCTATTAGCTGGTAGCACACTGTGTGTGACCTTGTGACCTTTCACCCCTGTCACAGAATGGCGTGGTCTCTCTCATAGACTGCACACTGATGGAGGAGCCAGAGGGGACAGATGATGAGTGTAAGTTACTACGTACAGTATATTCAAATGTTTTCTGTGAAGAAGTTTATATGTGCTCTATGTAGTAATTGAAACATAATTTTGGTATTATGTAACACAATCCTGAAATCTCACAATACATATTAATTACCTTTAGGTAGCAAAAGGTGAACAGTTACAGTCAGTACAATAAAACTACAAATAAATAACATGTTACGTCTTTGAGCCATTTGGATGCAAAAACTGACAATTCTTCATAATAATCCTGTTTACATGACTATCCAGAGAGAGCTATAGACTTTTTTTTCTACAAAGATATTGTTTCCTGACTCACCACCATCAGATTTAACCAAAACATTTGCAGTCATAATTGTTGACTGGTTGAATGGTGCTGGTTGCACATGATTTAATCAAGGTAACCACAGCGGATCATTGTGAATAATAGTGCTGTGCTTTTATGGCACACTTTCCAAATTAGAGGCTGCAGATGTAAAATACACATCAGCTGCTGCCTTCAGATGAATGTAGGGGCTTAATCCTCAGAAGGAGAAGGCTTTCATACAGTGTAAAGGCAGTTTTTTTTGCAACACATACTGGTAAGAATCATCTTTATCTCAGGACAGAAAGCTTTCCTGATATTATTTAATCACGACACTTGTGTTTTTAGTGTTGATCTCAATACTGGTTGGGGGTGTCTAGAATGTGTCTCAATATAGGCAAGACCACATAAAAAATCACCTGGACTCCCTATTACACAGCTCCTTGATGATTGTTCTTCCTTGTACAATAACTTGGCAGGGCAAGATTCTACGATTTTTTTTTCATTATGTCATTTCTGTTTTCACTGTATTTTATTTTTCCCCGTTACAGTAAAATAAAGGTTGTTGAATTTGTGCCTTGCAGCCAAAGGGGAGCGGAGTGGCCAGGACACAGAGCACCTGGACTTTAAAGTGATGGTGGAGCCCAAAGAAGGCCAGCCCTACACCGTCATCCTGGTGGCTTCGTCCCGACAGGAGAAGTCAGCGTGGACTAGCGACATCAGCCAGGTACGTGTCCTCACCTGCGTGACTAAAGACGGAATATGTTCCTAACAAACACACAGCAGCATTGTGAAGTGCTGTTTTGTTTTGACTTAAGCATGTCATGGAACAAGCCCTCATTAGATGAAGGAGAGTTTACAAAACACAATTAGAGCAAAGACTGTAGCCTGCAAACACCTGACACTTTATACACTGTATATTATGAGAAAATAGCTAATTGTAGAAGACCAGCGTTGAAACTTACTTAACTGACTTACTTAGTTATTCTGGCTGCCACTTTAAACAGCAATGGCTAAACCTTGTGTTAATATACACCTATCGTAGGTCAGTTAGAAGAAGAATAGAAGTGGAAGTTACACACAGCATCAGTAATTATGGTAAATGATGTACAGTTAACATTCTTGTGAGCTGACTTTTGGCCTTCAGCTTGTTACGATAGCTCCACATGTGATGGGATCAATTTCTGGACAGAACGTAAAATAAAAACACGGTGGCTTGTGGCCATTGGGGTTAGAAACTTTAATCGTTCACAGGTTTGTGAACTCACTCACCCACTTGCTTTGTTTGAGAGCCTTGTCTCTGTCTGCTTGCTTGCTTTACAGTGCATTGACAACATCCGCTGCAATGGTCTGATGATGAACGCCTTCGAGGAAAACAGTAAAGTCACCGTGCCGCAGATGATTAAGTGAGAGTCGGACACCACGCAGAAATGCACATACATTATACATGCACAAACAGCATTGCATGAATAAATACATGACAAATGCATGGACGTGTGTGCTCAAACTCACACGTTTGTACTTATTTACTTGTGAGGACTCTTAATGACATAACATATTCCTTTGGCTCTAACCTTAACTATCACAACTACATGCCTAAACCCAATTTGACCTTTAGCCCTAAAACCAAATCTCAACCCTTAAACCACACTTTAAACAAGTGAAAATCGGACGAAATGTTCTTACTTTTCAAAAATCTCCTCACTTTCAATGTATCAAATTGGCCCTCACAAAGACAGAAATTACAAGAGCACACACACACACACACACATACATATACACATACAACATTAGTGTTGTAACTTGTAGCTGAAGAAATTACCAGTCTCCCACTGTGTGTATGTATACACAGCCACCACTAGAAAGTCTCACCACAAATGTCTCTAATCCTTTGCATGTTCCAGGGGCCCTGAATGTTTCAGTGGGCCCTTTCCAGCCTGAAGTTCACCGATATATTTACGGCCTGTTGAGGCCAGTGGGGCCGACTCACCAGAGAGTCTGCATCAGATTTTAGTAAGACTATATAGGGTGTACATCTTATTCTGATTGACATGCAAGGCTAAAAATACAGTATTTTGCACAACATCTATTAGGATTAACATTTTTATTCTGGTGGTTAAAATGTCAAAATTAGGCTTCTCTGATAACTGTATAGTTCTTTTTTTTCCAGTGGGTAAAATATCCTACCGATAGCAATGTTAGTGCTCTACACACTGTGCCATACATGACCAGAAAAGTGTACTAACTCGAGGTGGGCTGCACAAGTACTTGGAGCTCAATCCCTGTGAGCAACATTCCTAACCTCACTTAAATTCCTTAAAAACGCAGGTCGGACACCAGCTTGTACTGTGATGATGTCGACATCCGCTTCAGCAAGATGATGAACTCCTGCAAGGTGCTGCAGATCCGCTACGCCAGCGTGGAGCGTCTGCTGGAGAGGCTGACCGACCTGCGCTTCCTCTCCATTGACTTCCTGAACACCTTCCTCCACTCCTACCGCGTCTTCACCAGTGCTGACGTAGTGCTGGACAAGCTCATCACCATCTACAAGAAGCCCATCAGTGCCATCCCTGCACGGTGAGTGATCCCCTGAGAGGTTTAACTAGGGATTTTATGAGCTCACTGGTATGAAATTGTCCACACTAACCATATTTTACAGCAGAACTCAAGCTGAAACAGAGGACGTGTGCATAGCCCACCTTTGTAGCAGTGTTTGCAAATGTGATTAAGTTTCTTCAGAGTTACTGTAGTGCTTCTTTCTTTAAACAGCAGAGCTAAAATGGTTTGGTTACATTAAACTCCTCCAAGCATCTCACTGTGAGGCCAGTCCCTGTAGCTTGTGACAACTGAAAAAGGAACAAAGTTTGAAATTTTCCACATATTTTCTCCTGAGGATGCAGCAACAGCGCTGTAATGGTGCAGAGAAAAGGTGGGACTTCCCCTGGTGTCTGGATTTGTCTTTGCTCTCACGTGGACTAGTCTGTAAGCAGCCCATCATGCTATCATAGCCCGTCCAGGTGAGAAGGGAACGGAGGAGAAGCAGCGAGAGGTCACACCAACACATCCACTCCTCTGTCTTCTGTCCACCGTCACAGTTAATTGGGTCCTGCGTCCACCCACCTCTCTCTAACCCCTCCTCTTCTTTCTCATCCCTCCCTTTACCCTTTTCCATTCTCTCACTTTTATTTTTCTTTCCACAAGTCTGACCATTCCTCTCTCTCCGCTGCGCTGTCACCATGGCAACCCTCCACTCTGCTGCAGGACCCCACCCTCTCCCTCTCTCCTCGTCTTCTCCCTCCCTCCCTCTCCCTCTCTCTCTCCCTTTCTCCCATCATCTGCAGCAGCTCTATGGTATTAAATATTGATGGTGGTGTTTTGCACCCAGACCCCGCTCTCCTCTCCTCTTCTCTCCTCCTCCTTCCTTCTTTTTGTCTTACTCCTCTCTCTTCTCCTGCTTAATTATCTCCTCTCGTCTTTCCTCTTCCCTGCTTTACTTGTGATGACTCTCCACTTTGCTTTTTGTGTTTTGTCTTTCTCGTTTTCTTTTTTGACTCCCCCTTCTCTCCTTCTATCCTCCCAGCCTCCCCCTTCTCTCCCCCATTCCCATCTTTGCTCCTCTCATCTCCTTCCTTTTACTGTTTTGCAAATTTAGGCGAGGAGACACAACATGGCTGCAACTAACACCATACAGGGCTGGAGGCTTCCCATTCGCCCACTCCCAGCCAGCAGCCTTCGCTGTGGTGGAATCCATATCCACTATGTTGCTCCTCTCTCGCCCCCTCCCACTCTGTCTCGCTGTTTTTGTCCCTGCTTTTTTTTTTTTTTTGCACTGCACCTTTGTCTCTTTCTCCCACTTTCTCTATCTGGCTCCCCTTTCCTCTGTGTTTCTCTCTCCCCATGTCTCTGTGGGCCTCCCCTGGGCTGGTTGCTGTTGGCAGCACCCGTGCCTCCCACACTGTCACTTGACATGCTATTTATAGGCCTTCAGAGGGGGTGGCTCTCAGTGCAAGGAGGATGCTGTCTTAAACAATGCTTAAATAAAAGAGGCAGGAGCTCCCGAAGAGCCCTGTGGTTGATGTGTTCCTTCTCTGCTTCTGTGTACAGACACCAAGTACACCATGCACCCCCATTATCACCATTTCCACGCTCTCCTATTCAGGTCACTGGGAATAATTACCCAAAATCCAAAAAGTGTTGTTTTCTAGTGGTGAAAGATGCTCTTCTTAATGTTCATCCTTCTGTCTTTCTCACCCACCCCTCCCTTTTCTCCTCTCTTTCATTCTCTCCTTTCCTGCAGGTCTTTGGAGCTTTTCTTTGCCAGCAGCCAGAACAACAAACTCCTGTACGGCGAACCACCCACGTCGCCGCGTGCCAGCCGCAAGTTCTCGTCCCCTCCTCCACTCTCCATCACCAAGACGTCCTCACCCAACCGCCGTCGCAAGCTTTCGCTCAACATCCCCATCATCACAGGGGGCAAAGCTCTGGACCTGGCAGCACTCAGCTGTTCTCCCAATGGCTATGCAAGCATGCACGCCACCATGTCACCCTTCAGTAAGACCACCCTCGACATTAACAAGCTCTATGTGTCCAGCACCATGGCCAGCAAAATCTCCGACGAGGGAGAGGCCAAGGCCGAAGGCAAGGCTGAGGAGTCTGTCCTCAACAAGCAAGGTCAGAATCTCCGTCCGAGGGATTTTGCTCAGTTTTAATGAGGTTCACGTGTACTGTGGTCCACTGTCATGCTCATATCTTGTATGTATCTTCTACTCATACTAGAGCAACTTTCACTGTCTATCCCATTAGGGTTGTAAAGTGGTACTGATGTGCATATATAAGAGGTCTAAAGGGAAAAAGAATCAGCTCCTTTAAACAGTATCCTTTGAGATTGAACAGCAAAGGAGCAATACATCCACGCGGCCATGTGTTTTATTTTTCAAACTTAAAATCAAATTTTTATTTTTTTGATAACAATGTTGTAAAAACATGTTACAAAATTCAACTGACCACGATTATCGACCGTAAAGGTTAGAAAATACGTGGTTCTTTCAGACTTCATGGGCTTTTGCTGTCTTCTCTGCTACCAAGCCCAACAGTTATGTCTGTACATTTCTTCTTCTTCTTTGTTGTCTTTATTTCTTGATTGTGAAACACTTTTTTCTGTCCAGATCTGTCTGTGAGAGAGGAATGTGCTGAGGACCCAAGTCAGAGTGACGAAACTGAAGCAGAAATGTCTCCTCCCAAGTCACCATCAACACCCAAGAATGTCAAGTCAAAAAACTCTGGTACAGTACGACTCTGTCTCTCCGCCACTGAGTTGTGACCCAGTGTTGTTCTGTTTAAGCTGTTCTATGTCCTTTTAGAACGTCTTGTGATCTACTTTTGAATCCCAACCCACCAGTTAAAAAAAACAAATGAGTTGGCAAGAATGTTAAGTAACTTGGCAAGCATGTAAGAGCTGGCAAACTACAGTATCTTAGCGCTTAGTAGTACTTGCCAGTGGAGTGTCTTGGCGATTTAGAATATGACAAAATAAAATCAATAATAATAGATCATGTCAATAACAAAAACCATTGGTAAAATGAAGCACATTTAACAGGCCAGCTATTCTTATGTTACATCCTCTATGAGCACTTGAATGAACAATTCCAACTGGCAGATTACCTAACTTGTCAGGAAACCAGACAGCATGAAATGAGCAGTTAAACCGAAAAAAGAGCAATTGTCCAGTGGAACTGCACTGAAAAGACCTGTAGCAGAAGTAACACCAGTAACTCCTGTTACTGTTTAAGATTAGACGTATTTGCTTTCTTGTCAAGAGTTAGATGAGAAGAGTGATACCACTCTCATGTCAGTAAATATGTGTAAATAAGAAGGTACCGCCCTCCTGCCAGTTAGCTTAGCTTAGCATAAAGACTGGAAACAGGTAGCCTGGCTCTGTCCAAATGTAACAAATTCCAGCTACCAGCGCCTCTAAAGCTCAGTTATACCTCGTTTCTTTAAACTGCACAAAAACCTAAGTGTAAAAAGAACACATTGCAGTTTTATGGGGGTTATGTGCTGGACAGGCTGCCAGCTGCCACTAGCGGCAACTCCAGGAGGGTACAGTGCCCAGCCAAGAAATAATCCGGCACAAGGCCCCCCGGTAAAACTACAACATATTGTTAATTAGTGGACTGGAGGTGCTGGTAGGCAGATTTTGTTGACAGGACAGAGCCAGGCTTGCTGTTTCCCCCCTTTTTCTCCTTTGTGCTAAGCTAAGCTAACCGGCTGCTAGCTGTAGCTTCATATTTACTGTACAGTAAGGAGAGTTGTATCGATCTCATCTATTTCTCGGCAAGACATGGAATAAGAGTATTTCACAAAATGTCGAGCTATTGCTTTAATACATTTGGAAAACATTCAACTTTGCACATTTCACACAGACACTTTATGCCTCTGAAGAGTAAACAATTCAAATACTGAGAACATTTTTCTATCAGCTGTCATTATTATTACGCCTTTAATAGTTTGGCTTAATCATAAAAGATATCAGCAAAGCAGGGCAAACTGGCAGCTGTCTCAGAAAAGTAGAAAAATTTTAGGTCCAAATTATGTTTTCAGTGGAAATATATAAATATATCAAAGGCAACATAAGGTGTCAGTGGGATTTTTACCATCAGATCCATTTTTACCATGAAGCAGAGTCAGATTGTGCATGAGAGAAGAGCAAAGAGGTTGAGATGAGAAGAGTAACTCATAGAGTTAAATAATCCCTGCTACAGTAGACTGTATAGCAAACTTTTTTTTTCAGAAAATGACAAACGTAACTATAGCCAAATAAGGTCTTGATAAAAACCACCCACAGCCTCCTGGCCCTCCCCGTACCGCATAGAGAGGGAGCATCCACCCCGTAGGTAGTCAGGCACAATTCATCCCCAGTGTGTTCTCTTCCCACGGTGCTGGATACAAGGGAAGCCAGTGCCTTGTGTGAGTAGGTGGAAGGAAACCTTGTACCTTAGCAACGATGTGCATGTTCTTCTATACCGCCCCCAGCTGAACGGAGGAAGGCAGGGAGGAAGGGAGGGAGCGAAGGAGGGAGGCAGAGAGGCAGACACAGTGGAGTGTACACCGTCACTGGCACGAGCTGCAGGACACACTGTGCTGGGTCTGTTTTAGCTCTCTGTTGCCCTCCACTGGTCAACAACTTAGTTTCATTTCACATATAGTCCATCCACAGCACTTCACAGAAGGAATCAAATCACCTCTAATCACCTAACTGATGAGCCACTGGCAATTTCCCTGGGTTGTAATATTGGTGCTTGTCAGAAAATAGGAAATGTTCTCAGTTTAGTGGAAGTATCCTTTAATCTTGTGATAACAATAAGGGAGAGTAAATCATTTTAATCTTAAAATATCTCTCTTTTGTTTCCCTCCCTGCAGAGTTTTCCCTGTTTTCCTTCAACAATGGCATGGTGGTGTCATCTTGCCGGGAGCTGGACAATAACCGCAGTGCCCTTTCTGCCGCCTCGGCCTTCGCCATCGCCACTGCTGGTGCCAATGAAGGCACGCCGACCAAGGAGAAGTACCGTCGCATGTCGCTTGCCAGCACAGGTCAGTCACATGAGGGCACGGCATTTCTGTTGACCAATAGAGAGGCTTTTTGAGGACTATCTGGAAGTTTCCTGTGTCTGCTTTTGTCCTCTCATTTAGATATTATGGAATTAAATTAACTGATTACAGAAACAGAATCTAAAATTTAGTATGATCACCACAAAAAATTCATTGATCAGGTAACAGATGACTTTGTAATACCAGTTTCTGGTTGGATTATTTAGCCACACTTCTGGGAAAAAAGACAACTAATGTCATCATTGGTCCAAAGCATAAGCAGTGAAGCAGTGTAGTGCCTGAAGTTCCTCTGTTCATTTCAGTCGTGAACACTATTTAATAGTCTTTAAATATTCAAAAAAACAGCTTTTTCTGTATGTAGAAGCAAAAAAACAAAAAACAAAAAAACAAAACAAAGAACAAATATGCAGGTAAAGGTAATAGTGTTATATTGCACAGCTGATTGACTGTAACTTTGTTAAACCTGGTTCCAGGTTTTCCTACAGACCAGAGGAATGGGGACAAAGAGTTTGTTATCAGAAGAGCTGCCACAAACAGAGTCCTGAATGTGCTGCGTCACTGGGTCTCCAAACACGCGCAGGTACAGTTCACCTTTCCTTCTTCTTTTCATCGTTTTTCTTTGTTTTGTTCTATCTTTCTATGCCTTTTCAAAAGAAAAACAACACTTCTGTAATGACTCTGCTGTTGTTCTTGTGTTGGTCCTCAGGACTTTGAGCTGAACACAGAGCTGAAGATGCGGGTAATTGGCTTCCTGGAGGAGGTGATGCATGACCCAGAGCTCCTGACACAGGAAAGAAAGGCAGCTGCCAACATTATCAGGTTGGTTTTTTGTTATCATTGCTTGATCGCACATACAGCCACATATGACGCATCTGTTTGTCAGCACCCTGCAGAAAAAAGTTTCTGCATGAGTATTTCTGATGCCAACAACCAATTGTGGTAATAAAAACAGGAACTGAAGATACATTACATCAACCCAGGTCCTGGCCTGAATCTAAGCCCTGGTGCACCTACACAAAATGTACCTGGACACAGCAGAGCTACAGGAAGTAGAAACGTTTCACCCTTTTTTCTGAGCAGTGGTTTCTGAATATCTCTGAAGTATTTTCTGTTCCTCTGGGGAAGACAGTACAGGATTTTACATTGGTACAACATGGCAAAACTCGAGTGAAAACCCCATCATGGTGTGTGATCTAACCAACCTGTCACCATGCAGTGTTGCTGCTAAACATTATCGACCTGTGGAGCTGAAGCCGAAAGTGCCTGTAACCCAAACTGAACAAAAAGATAAATGAATACCCAATGTGCTTGGTCAAGTTAGGTACTTTTGGACAAGTGGAATCCATTTATGTCTATTGAGGTCATGGCAATTGTGGATAAAACTGTCAAATAATGGCACTTTTCTCTTTTTGCATGTAGGACTCTCACTCAGGAGGACCCTGGAGACAACCAGGTCACGCTGGAAGAGATCACACAGATGGTGAGAGAAAGATTACAAAAGCATTTTCAGTCTAAAAAAACCCCTCTTACTTCTTGAAGTTGCCGGATGTCCTATAGAAATGATTTGTGCTTTAGTAGTGACAATGCTTTTCATTGTGTGTGTGTGTGTGTGTCAGGCGATGGAGGACTGTAAGACTGAGCCGTTTGACAGCCACTCCGCCTTGGAGATAGCTGAACAACTCACACTGCTGGACCACCTGGTCTTCAAGGTCATCCCATACGAGTGAGGACACACGCATACACAGGCACAAACACAGGCACTGAATGTTGGTGTGTTTTCGATTATTTGAAAAAACAAATTTTTTTCCACAGGGAGTTCTTTGGTCAAGGCTGGATGAAGAACGACAAGAATGAGAGAACTCCGTACATTATGAAAACAACCAAGCATTTCAACGATGTATGTGTTTACTCTGGTATTGTGAAATAAAGGATAAATGTGATAGATAGATAGATAGATAGATAGATAGATAGATAGATAGATAGATAGATAGATAGATAGATAGATAGATAGATAGATAGATAGATAGATAGGGTCATTATTATCACCATGTATTCTTCTCCTTTTTTGTCAGATCAGCAACAGGATCGCCACAGAGATTCTGCAATGGGACGATGTCAACATGCGAGTGGCGGTGATCGAGAAATGGGTGGCAGTGGCTGACATCTGCCGCTGCCTGCACAACTACAACGCCATGCTGGAGATCACATCCTCTCTCAACCGCAGCTCCATCTTCCGCCTCAAGAAGACCTGGCTCAAAGTCTCCAAGCAGGTATCAGTCATTTCTGATTTTTCATTTTCAGGTTTTAACTTTTCCAAATAATCACCAAAGTTCAGCTGGCCCAGGCACCTTAACATCAGCTTAAGGAATAGTTTGCCAATTGGGGAAATACAGTTATTTGCACTCTTGCCGAGCGTTAGATGAGAAGATCGATACCACTCTCATGTTTTCAACACTAAATATAAGGCTTTCTGGGCGCAGTGACTTCCTGAGGCTCCAGGAAGTTGGAGCTGTTTCCCTCTTTTCCCAGTCTTTATGCTAAGTTAAGCTAATTGCCTCCTATCTCTAGCTTCATATTTAGCATACAGATAAGAAAGTGGCATCAGTCATCTCAACTCTTGGCAAGAAAGTGAATCAGCATATTTCCCAAAATGTCTTTTGTTCCTCCAGCCATAGTGAGCATTTCAAACTTTCATATTTGTTGTAACTTGTATCAACAATGGAACGGGACACTTTGCAAGTGAAACTAAATGAAAGGAAGACAATGTGCTCTTAGAGAGGCTGATACTGGTCATTTTGAATAATGTCGTGGAAAAACTGCCTATGGTCTTAAGTTGAACAAAACACAAGAAACACTTACAGGTCGTTGACAAAGATATATTGTGCAATTGGATACAGACAATCAGAAGTCATCAGCTATCTCCAAGAGAAGATACAAGAACACAGCTTTTATAGTATTCTGAAAACAAAGAAACTCTTTTCCATTGGTCAGTGTTACGTGGTTCGATAGGTTTAAACCTATAGGAACTTCCAAAAACATACCAAGACCCTTACCGCACATCTGGAAAGCATAAAAACATCTCTATACCATATAGCTGACCCTTTGACCTCACGTTGAGTCACATTGCTCAGCATACACGCATAAAAACCTGAAGACATGAAACTTAGTAAGAGTTCAAGACTAGAGACGAATAAAACTAGAACTATTAACTAATTAAAGTAAATACACAAGCATATATAATTACTAAATATTAATAAGTATACAAACAAATAATTATGAATAGATGATTAACATGTGAATAAATGATAAGTTATAAGCTTACATCTAAGTTTACTTTCACAATAACATTGTCCTCCTTCATAAAACGTTGATAAACAGAAAATTTAAATTACATTTATGACTGCTGGAAGTAACAGTTCTGCTTTGATCCATTTTCTAGACAAAGACTGTGATCGACAAGTTACAGAAGCTGGTGTCATCAGAGGGACGATTCAAAAACCTCAGAGAAGCTCTGAAGAAGTAAGTATCTAAAGATTTTCACTTTCCTGTGCTCACACATATGGGTGGAGGAGTTATATAGATATATACCTTTTGTTCTCAGCTGTGACCCTCCCTGTGTTCCCTACCTGGGAATGTACCTGACTGACCTGGCCTTCATCGAGGAGGGAACACCCAACTACACCGAGGACAACCTGGTCAACTTCTCCAAGATGAGAATGGTAAAGACCACCAGTGTACTGATATACATACAGTACTTTAAACCTTATTTTCCTTACATGTCAGCAATCTGTGCATCAAGTATTGGTGACAGTACTAACCTGCAAGGCTGAAATTTATATAATTTTCATTTCATTTGCCTCCAGATATCTCACATTATCAGAGAGATACGGCAATTTCAGCAAACAGCTTACAAGATTGATTATCAACCAAAGGTGAGGTTATTTGTTGTCTGTATTGTTTTACTGTGTGTATTATACCTTTTTAGGAGCTACAGACTTTGATCACTTGTTTGGAGGTATTACTTGAGGTATTAGTACTGCAATTTCACTTTAGTTTTTCTAATGGTATAAGTCTGTATTTTTTAGTAAAAGGTATTTCCCTTATCAGTACTCTTAACAGTAATATTGGCCATTTGAGAGTCTTTTCAAGTTTTAATAGTTAAAATCAGCAAATTCAGAGTGAATGAAGGCTGCTTTCCTGCCAAAGTGGCCAACAGAACTGATTTTTCTTTATATTTTCACTAATAGCAGGTATACACACTGTCATTCAGCATCTCCTCTAAATGTAGAGCCTTGAACAAACCGCTTTGTCTGTGTCCATTATTGCTTTAGGTTGCAAAGTACTTGCTGGACAGCAGTACAGCGCTGGATGAGGAGAGCCTGTATGAAGCGTCTCTGAGAATCGAGCCCAAAACTTCATCATGAAGAGGATCGCTCCCACCCTCAACCCTCATATGGAGTGTACAGGAACAATATATCATAATGTACATATACTATTATTTGTATTAGACACAGTAGACTGTGCCCTTCTAGTATGTGCTCCCCAATGGACTCGTTGTGTATAATCGTTATTAGAGACTGAGTAGAAGCCCAGAGAGGTTTTATTTATATAGTTACAGAGTATTTATATGTTACTTATCGTCTTAAATACCAATTTTATGATAAAGTTATTTTCAACCACAGAATAAACAGATGAGAGAGTATACAGAGGTGATATTTAGTCATATCCTAATGGGAATGTGCAGTATAAAAAGGCTCTCGTTCATGAGAGATGGTGGTCAAGTCCCACTTTTCTGCTCAGATGTCAAAATCAAAGAGAGAACTGCAGTTTTCTTTCATTAAGTCCTTATACAAACATCCTGCCTGATTAGTACAGCAGCCATTTCTTCAGCCTGTTTGTACTCAAGTGTAGATCTTAATCCGTAAGTAATCCGAATATCTGCTAATCCACTCGTTGCATGATCATTCATCAGAGTTGTAATCCTTAAGATTTCAGTCCTGGTTGATTTGAATCCAGCGCGGGAATGGCGGACTTCCGCTACTAACACTGAAAACTACTGATTGCTGAACGTAAAAACACTGATTGGCTATTGCAGAAAGAAATGCCGACTATAAATTGTATCAGAAATGGGGTTTGATTTCATGAAAATGTTAAGGATTCAAACTTTAAGGCTTTGAAATGAAGCCTCTCAGAGAAATAAAGGAGTTGAAAAGTGGGACTGCCGTGGTGACGAAAGTTGAATCGTGTGCTCTGATGTTTTGTGTAGCCACAGAATGACAAAGATTAGAGATTTGGACGAGTTGGAGTCAAACTGATACAAGATTACCTGCTGACTTGTGATTGAGCTGGGACACGTGTTCAGTTTGGAGAGATGGGTTTTTATGCTTTTGCTTATGTCACCTTTACTCCCCTGGTGGGTAACATGATGTATATACAGTATAAGCACCGGGCAGTGTATGTAGCAGATGTAACCAATATTGAGCCACTTCAGGAAGTTAAATTCCCAGCTTCTACACTCAGACACTAAGAGCATAGTTTTTATGGTTAATCCTCTTTGGCCAGTGCATTATGGTTTTGCCTTAATCATGAAATGGATTATATACTACAAAAGTATGTAAACTATTTTGTTCTACGATTTGCCAATGAAGCAGAAATATTTGCTGTGTACAATATTGTGTACAGGCAGTCTGATGCATTTCCTAACTTGCAATGTGTTTAAAACATATCCCTCGAAATGTGTTATCCTTATGATCGTTCAACTCTGTAATAACTTTTCTGTGTATGATACTTTAAAACAAATGTTGAAAACAACTTATAAGTGTAACACATTCTGTATCCTGTCTATTCCAGCGTGTTAGCAGGAACTATACAGTAGTAATATTGTGCTTATTCTTGGAATATTTATAGGTATTTTTTACAGGCTTTGTATAGAAAAACACCTAAAGCTTAAGTGGCAGGCATGTACCACTTTCACGTGTTCAAATCAAATCTATATTTAGAACAGTATGTGTACTGTATTTAAACCCCACCCTTGCACATGAATCTTTACCCTCTAACAGGCACATCAAATGTTTGCAGTGAGCAATACCCAGTGGTATGAGAATTATCTTTTAGTCTATTTCAACAGCTTGAGTAGTATTTCCAGTTTTGTATAAAAGTGTATTCTTTCCTGATTACCTCTTGTTAATAAATCTATTCTTTCTCAGGGGGAGAAGTGTCTTCAAGGCTGCCACGTTTGTTTCACACTGTAAACTGAGCTAGCTGTATTAGACCATACACTTTGCGGTCGCAGCTTTGGGGGAAGATCAGAGGGGTGACAAAGCTATTGCGTAGGTTTTAGCAGAGGGAGCCGTATCATGTGACGCTCTCAAAACTAGTCTGCGGGGAAAGCATGGCGCTCGGTGTTGTGTGGTTCATCAGCACCGTGTTCAGTGCGGTTCATTTAACACCGTTAATTCTACTCGAAGGTCAGTGAGCACTCGTGAAGCTGAACGCTTGTATTTTATTCGTTTATTTTTGTCAGTTGCAAAATGTTTGCCGCTGTTGTTTTACGGTAATGTCTCGTTGAAACGAATTTAAAGGCGGACAGTTCAACAACAGGTGTTGACACCGTTTGCAGCTCCAACACAAAAGTAGCCAGGATATATTAATGGCTACAATAAGATTTGTTTTCCCTCTGCCATGAAGCGTTTAACGAAGTATTCAGCTCCTTAAGTGAAAGTAGCAATACGGTATTATAAAAGCTAAAAACAAGTAAACGTCCTGTACAAGTACGTATTAGCAAAATGTACTTATTAAAAGTAAATTTACTCATAATGGAGAACTATTATTATAATATACGTTTATTATTATTATTATTATGTATTAATGTGTTAGTATAATTTCACTGTTGTACTTGGTCGAGGTGGAGCTAATTTTAACTCTATAGTATTGAGTAGTTTAATATATAACAATGCATCATATTTTGTAAGCTCATCAAATGTTTTGTATGTAAAATCTCAGTCTGTAAAGTAGCTGTCAGATAAATGCAGTGGAGTGAAAATTACAATTTCCTTCTGACGTGAAGTGGAGTAGAAGTAGCATGAAATGGAAATACAAGTACTTCAAATATGTACTTTAAGCATAGTACTTGAGTAAATTAGTTATCATAAATGGCTTCAGGATTAAATTTGAAAGACTGACTATTAGGGTGCTTTATTAACTGACGGCTTCGTTCTGTGTCCTATCAGAGGAATATCAATTCAAACAGTGGATGTCACAGGTATGTACGTCATAACAAAATTATGATAACAGTCTTATGAATTATTTCATTTTGAATGCTTCGACAACAAGCTTTTAAAACCTCAATTCTGTACTTTGTATATGCTGTTACGTGCCTCTTTTTGACGTGCAGCACAACAGAGTTTACCACACTGAGGAGTATTACCACCGGCTCCACATATTCACCGAGAATAAGAGGATGATTGATCACCATAATGCTGGGAATCACTCCTTCACAAGTACAGTACAGTTCTACACTAACTCCTGTCTCAATACGTGTA
This sequence comes from Macquaria australasica, assembly GCA_005408345.1. NCBI lineage: Eukaryota > Metazoa > Chordata > Actinopteri > Centrarchiformes > Percichthyidae > Macquaria > Macquaria australasica. The sequence continues at coordinate 766,305 of SEMN01000209.1, read as the reverse complement.
ATGTATGGATTATTACCACAGAGGGTGCACTGTCAGCTCTCTCATGCATGTTCTCACAAAGTTGCTTTTTCATTTTCAAATCTAGTGGGCCTGAATCAGTTTTCAGACATGACATCTGAGGAATTCAGGAAATTGTTCCTTATGACAGAGCCTCAGGTATGCTACATCTTATAATACAACACACTTTATTCAGCTGGTGCTTTTATACTTTGATTATAAGCTTGTGATTCTGGTCTCTTGTAGAACTGCTCAGCCACTAAAGGAGGTCATGTCAGCAGGACTGGTCCTAACCCCGAGTTTGTAGACTGGAGGATGAAAGGCAACTTTGTGACTCCCGTGAAGAACCAGGTATCCTGACACGGCGCTGAACAGACAAAAAAGCACCACCACAATCTAGAGGGAGAATCAGGATGACAGGTGTTTGGACAAGGACATTAATCCAAGCATATGAATTAACTTCGCTGCTAATTTATAGTAGAAAGTGGAAGTGGAGTGTTGCAGCACTTATTGTCGAAGACCTGTACATCACTTTGGACGAAAGCGTCTGCCAAATGAATAAATGTAAATGTAAATTACATTATTCTTGTAGGTAAGCAACAAGCTGACCTGAACAGCGTATGTGTGCTGTATGATCAGTAGAGCGAGCAGTTTCTTAGCTGCCAAAGAGATAAAAATGTTTACCAATAATTAACCATCGTAATGGCTGTATTATGCAGAACACTCGTTGTTTCCTGTTTAAACTACTTTACCTACTGATTTAAATGTGAGCACTGAAATGGTCACAGAAGACATTAAACAACTGTTTTCACAAGCAATCGACCTTCATGTTTAAAATCAGTCATGTTCCCCTTTAACATAACAGTTGTTTGAGTTACATTGTGTTTGCGTGGTCTTTAGGGTCACTGTGGCAGCTGCTGGACCTTCTCTACCAGTGGTTGTTTGGAGTCAGTGAATGCTATCGCTACCGGGAAGCTCATACCTCTGGTGAGATCTGCCTGGCTATTATTTCGTAATACTCAACTTATTCACCTAATAGTTAATTAAAATAATAAAAAAGATAATTTTGAAGATGTACTTGCACAAGAAATCTCTGTTTTACTGTCTGGGTCTTTGAATGATTAGAACTAGTAGTATTAACTGTAGTACAGTGTCATTGCTGTGTATAAAAGCACAATTTATTTTGCTTTCCTGTATCAGTCTGAGCAGCAGCTGATAGACTGTGCCAAAGACTTCAACAATCATGGATGCTTGGGGTAAGTAACATGAATTTGTTATTACACGTTGTTGGTTTTTATAGTTACAGCTGTAAAATATAAGACACAAGTTATAGTAATAACAAGAGTATAAGGCTTCAACCAGTTAAACACTACATGGTTTGTTTCAGTGGGCTGCCCAGCCAGGCATTTGAGTACATCAAATACAGCAAAGGTCTTATGACAGAGGAGGACTATCCCTACAAAGGCTATGTATGACCTTTATGGAGTAAATGTCTCATTGCAATTATTTTAATGTAAAATAAATTCTCAATGTATGAATGTTGTCCTTCCTGTCTTAGGATGACTCTTGCTATTTTGAGCCTGCGCTGGCAGCTGCTTTTGTCCTGGATGTTGTCAACATAACAAGTGTGAGTGAACAAGGGGAAGTTACATAGTGAGACGAGAGGCAGCTATTTTGGTAGTTTCTTACAATTACGTGACATTGTTCCACTGTTGTGAATACTTATAGTTACAGTCTGATAAACTGGATTGCTAACGCTTTACTCACAATATAAGAACTTTACCTCCTAACCGCATTTTGCTGTTAAATTTTTGTATTAAAATGTCTGTGCGTTTGTCCATCCACAGTATGATGAAAAGGCCATGGTTGATGCTGTGGCCTGGCTCAACCCTGTGTCCTTCGCCTTTGAGGTCACGTCTGAATTTGTCCACTACAAAGAAGGTGTTTACTCCAGGTGAGCTAAGCTAACCTCAGCAACTCAACAAGCACTTTACCATATCTATTTATTGTTGTCCACAAATAACATGTGATTAGAAACATTCAGAGGACTGTGGCCACCTAGTTTCTGTCCCTTTTGCACTATGGAAATGTTTCTACAATTTAATACAATAAGGGGATTTTTGTCTAGTAATCCACCAGCACCAAAGTTACTTAGTTGATTTGTCGTTGGTAGGATGTGACAGAAATCAAAAACAACATCTTCTTTAGTTTATGTAAGTATAATGAGAAGATTGGTTGCAGATCTACCTCTGTATGTTCAGCATTCATTCATTTTTGTTGCCTTTTTTGCTTACCTGTTTGTTTCAACACGGCTGTCAGACCAGTGTACTCTGCTACCAAGCCTTTCATCATACAGCGTTCTGACTGCTGGCTTGAAACATGTCCGCCCCTAATAAGCCGCTATTCATAGGCTCATTTGTTATGGTGCTTACAGTTATGAGTGCTTGTGGTTCACTTCACTCAACTTTCTGTCCTCTCTATTATAACAGTGCTACTATTACTTGAGAAGACTACAACGTTTTAGCCATGTGTAATGTTTTGAACGTGAGACAAATCAGCCAGTTTTTAAATGTTTAAATTTTAGATTTTTTTTTGTTTCTCTGTTTCATGACTCTGTCTTCTTGAACCGTCGTAAAAATATCTACAGAAACAGCTACACAACACATCTTTGCATAGTCAGGATGTAATGTGATATTGAAGGAGGATAGCAGCCCACGCACCCTACAGAAGACATGTACTCTATTGATCTGAAGGCCTCGGTGTTGTCTGTTTAGCACCCAGTGTAAGAACACAGCAGACATGGTGAATCATGCAGTCCTGGCTGTGGGTTATGGCGCTGAAGAGAACGGCACGCCATATTGGATTGTGAAGAACTCCTGGGGCTCAGCCTGGGGAATGGACGGGTAAATATAGTCTTTGTCTGTGTACTTCAGTGTGAGATGACTTGTTAAAGTTTTCAGGTCTCAGAGACACCTTTCTTTTTTTATTCCTCCAGATATTTTTTGATTGAGCGAGGCAAAAACATGTGCGGACTGGCTGCATGTGCCTCCTACCCTCTACCTTTAGTTTGAGGAGTAACATGGCAACAAAGTGGAGGACTGACGAAACTCAGGAAAATGTCACCTAGAGACAACATGATGGGAAGTTGGTGCTTTCATGTTCCCTGAAGCGTTTGATTTCGCAACAATATGTACAGTATCATCCTGTATTGTGAGTAAGTGCCATGAGCGCAAACACGTAACTATTTTATGTAAGAAAAAGTGTATTTTAAACCCAGTTTTTAAGGAAAGCTCGTTTCACATTATCACAATCACATGTTACGAGCTACTCAGTAACTACATTCTTGTACATTTAGCTATGGCGCAGCTCCACTGGATCATGTTAAAACACAAGTACATCTAAGGAGTACATTATGCATGGGTTTTAATACCTTGCCTGTTAAACATGTTGGACTGCATGTACAGGAGGGTATGGGCTAAACAGGCCAGCTGTTACAGTACGATGAAGTTTCAATCAGTTTGTGTTTCCTGAGTATTTAAGTTTCTGCCAGTGCTCTTTTTCCATTCAGTTTGTCTCATAATGATAAATCAGATCTTCCCAGTGCATCTGTATAGTACTTTGGGTTAGGAAAGTTTGGTGCGGCATCATTTTTTCATGGGTTTTCAGATTTTCCTAAAGCTTAAAACACGGAATAAAAAGATATTGGTAACAAGTTGCATCATATCTGGACCAGATCTGCATCAGGTTTGTCCAAGTGTCTTCACTGAGTGTACCGTGTGCTTTTTGTATACAGTGTGTTCCAGTTTGTTGCAAACATTAAATCTATGTGTCACACTCAACATTACTGTGTTGTGCATTTGTTTTTCTATTGAGGAACGTACAGGTGATTCTCCCTTTTATAAGATTGGAAGTTGTTTTCATTTATCATTTTTGTTTCCTCTGTTTCATAAAGTGGGTGTTATAGAGCTGTTTGAGACAATTACTGTACACAAAGAAAATTAATATAACGTATGCCTGAACAGAAGCTTGGACAGTGCAGTACTTTCTTTAAGGAACAGCATTTGGAAAAAAAACAACAACAGGATAAGCTGCCACCTTACCAACACTGTTCATATAATCAGTTAGCTGACATGCCAGGTGTTGCACTGAGCAATGGACATCCCTGTAGACCAATGAGATCCTGTCATGGCAGATCATCCATGGGTCATTGGCCTCTTCATGGCTCCATAGAGACAAAATCAAGTGTGTAAAAAAATGTCAAAGACAAGGAAGGATAGGCTGCTTCTCTGACCTCTACAGTCTATCTTCTCTGACCTGCTTGGACTCAACAAGCTTTGGAGATGGCCATGCACAAAAGGCCCATTAAGGAGTCTGCTCGGATGTCAAGCAATTGTTTGTTTGCATTTTTATGTTTTTTATTTTATTTTATTTTTCCACTCATGCTTTTTAGCCTTTCATTATATTATTGCCTTTATTAGTAATGACATCTTCTCTCTCTGTGTGCATGGGTGCGTTTGTCTACTGAAAAGACTGAATACTTTCCATTTCTCAGTATGGAAAAATGCTGACAGTGTGTGTGAGTCAACTGTTTAATGTTTCAACGTTGCTTTTGGGCTTGTTTTTCATGCACAAATAACCCAGAATTATCAATATTAGCTTCCTATCACTGCTATTGCCCACATCTGCCAAAAGGTGGCGTCATTATCACTGGCTCTGTGGAAGCTAAAGCCGGGAGCAAGGGATGAGATGTCAATCAAATTGTAAGGCGTTCATTGGCTGTTGGCAGCAGAGAACGGCCCCTTGTTCAGATGACGTAAAAACAATAACCAATGAGCTGCTAGGATTCTGTTTCACAACACAGAGGGGAGGGGCTAGTTACAAAACATTTCTAGCATGTGGCGCCAATTATTTTCCTCCTAGTCTTTCAATCATCATCACAGTTGCCAGCCGGGAAGTGTGAGTTTATCTCCTTCTCGCAGTTCTCTCGGAGAAGTAGCTCATACGTATCGTTACAAGTGCACTAATATGGCGACAAGACGAACGAAACGCGAAGCTGGTGTGAAGGTACAGCTATTGGTGCGTTAGAAGTTTTTAATCTGGTTTTGTTGTCTTAACCTGTCATCTTATCTGTGTTAGCGAGCTGCTGAATAACATTAACATTAGCTAAGTGTGGGAGCTAAAATAATTACGTCGTTATATAGTAAGGTAAACATCAACAAGCATTATTTTAGGCGTAAGTGTGTTGTGAGTTTCGCTAAAACTTACGCTCCTGTGGAAAAGTTGGACGACGCATTATTTTCTCCATCTAACGTTAGTTTGTTGTTAATAATGCACACCTTGCAGGAAATGACCCCTGTGGATCTCGAGGGAGCAGTCCGACGATCATCACGAAACGCCCTGGCACCTAAACGCCTCCAGTACTCCCCTGAAGGCAGCACAGCTGCACCCAAGAAGAAAAGTGTAAGAGACACTTCAAAACCACATAGAAACAATTATATTACACGAGGTATTTTTGCTTTGTTTGTGTTAATATGCCCACGTTTTGTTGCTAGAGAACAAAAACGCACGATGATAAGAACAGCCAGGATGACAGAAAGGACACTAAGGAGGAGGAGGATGTTGTTGAAAATAGTGATGTGGAGCTCACATCTGTAAGTATGAAAATCCTGCACAGTGTGTCATGGATGTTGTGCTTTTTTACTCACTACATGTCTGTAAATTGTGTTGCAACATGTACAAAACGGTGTGCATGTCAAATAGAGACTATAGTTTTCTCAACTCCTCCTACATGGCTTCTAAAGTTATTGAATGTTTCTCCAGAGTGTCAGTGCTGTATCTTTGTGTAACACAGGGTGGACATGGAGGACTTTCGGCATATGAACTGGAGCGCCTGGAGAACATCAGACAGAACCAAGCGTTCCTGTCTTCTATCAACTTATTCCAGGTAGGTAGACGGGTGGGGTAGTCCCAGCCACATGGGCTCACCTTTCTCCTATAAACCCAGGGACACTTTAGGGCCGGATGATATTCACTGACATTGTGAATCTCTCACGACCTCAATTTATTCTCATCCCAGTTTTCAGTAAATATATAGTCTGAATCTCATTTAATTTGACTGAGAATAGCTGCACCTACCAGAGATATCAACCAGAAGTCAGAATATTGAACTGGTCATACTGTAATTATTCCAAACAAACAGCACAAGAAAGGAAATGTTATGTACTGATGTATCATAAAAACGTATATAATTGCATTTATAAGTTATAAGATAAATGTGACAATTTCTTGTAATATACATTTTACATCATAAAGCCAAGCTGTACTTGGTTTGTTTAAGTTATGCTTTTTAAAAAAGGGGTCTTGGATCAGCGTACAGTATCAATAGTAAAATGCTGTAAATAGTGTGGAGTCAGTACTACCTCACACAACAGTCCTCAACAGTCCTGTCCAAATAAACTTGATCCTTTTTTGCGTGCTTAGAATGAAAATGCGGGTCAGAATTGTGTTCGTGTGTATTTTGAACAAACATGGAAGCACTCATTTCACCACGGCCAACGTATGATTCATTCCTCTTGCTCTCTCTGGACACACAGGATGGGTATTAATTGTTGTTTTCCTTGTCAAAAGGCAACTGAGGAGTTGAAGCAGTTGACACGGCCGAAGCCATCGCATAGGGGTCTCATGAGGTACTGTCGGCAGACAAACTGTTAAACTACTGAGTTCTTAATGCAGTGTATCAATTTTTTCTAAATAAAATGATTGAGGGGCAGCGTGACCTCTGGTGTGTACATCATGCATCATAACTGCTGTTTACTGCTTTAAATGTGTTTGGGAATGTACTGTTTTTTTTGTATTTTTTTGGGGGGGGTTTGATTTAAAGTGTAGGAAAGGGTAGGGATTGTAATTAATGCTGACACGGTTAATTGATTAGTTAGCATTTGCTGTTTTTCCTCAATTTTATACGACTGAAAATTCATTACTTTGGTTTTTTTTACTGTTGGTCAGACAAACAAGTTGTCTGTACACATCGCTTTAGACCGTTTTGTTTGTTTTTTACTTTCAGCTCTAAGCTTTCAAAAGTCAGACAGACCAGTGTCTTCTTGATGTCACTGTAATACTCAGTTTCTGTGGTGTCAGGTCACAAGCTGCTACAAAAGAAGCGCTGCCAGCCCGCAAATCCCTGCGTCTCCAAAATAAAGAGGCAGAGACCTTGATGCTTCCACCTGAACCCAGGGGAATGCTGATCTATGAACAGGTAGCTACATATAAATGTCTGTCTGTCTCTCTAGCATTTTGTTTTATTGCTGTTCTTTTTTTTTTTCGTCTTTATTTCTTGCTTTTGTTACTCACTTCAGTTACTTTACTTGCTTTAAAGTCTTCGCAACCCAAGAAGCCTCCTGGCCCTCTGCCCATGGATCCAGTCAACATGGAAGAGGGAAGCAAGCTGCCTTCACAACTTCGTGAGCTCTGCTCCGAGGTAGGACAGCTGTAAATAAATGCAGTGCTGTTTAGCTGTTGACTGTTGTGCCACCAGCACAAGAACACAGAATACTATTTAAAGCTAAAAAGGTCTAACCTTGAGATGTGTAGCCTTGCATCTTTGCGTGCCGATCATTTCTTTGTAATTTTTTTGTTTACTTATGCTGCTTCACAATCAATGATCTTTAAATCTTTAAATTGCTTTTAATTTCAAAGGATTCAACAGATGAAAGGAAGATGGAGCTTGATCTGAAAGAGTAAGATTTAAAGTTTTGATTCCGACATCTCAGCTTATCACTTAGTTTATAAAGAAGTGACTGCTCCACCTCTGAGGGCATATTAGTTGCCTTTTGGCCATAACATTCATGGTCCCATATTTGGTTGAAAACGTCATACAGGCAGACAAAAATCTACATGTGTGTGTTTTTACACAGGTACCGCTCGGCCCTTAAGAACATGAGGATAACTGAGGACCGAGTGGCCAAAGTGGTGAAGGACCGCATCTTCTCTGCTGCCTTCCACCCCTGCACCAGCAGCCTGCTAATGGCCGCAGGAGACAAGTGGGGGAAAGTTGGACTCTGGAAGTTGGTGTGTTTATCTTTGACAATGATATAAATTTGTATGTTACCACTAGAGGGCAGGAAGCTCCAAAACAAGCTCATAGCAGCAGGTCTTTAGGTGCTATATAAACTTGGATGATCCTACTGTTAACACATTAGTAAACAACAACAGAGCTACAGGAAAAAAGCTGCACATAAATGTCCTTTTAAAAGTCACAACTGTCTCATGTCATATGAAATCTACATTAAGAAACCACACTCAGTTTTTAGTTTTGTTTTCTTGCATGTGTATATTCCTTCAGGGTGGTGATTGGGACGACGACGGCGTGCTGCTCTTTGAGCCCCACACTCGTCCAGTGGGCTGCATGGCGTTCTCCAGGGCTCATCCCACCCACCTGCTGAGCCTCAGCTATGACGGATCTCTACGCTGCATGGCTGTAGAGAAGGCGGTCTTTGATGACGTGAGATAACTTTTTTAAATTTGGGATAACCACATTCACTGTAAATTCAAAGTATCTGCCTTCGCCAGTTGACGTCAGTCTGTTTGTACATTGTTCTAGGTGTATGATGTTGATGACGGCCTGAAAACGTTTGACTTCATGTCACATGACTGTTCGACACTAGTGGTTGGGATGTGGTATGGAGATGTTGCCATCGTCGATAGACGCACTCCAGGGTAATGTATTATTGATGAGTAGTAGTAGTTTTTAGTCTCTTTCTGTATTGTTGAAGAATAATAGTATGGGTGAACAATTTGAACTGTCTTGTCAATTAATGATGAACATTTTATAAACATGCTACACTGGTATTTAATTTCTCTGCAGAAACTCCCATGAGTCCCTCCACTCACTGGACCCCAAGACCCTGCGTTGTGTTAGCGTCCACCCTTTACAGAAGCAGTACTTTGCTGTGGCAGAAAGCAAGTATGTCTGATTATTGATTTTATTAAATTTTTCACAAAGAACCTTTTGATCCACATTTCTCTATCTTGTGTCAATTTGTCTTTTTGATTGCACTAAATGAATGTTTTGATCTTGCCTGCAGGATAGTGAGTATTTACGACAGCAGATGCCTGAAGAAGACCAAAAGCCAGGCAGTCTCCCAGCTGCATGGCCACTCTTTAAGCATATCCAGTGCTTATTTCTCCCCCTGTACAGGCAACAGAGTTCTCACCTCCTGTATGGATAACCACATAAGGTGAAGCTGGCACAGCACTTTGAATATTTGTGTTATACTTGCTGTTATTTTTCAATCCCAGCTCAATGTCTATCCTGAACTCTTTTGACAGGATATATGACACATCTGCAATGACCACTAAATCTCCCTTGCTGACATCCATCAGGTACATCCACTTGTTTCACAGACTTTGTGCTTTCCTGTTCTTTTGTCTCTTTCCTGTGCTTTGAGACTCGCGTAACCTGAACGTACTCACACCCTGTCTTTCAATGTTCATTGTCAGACATGACATGCACACAGGCCGCTGGCTGACCAAACTATCAGCGGTGTGGGACCCCAAACAGGAAGACTGCTTTGTGGTGGGGAGCATGTTGAGGCCTCGGAGGGTGCAGGTGTTCCACGAAAACGGCCAGCCGCAGCACTCCTTCTTGGATGGCGAGAACCTTAACACAGTGCTGTCCGTCACTGCTTTCCACCCCACAAGGAACGCCTTACTGGGCGGCAATGCGTCAGGGCGCTTGCACGTCTTCTCCGACTGAGATGAAGACCAGAATGTGTTTGACCAAGACCCCTGGGTGCTTTCAGTAGGATAGGAAGGACAAGTAAGGAAATATATTTGTCAAGGTGTACAAGTTGTACAGTGTAGATTGATATCTCACTACTGGAAACTAGTCGTGACAGTTGTCTCTTGGTTGTTCTCTCCTCTGGATCTCCATAGAGCTTTAATACAGTAATGTCATGTCACACACTATATTAAAACTATACACTCGTTAAGCCACTAGTCATGAGTTACACTTACATGTACAGTATATATATATATATATATATATATATATTAGTCATACACTGTTACACAGTATCATTAACAAAGTATCACAATTTTCTTCCTCAAAAATACACATTTATTGCTGCACTGGGGGAGGTAGTGTAAAAACCTAGACCGGTCAGCTGGGACGCCTCCTGCTCTTGCTAGAGATGCAGTGAAATACATCTCGGATTCAGAATTTGATACGTCTATAAAAAAAAATGTATCCCTTGGGCTTTTTCATGTTTTCTTACAATAACGTATCACAGTGTATTAAATGTTTTTGTCATGTCAAAGTGAAAACAAATCTCTACAAATTCATCTACACTCAGTGGCCCCCTTTCTCATAATGGGTAAGACCCCAGACCAGCCTGACTTCTTCGTGGCATTCGTTGACATGATCGTATCACGCAGTTGCTGCAGATTTGTTGGCTGCACATTCATGCTGCCAATCTCCCGTTCCACCACAATAGGTGCCCTATTGGACTGAGATCTGGTGACTGTGGAGGCCATTCGAGTACCCTCAACTCATTGTTCGTGGAACCAGCTTGAGATGACATGTTCTTTGGATGTTTTGTTTTTCACACCATCCTCTGTAAACTGTTGTGTGTGTGAAAATCCCAGGAGATCAGCAGTTTCCGTAACTCTATCAAGTTGCATGGGGTCTGAGTGAGCGGAAGTGGTCTGGACTGAATTGAGGTCTGGACTCCAGGATGTTACTGTGTTGTTTTGAGGCCGCAGTTGTGTAGATTTGGCTTCATGTTTGGATTCGGTGTCTTGCTGGAAAATAAGTCATAGGTCACAATTCTCTTGAGAACGGCAGCAGGCTTTGCTCAGGGATTTATCTGCATCTTGCTGCATTCATTTTACCCTCTCCTTCTACAAGCTGTTAGGCCTTGCTGCAGAGAAGCGTCTCCACAGCATGGTGCTGCCAGCCTTCCTGGTGGGGACACTGTTTCTCCTCGTGTGGTGCTCGGCTTACACCAAGCGCAGCATTTAGTACGATGGCCAAAAAGCTCAGTTTTGCTCCAAACGGTTTGTCTTTTGGCAGATTTACAGCTGTGTCACATTGTTTATTGCTTATTAATTATCAACCTTACTGCACTTTAGGGGACATTCAGTGTTTTGAAATGATCTTTGCTTACCCTGGTTGGAACTTTTCAATAACCTTGTCTCAGATTTGTCATTTCTGTTGTCTTTGTGTTTTTTACCAAAATGTGTACTACAGAGTTGTTGGACCTTTTGAGATAGAGGTATTTATTAAGTGATCTCTCATTCAATTGTCAAAAATGCAATTAATCTGTTACTCTGACCTGAATTAAGTATAAAACAGTGTGTGGAGACTTGTCCACTTTAGGATTAGGATGTTTTTTGTTTTTTTTCTGTTTATCAGTAAAAAAAAATCCTAAATGCATCCAGTGTGATTCAAAATAAAAAGTGAAAATGCAAGGGTTTAAAAACATAGTACAGGCACTGTAGGTAGCAAATGATTCGATGTGGCCAGTGATAAGTTTGTGTTGTTGACTATGCTGTTTACTTTTCTGTTCTTGCATTTGCAATACGTTCTACTCTAAATGTCTTTTTCCAAGCAATTCCTAAAATGGGTTCCCTTGGTTTTGCCGTTTCAAATTCCCTGCACCACAAACAAATAGTTTGTGCTGTGAAAAGTGCCTGTTGTAAAAGTGATTGTTCATTTTGTATTCGTTTTTTTTAAATGTTCTGGCTGAAGCAAATAAAATAAACATAGAGACATTTTTATACTAAACATTTTCAGTGTGAATGCTATTAATTTCAGCAGTGGCAGTATTATTGTCACCTTAAGATGGCAGCATTGTGACAATAGTGTGTGCTAGCATTGACCACAGTCTATTGTTTTCAAGCAGGGACACCTGAGAAACCTCAGAAGTTGCTGATCTGTGTTACATTGTTGACTGTTTGTTTCTTCTGTGAATTCAAGATTGAACTTATAGCGAGACTAGCTGCCAGATGTCAAGAATAGATTATATTTATTCATAAATAGATTACACCAGTCCTCAGTCAGTGGTTGGAAATAAGCAGTCTTGTCTGGAGGTAATAAATGCAGAACACATGCTTACAGAGACATTTCCATGTGCAGGGTCATGGTACAGGAAGGAAGCTTACAGTAAGACCACACCTGAGGCCTTATTCCTGTTTACATGATGCAGTAAAATGAGTACAAGAGTTGCCTGGTCAATGGAACTGTCACCTCTTTATAACTGTCAGTTCAAGTGATCTGAAACAGATTTTAGCAATACAAAAAAACCCCATCCAATATATTGAAATGCATTGCAAAAAGAGAAAAGATTCAGGTAGTTGAATATGCTACTTATGCTGTTAAAATTAGGTAAAAATACAACCTGCTCCACTCCTTGTGGTAAAACCTGTTCATAGTCGAGTGAAAACGGATCAACTGTTGGATGTGTTCAGTTCATTTACACAAACTTTCACAAGAAAACTTGTTGTTTCTACTACTACTACTACTGTTTCTATTAATTGAGTCAAAGAAGAGCAGTCTAGGATTAGGCAACAACCAAACAGGAATTACATGAACATTTTTTTTTGACAATAGATATTTTGGAGACGTATCTTTTGACACTGTGGGTAATCGGACAGTGGGCACCACTCCCTTCACACATGCATCTACAGACTGTTTTACCTTCTGAGGGGATTCAAAAGACATTTTGCATGTCTAGCAAGACATGAGACAAACATCAGTTTGTAGTTTATGGTTATTAATATTCATTACATTATCTGTAATATTTATTGCTCAAATTATGTTGTAAAGTTTTCATACACGTGAACATAAAATGAGACTTTAAAGTACAAATTATAGGAAGTAAAAAGTAAATTTTCTGCCTCGACTGGCCTTTTTTTTTGATGATGATCACCTTTCACCTAACACATCAATCAATGACCACCGATCACCGTCTGAATTAAAGCAAATACACACGTAATTGATCAAGTCTGAAAACAAACCACAAAATATGAGGGTTTCTGAATTTGAAAGTATCAATACTGTACAAAAATAAAATCAACATTTAAAGGTATTTAAAACTACAGGGATTCGCAAAGTACTGTCTTTGTGTTCAACCTGTGGATTATTTTAGGAAAGATTTGAATATTAACACAGCAACTTTCCAAACACCTGCATTTCCTAATCCGCTCAGCCAATCACTTTCCTAAACCATCCCTCGTTGCATAAATAATACATCCATTTTCTTTAGGTATAATGTTGTATACCTGCTGATCAGCCTGTAATTACCACTGACACGTATACACATCCTAATCAACTACTTGTAGGCTTGTTAAGAGGACCAATAGTTAACTGTCACAAACTGACTTTATGGTTTTAAGATGCTGTTGATTGCTCTGGGCTCTGCAGGCTAACCTGTGAAATAACGTGTATGTAATAAGGCTGGAGAAGGACAGCAGACTATCGAGTTTCCATCTGTTGACGCAAACTGACAGAAGCATCAGACAACAGAGGTTTCTTTGGTAGGTGTGATGATGAAGATTGCAGCAGGACGTAAACATGACTTATCTTAGGCTCTCTTGTAAGCAGGGCTGAAAAACAATGTATCCACTGTAAAAAATAACACTTCAACTCCATTAAAAGTCACTGTGAGGAAATCTACGAGACATCAGATTGTACAAAAATGGAAACATGATTTAAATATAATCAGCCTTTACAGATAAATGCATACATCTGAACACAGCAGGGCTAAACAAAGTTATGACCTTAACTCAACATCGGTCTTGAACTAAAAACAGACTCTCTTAACCGTATATTGTGGGAAAATAGCACTATTTTTTGCACTTTACAAAGGTAAAACAAGGTCAAATCTCCCTTAATGGAAAGGGTCTTGTTTTTTTTTATATTAACAGTATTGCACATCAAGATAAACTCCTTCTACAGAGTGTGGGAGTCAAAGAGCTAACGAAACACTTCACTATCACTACAGCGCTAGCTCAAATAGTCCCATCACTTTTACAACTACTGTAAAAGTAACTACAGCAAAGTGACAACTGTTCCTTACACACAGAAGTTGATTGTAGCTATTAGCATTATTTGGCTGCTATATTATAAAACAGTTAACCTACCACCTCCATTACTTACTTATATCCTTAATTTATTTATTTAGTCATTGGATGACAAAACGTCATTGGCGCTCTAGTGGCTGGACAAAAAATGGTAACGTGAGCACACTGTTAACGGACGTCTGACCACACTTATTACAAAAATAATCATTCAAGCCATCTAACAGGGCAGCACCAACATCACTCCTGGGTCAAATAGCTACTGCCACTAATTCTTTTGTTTAAATTCAGTATACCAGATGTTGGGTTGTACAACACATCAGGGCAATTCAGGAAAGTCATGGACTTTGCTATTTTAATTTTCCTGTGACTGTTTTAACAATCACTTGTATCACTCTACATGGCACATCCCATATATGCTTAAACATCTTATAAAACAAACTATAATATTTGCAAATATTATTTGACTCAGGACTGATCTACATTCAGTAAGTGCTGCTTGGTTTTCCATTTCACACTTTCTCTAACCCCCAGATACTAGTACAACTCTTTTCAATCTCATAGCAGCGACTATAATAACAATTTCTTATAATGAATGTTGTTGTTGGCTTTGAAATATGAAAAGTAGATGATGAAAATGGTAACGTGAGCACCACTTTCATCTTACCCCCCTCTCATCTTCTCTCAAAACTTTACTCAAACTCTCAGGTCACACAACACACACCCCAACACATCAGGTCATTCTGCCTTTCAATGATGTTGCAACATATACATTAATACAAAAATAAAGGCAACTATTATCTGTGATTGAATAAGTGAAGTCTGTCAGACTTGCTTGTCCCTTTCAGTGTTTAAATTAAACCCTGTTACTGTGACTTTGTGAAAAAATAAAATACCTTGAAATGACCTGAATTTCCAAAGTAAAATGTGATTTCCTTTCCTCGCAGTGATGGTCAAACATAACACTAAGGCTCTTCAGGGGACAGTCCGTGGCTTGTGACGGGAACTCCTTCCTGGGAGAAGCAGAGTTGATATTGGGAATAGGGCTGCCATCCTCTTCCTTTTCTCTCCTCCCACCCTCTGTTGTATGTGTCCCATCTCCACCAGTGGAGGCCTGTGTTGTGTCATTCTGCATCTTTCACTTTGCCTCACTTGCTGATGAGGAAACCTCCCATCCATCGTAACTTACAGGCGAACCAGCGCCGCAGAGGGCAGAAGTATTCAAAGTGGAACTGCTGGAATTCAGGTGTCTTGCGGATGTCTCTCAGGAAGGCAATGTCCAGGTCTGACTCTGTGAGCATGATGAGGAGCAGTAGCAGGGCGAACAGCAGTCCGATGGTAACCAGGAACAGGCGTAACACGCTCAGGATGAACTTGTTCAGCTCCTCCACGTCGCTCGGTGGTGACGGTCTGCTCCTGACCATACGTAGTGCTCTCCTGCCGGAAGTGAAATCCGCTGACAGCCCCTCCTTCGATGCGCCTGACTCCTTCTCCTCATCGATGCTGCAGGGAGCACCGTTGAGGTGACGAGCCAAAGGCATCTCCATCCCGTGTTCGGCCACTGGTGTAGGCAACACGCTGTCCGAGGGGCTGTAGGCCTCGTCGGAGATGACTGCTGACGTGCTTGCCTCGCTGCCGTCCACCATGTGGCCCCGAGAAGACATGAAGGAGTCGCCATGGGAGACGGAGCGCACGGGCGTGGAGTGGGCGCTGTCTCGAAGGGACTCCAGACCTGAAAACACACAGCAGAGGAAGGAAGTTCATAAGGGAGATGCTGGGAGGTATTGTTGCAAGACACGTTCACATTTAAAGAGAGATTCGGAAATGACTTTCTTATCCCTCATGAAAAATGTAGCATCCAAGAAAGTGCATGTTACATTTCATCTCCAAAGGCAAAATACTTGTACTTTATTTCTCTATGTAAAAACTGAGCGACAAAAGAAATCTGGTAATGTATGAGAAACACTACAATAAACAAACTTAACAGCAACTCATTCTTTTTTGTGAAGTGGCCAAACTGGGAATAAATGAGTTGAAACATATTCTCCATCCTCACACGTGGCTGGAAACCACACAGTACCAGACAATACTGTATCTATAGCACTGTACTATTTGTGTGTTATTACAGATATCTAAAGTAATATTTGATGAAGAGACCTCCAAAAACACTAAAAAGAAAAAAAAAACTTGTTTGAAGTAAATAGAATGAGAAGAATGTACTTCTTCCATGCACGTGTGTGTTAGTGTTTATTGCCACTTGCTTTTAGGTTAGTGAAAATACAGCTCCACTTTAAAATGATCAAGACTGTGACACTGTTAAATTTGCACTCTGTGGATCACACATTTAACTATGGTGAAGCCCAGTTATATCATTCAAATTAAAATATGCATTATTCTAAAGCACAGTCAATTCAAAGATTTCAGGTTTCTCTGTATTATTGCTGGAACAAATTTACCACATCACTTATTCTAATTACAGTAGTAGCAGACTCTTCATTTCTTTCTGTGCACATCAAACTTTATCAGTTACAGCTTCAGTATTTTCTGTTCTGTAAACTCACGAGAAGTGAAGAAATAGAGCCCATCATTATGTCTATAAGTCACTAATGCAAATGTGTGACTACATAGAACCTGTCCCTGTTTTTTAAGCACTTAAAAGAGGAAGTTTAAGGGGAAATTATGCTCAGCCTATTTGACTTTGAGCCTGAATATTCAAGTACACGGTACTCTGTTGAACACTGGGCCAACATTAATTATTCTGATGTGGCCAGAAGGGAAGCATGTTGTTTTAATGGTCAGCTTGTCATGACCTATGCTCAAGAAACTGATCCTCCAGCCATGTAATCTGTGTCTAAATGAAATACTTCCAAGTGGCTACTCTAACTTTAATGTAAACATGAAACATAAGAACAATGTCCTCTAAGAACTGTTACTCAGCTCTGGCTTGATCCTTGTGCTGTCTGGAAGCTAGATAATGACAATGTAAACTTACACTGATATCCGCAGCATATTAGTAAATAATTCCATAATTTGATGTAATATTCATTTGGTTTGGGGTTTTTTGGCGTCAGAGAAACATACAGCATCACCCTGAAATATTTGGCTCAAACACTATTCTTCAAGAGAAAGTTGTCCAACTTGAAAATTGAAAATTTTCAGATCTGCTCTATTCAAATTCGGCCCCCGCTGTAATGGTCGTAAGCCTTCAAGAACCACAAAAAGGTTGCACTCCATAATCCTGCATGACAAATCCAGCCCCGGTTTTTACCTGCACAGCTGGCTGGTGGGCTGTAGCCATAGAGTTTGGGTGGGACAGCTAGCCTGGAAGGGGTCCTGGAGCTCTGTCCTGATCCAGGACCAGAGCCTGAGGTGGAAGAACCCTCAGGGAGGGCGGGGACGAGTGGTAGGACCCCCAGAGCCTTGCCCAAGAGCCTGGGTCCCAGAGACAGCACGCGCACCTTCACATCTCGATAGCAATGGTTAACCATGCGCAAGTGAACGTTCACCTTGGTCTTGATGCAGATCAGACACTTCACCATGGTTCAAGGAGAGCAAAAAAACACCTGTCTAACCCTGACTGTGTTCTGACACGCTTTTACTGCTCTCTTTTTCTTTATCTCTGTCTTCTCTCCTTTCTCTGTCTTCCTGCTGTTTGTCTTTGTCTCCGACTGTGGCTGGCTAGCTAAGCAGCCCTCCCTTTTCCACAGCGAGCGCTCGCATGCTGGCATGCTGGCTGGCTGGCTGGCTGACAGCGGTAGATAAATAGAAAGACGGACAGAGAGTGAAAGACAAGGCCCGGGAATGTGGTCCACTTGTGCCACAGTTCACCTAGTCCCTCCCCGTCGTCAGCTGCGACACACATGGCATGGCCTCTGACAGCAGGAGCTATTTTCAGGCTGAGATATTATTACCAGTGGAAATTCCAGCGCAGACAGAGCAAGAGGACAAAACACAGGGGGTTTGTTTCAGTGTTGCAACATTGGGGTGCAATATCAGAGGGGGTTAATTTGACCTTTATTGTTGGGAACAGACTATGCTATAAGTTTATTTAGTTTTGGCCAGGCTGATCAGTTGAGAGTAAACTTACTCACAGTGGCAGCATCGGTAAAAGGTTAATAGCCTGTTGGGGGAAAGAGGGGACAGTAAGTGCCCTTTATAAACTAATGATGTCAAAATAATGCCTGAGGCCACTGGTTGATGGGTGCTCCTTGAGCGTGTTCGCATGTGTTTCAGAAAGCGCACATCCAAGTGAAAGCGAGATCCCACAAAGTGAAGAGAGAATGACTGACATTCACGAGTGGGGGATTGTTCACATGGAAAGACTACTTTGTCGAAACAGGATTTGTGTGTGTGTGAGCGCGTTAACAAGGACTCCAGATATTTCGTGCCGTGGGTGTATAATCCTCAGCAGATCAAGTCACATGGACTAACAATCTGTGGTACTTGTACCCCAGTGGGTACGTGGAAGGATTGTGGAGTAACTAAACTAATTTGAATAAAATAGAAATTAAGATTTGATTTTAAAAAATCCACATTTTGAGTAAAGCTGTACCACCTGAACACTATAGTGCTGAGCTTTAGAGTGTGTGAAAACTAGATAGCAAGTGAGCAGAGAAGTCTCAACAGTTAGCTGAGTAATGGATAAATGTTTGAAACAGATTAGAGTCAAAAGTAATTGATAAATTATTAAAATAATTAGCTAAAACTAATGAATTAATGTAAATTCTGCCACTAGTGCCAATGCAAACTTGACCAAACCAAACACTGACAATTAAAATGTATTTAAAAAATCTAAATAAAATATTCACCTTTAGTTAATAGTGTTGTATAACATTCAGTTTAAACTAAATTCAAATGAACACATTTGTAATATGACGAGTGGTGTTGGATAAAGGGGTACTTTATGAGTGTGTGTTTTACCCTCCATGATGGAGATGTGCACAGCTCTCCGTCGGGTCCTGGGTACGCTGGTCAAACGGGGGCCGTGGGTGATGGATGGACAGCTCCTACTTGGCACCATGCCAGCCCTGGACAAAAACACACACACATATTATCACATGACATATACACGACACAACACATGACATTTACATTTACATAAAAAGCATAAATCATTGTTAACCCACATTTTATATTTTACCAGAATTCTGACCTGTGTATCTCAGGGGGGTCTCTCTTGATTTTGGCACTTTGTTCCATTACCTCTTTTGCAACCTTTCCACTGAGAAAACATTAAAAAAAAGAAAATGATTTATATAAAACATGAGCACTAAAAGAAGCACTGCAGCGCCGTAGGATATGTAACATTTTTAGCCAAGGCTGTTCTTAATATGTAAATATATACTTAATATTCATTACTTGTTAATCTATAAAGTAGCACAAATACTTCATTCAGTACCTGTATCTAAAGCGACTACCCTTGAAGAAGAGATTACTACTGGACACAGTGCGGACTTGACTCGACTTCTCCAACCTGTGAGTAAATGGAAAGAGAAAACATCATAAACATAATCATATACATACATGGAATGATGTCCTTTCTGCAGTTTTGTGTTTCAGGCCTCGTGACTCACTTGTAGAAGGCCTGATTCTCGACTCCACACTTCCACAGGTGCTTACAGGCCTCAGGTGTAGGTGCAAAGTATGTCAGTATGATCTTCTTATCCTGTAACAAGTGCAGTACAGTCACACATACATACATTTTATGTAGAAACCATACTTCAACCATACACCTTTTCAAGACATTTTCATCATGTGAAGAGAAAATGCTCTTGGCTACAGGACATTATGACTGATCAGTCAAAGCAACCCCTCAAGAATAGTTCCTCTGGACCTGTACAACATACAGCGTATTAAACAACTCTCAGAAAGTAGTTTTACTTTACTCTTTTGTCTGCTGAAACCCATGGCTAACACACACATTTTTGTTCAATCATTCCCCATTTACTTCACCATTAAAGATTGGCTCCCCAGTGGCAGTGTCTCCATGCATAAACCACGGCCACACTCATTTAACTCCCTGAGCTCCACGGGCTAGAAAAGGCAAAGTTTTAATAATGCATACACACATACCTCCTTCTGATTTGCATATATATGGAATGTCTTTGCTTCAAACTTGAGTTTGGTCACCTCCTCCCTGAGTTTGAGAGACAGAGACAGACAGAACAAAGGGCAGACAGACAGAGAGGAAAATTATGACAAAAGTGTAAACAGAAGAAGACAAAGTGAGAAAGCAAATTGAAGAGAAAGAAAGAACAAAGCAAAAAGAGAGTAGGAGGGAGAAAGACAGAGAAAGAAGGGAGGGACCGAAATGGATAAAGGTGGTAAAATATTAATTGTGGCTGTAGGCAAATGAGACCAACAGTGTTTCTTTTCTTTGTTGAAAAGTCTAGACAGATTGATTGTAGTCATAAGCTGCAAGAGATTTAAAAAACAGATTTTCCAAACAACTCAGACTCTGAAAACTTCTGAGCGTGCAGCTTCACAGCTGATGAGCTGTGACGAGGTTACTAATATCCTCTTGTAGGGATCACTGGTTACTTTTTGTTTCTTTTGGACTCCTTTGCCTCAAATTTCACTAAATTTGTAGATAAATGAACAAGTTGTTCCTACTGCATGTACAATGTACATACCATGGATGTTTTAAACAATGGTGGTGTCTGGCAGGCCAGCATTTCACATGAAAGCTGCTCACCAAGCGATTTCAACTCTTGGTGGCCTTTACAGTAAATATACAATATATTGGACCTTATAGTTCAAATGATATGAAATGAGAGTAGTGAATGTACAGTATGTGGTGATCTGGTCATTTTCTTAGTTTCAAAGCTGTTTCTTTAACAGGTGTGTATGGCATTATGCGCAGTGTCTGCTGTCATGACACTGCTCATAATGCCAAATTACACCAAAGCACAGCGTTGTTGCTGTAGGACTGGTGTGTGTTTCATTAGGAGCAAAAAGCTCACAAAAGCTTCATATTCTTGGCTCTTGAACGATATGGCTCAGGATCAAAATCTTCCAAATAAATTTATTTGCTCAAGACAAAGTCATTGCACTCAGTTTCAACTCTGTTGTGATCATTTTAAAACAATTTTAAAATGTATGCAAACACTAAATCTTGTATGTTTTCCCACAAAGTTGCATATACGATATTTGGAACAACTTTAATAGCTGACAGGGTGTATATTGTATTATTACATTAGATCCCAGTAGGATTAGGAATCTAAATCGAGATGACAATTTAACAAATATGAGATGTTTGGAACAACAGCGTAATAGTTTGGATTCAGAAGACTTGAATTATGCCATTCAAGCTCTTTTGAGTCATTTTTCTTTTTCCTTTGCTGGCACCTTAAACAACATATTCTGAAGCACTCATCATGTTATTTAGAAGAAGAGTAGCTAGTTGTACTAGATCACTCACTGTGTGTTATGTCGACATAAAAACTTTTGGACTTGAACATTAAGCAGCTTGTTGAGTTTGCTGGCACTTTACTTTGTACAAGCTGTTAATTAAGGGTCGAAGAGGAAGTATATTCATGAAAGTTTTTTCCATCTCATTGCTCGTTAAAACATTTATTTCTGCCTGCTTGGTACGTTGCACTGGTCCATATGGAGCTTTTGTAATTTACTTTTTCTGTACACAAATAGCTACATAGTCTTGCTCACTAATGTGGGCATGCACATACACACCTTTCATTTAAATATGGTTGTTATCTAGCATCATGTCGAGTCTGGACTCACCATTTGAGGAAATGGACCCTCCTGTTTCCTTGCAGCACAGTGAATCCAAACGGAGTAAAAGCCAAAAAAGCTGGGTTGCCAGACACATCCTGGCAGGCACACAAACCCATATGTTTTGTTATAGTATAATCAGGATTTTAAATTACAGTGAGATTATATTTTCTTGTAAATTTCCAACATTGATAAAGGACACTCCAAGACAGTAGTATAACAAATTCATTTTATGATTTACTCTATAGTTCATCTCACATTTACATTTACTCCAAAAACATACAAAATGACTCATTGCATTAAATTGCACATTAGGCATAAACTCATAAAAAGCACAAGCTCATAATTACAGAATAAATATGTACTGTAAAGACCACCTTGCATGGATGAGGGTCCACTCCATACGTCTCCAGCATCTGAGCCTTCTGGAGGAAGTTGAGCTCCGACGTTTCAGGACTCTGACCTCTGAGAGAAAAACAACAATACGTCAGTTGGCTGGCTTCTGTCACAACCATCTGTCAACTGAGAGGACATCATCTGATACTGAAAGTTTGTGCTCTTTTTAGATAAATAAGCTGAAACCGAAAAGATTTTAGTAGGAAATCAGAAATTTGGACCTGAACCCTTGATATCACAAGCATAAAGCACATGGCTTGTTGATTAGAGTGTCCAAAGGATTTACTGTGTCCTTTGCAAATACAGCCCATCTGTCATGCTTTTGTCGATAAGATGTAAAGTGACCCACAGAGATGACGCAGGAATAACTGGGTGGAATGAATAATAAGTAGATGCTGAAAAGTTTTTATGTGCTACAGAAAAGAAAAAAAAAGATTTTGCCAAAGAAGCCTGGGACCACCTGCTTTCTCTTCACCAGTCCTCATTTAGGGAACCTAAAAAACACTCATGATGTATTATTATTATTATAGCTAAACACTTGTTTTGTTAGAATGACTGTCTTCATCCAGCGCTCCAGCAGAGAGTGTTTATCTGCCAGGAAAAAAAATGAGCAGGTTATCTTCTTCTGATAATCAAATATGGTCATTGTGTCGAGGGAATAGTGCTAAAGCTGACTCATTTTTCTCAGAGACCTGGCTGATCCTATTTGTCCCAAGCCAAAGACCAAAGCAGTAAATAATCATCTTACAGCTGTTGTATTGAGAGCATGGGTACTGACCAAAAAAAGGATTAAAAATTGGTCTGCTGTTTTATGAATCCTTATTGAGACTGGAGTGTGAGTAGAATTAGTCTTAGTCAAACAGGCTGGCTCAAGTGAAGAAAATACTGCAGCTCTTCGCTTCCACTCTGGTATTGTAGATGACCCTGATTTACTTCCTTTATCCCTTTGCCACATCCAGAGTCCTTGTATCCTGGCAAATTACTCTCTGTCAAACACAGGAGCAAATATATGAAAGTAGGAGCACAACTTTGTCCTGTGCTGCTGATACACAGCTATTTGGAGACGCATCTGATTGTTCAAAACCGCTGTCAAACAAGAAGGTGGAAAAGAGCGATAGAGGGCAGTGTAGGATCAAATCTCTGTGTGTGTGTGTGTGTGTGTGTGTGTGTGTGTGTAAAAGACAGAGATAAAGAGAAGACCTGAGAAAAATACAAAGGTTTTACTAACAAACAGGGTTGATTCAAGTTGGTTATCTGAAATGAATAAAATAGGTTACAAAAGGTTACACATTATAACCTTAGACCTATGAGCCCTGGTAGAGCTCACCTCTGCACGCTGGAATTTGCGACCAATTAAAATAAATGTGCTCACGGTGCAAGGGTTATTGTGTGTAACCTTTATTATATTTCACATCAGCTCTGTCTTTGAAAGACCTCTGTAGGCTAAAGGGGGCAAACTCCCAGATGCTCACACTACCTGCTGTGACACATGGCTGTGACCTTGGCCGGCACTGTTCGGCACATTTCCACTTTAAGGCCAAGAAGGCAAAGCATGGACCAGGGGAGGGGCAAAGTGTCTCACACGTATGTAGAAGATTGAGTGGGGACTGTGACATCCCCACCTCAGACCTGTCCAGCACACTGGTCATCACTGGCTGTATGTGGGAACGACAATAGCATCCAACACCCCCACCATTACAACTGACCTTTCGCTGCCAAAGGACAGAACATGCAGCATCAGCAGCCCAAGTTCTCCCAAATGTCCAAAGTGCTGCACACACTTGGAAAAAGATCCAGAAACATCCCCCTAGAAAAAGTGTGAACAAGTAACAAGTTGGGTGAACAAAGACTTTTTGAACTGTCAGCACCACTAAGGGGGACCAACTCAAATTCACCAGAACATTAATGGCTGTGTGGGCATTGGCTTCTGGCCACAGTTTGCCTGAGGCAGGGCCCCCCAAAACTGATGAATTGTAGGGAGCACCCTGCCGACCAAATACTGCAGTCTGGGGGGATGCTGCAGACTAGTGCGTTCAACAGCCAGGCCAATGTTCAATGTGTAGTAGTCAGAGTCTGTACTGAACCTGTACATTTCAGTGCTTTGTTGCAGAGGTGTGTAGGCAAGTCTTCAGAGCCCGTTTGAAAGCAAAGCCTGTTAAACAACACAGTATCAAAAAGAAACCACACACACACACACACACACACAAACCAAACCAACAGAAGTGAATACTCAGCGCATTAAGTAGCTATGAAATTTCAAACCTATAGCTCTGCATGTCTAATCAGATTACTTGCAGATGTGCTCTGAATGTGAGATGTCCTCTTTTGGTTGGAGTAAAAACATTTTTTACTGGTCTACTGTTTATTTGTGATATTTTTAAGGTAGTCTTAAGTTCATCAATATACACTATACTATGCTCCTCTTCAACACTGCTTTTGACTTAGGACTTTCCTTCACCACTATAATGGAAAGTTAGGAAACTCAAACCAGTTCCATCAGTGTTGCACCCATAATGAGAGTTAACGTGTCCTCTCAAGTGTTACTGCTAAACACAGTCGCCATAAGGAGACCTAAAACCATCACATCCGTCACATCACATGACTGACCTATGAATTTAAGATGCACTGTGAGAGTTCAGTGTGTAGGAACAGTTAGGGGTGCTTCCGTGATGCATGCACTGTTGCTGCTATGGAAGTACACAGGTACACAGGGACATGAACATGGACAGGTGTCACCTTACATCAGCTCAGTCTTGTGCATCTCAGCAATCCGCCGCTCCAACTTCTCCGAGTGCTTGGGGAAGAACTGGAACTTGGAGCTGTAGCCCTCTGGGTGTTTCCCGGGGTCGTAGTCACCAATTTCAGCTGGAAAATGGGAGAAAAGACACAGCAAAGGAAAGGTCAACGTCCATGTTTGATGATGACTTTTTAATCCACTTTCGTCATTTCAAATGTAATTGCCTTTCCAAATCTCATAGTTGTCATGGGCTGCAAGTACTAGAAGTACTAGAAGTAGTGCCAAATGCAACACCACGTGAACATTTAAATAATATGTGATGCATACCTAACAAGTGTTCACTAAATATTTTCTGCAATGAGTAAATGGTGATGGTGGGAGGATGATTCATAGGTTGAGTAAACAGTAGCTGCAATCATAAAACATTTCAGTAAAACTATTTCAGTAATTTCTTATAATCAAATTTATTACATTTTATCTTTGTATAAAATTACTGAACCAAGGGCATTTTGACACAACAGAGTCAATACTGTAGTCAAAGACAATGTCTCAGCAAGAAGACACCAAAGAAAAATGCCCACAGTACACAAAGCAAAGACCAAGAAGTCAAGGTTTTGTGCACAAAAAAGGCTCACAGAAAAACATCAATGAATGTGCATACTGAAAGGTTCAGGGCTGACTAGCAGGAGCTGCAACACTTCAATCTCAAACTGACAAAGATACACATAACTTAAAAGACTTAAATACCAGCTGACGGTGAGTCAAGCAAGGATTGATCAATGTCACAGCCACACTGTTGAAACATCTGTAAACATTGAGGCAATGCAGCCCTATACATGCCAATTCTACTTTTAAGAACATACATGAGTACATCAAAAATGTGTATGGACCAATAGATTCTCTATTTTATCTTAAAGAGAAGTCTAACGATTTTTAACCTTGTCTCCATGCATTAGTCATTCTGTACCATCAGAAATACCTGACAGTTTTCTCTGCATGGCTGTAGCCAGCTTTAGCAGCCTAGTTTACTAACCACTGATCCGATTGCAGGCGGTGGAGGAACTACACGGAGAGTTTGGCTACTTGCCTGCTTTCTGGGGAGCACTGTACTGCTCAGGCAGCCATTGTGGTTGAAAACGGCATCTTAGACAGCCAAAAACATTCCAGTTTATATGGGGAAGAGACATTATGGATTCACATATTCTGACATGTTGTCAGTGCAAAGAGTGCTTATTATAAGCCAGAGACACCTTGTGAGGAAAAGCTTTACAGAAAGCGAAGGCTGAGGCAGGCACTGATTTGGCAAGGCAAAATGATAAAGACTTAAGGTTTAACTAAACTGGGATTGCCCCTCTTCACCACTCTCTATACTATCTGTGAATAAATATATTCCTACAGTTAGCCAGTGCTGAGGTTTTTACCAACCAAGCCAGTATCGGCCAATTTCTTCCAATATATTGACGGTTGCGGTGTTCAGGACCACAGGGAGACACCCAAGCACATTTACATTCAGGGATATGCTGAGAGAGAGGCTGGTCGGATAGCTGGTTGGCACGGTGTGTGACAGGAAAACTGTTCCTTAATGCATCTCACCTCTCTGCGTGTTGATGAGCCTGACACCCAAATGAGCCTGTCAAACAGAAACCTGGCATCTTCCAAAACTATCAACTTTTTACAAAATTGTCAGATTGTTTCAAAGGGAAACACACCGACTTCTTCATTGAATCCCTTGAATTTTCAAAGTAATAATTGTGCCTAAAATGATTTTTATGGTGCTTAGGGTTATCCAAATTCTGCTTGCACATTTGCACACACCCATACAGCAAAGTACATATATGGCAGAATGTGAGCGCACACACACACACCCACACATTTACATTCACATGGAGCACAGCTGGCAAGTGTTTATTAACAAGCCAGAGTCATATGGAAATCATAAAGAGTCTACAGACGGTCACAAGCATTATGAATATCATATTCATATGTGGCAGACACACCTCAGTCAGAGGAAATATGGTAAATTATTTACAGCTGTAGTTTGGGGTGATGATTCCAACATGAGGACCACAGCTGTGGAAGCTGAGGGTAGTCAACACTGAAATTAAATCACGTAATCTCCGATCAAAACAATGTGTGAGATACAACATTTAATTGGCTCAAGTCAGAGAACACAATGACACTGCTTGGCTTTCTGGTCAAGGTTGCAGTGTCTGCCCACAGTGAGGATATTTGTGCTTGTTAGAGATTTTGATTTAAAATAAATGCACAGTAGTATGGTTGAAGGCTTTGCAGCATTTTTTGTAATACGTAAATGACGACTCCCTATTTTGTCATACCTTGTAATATGTAGGCAGCCAACAGAGCAGCATCTGATGTCTTGCACAGGAGGCGACCATGGTACAGATCCCTCTTAACCTGCAGGAAGACGAGATATCTGTGGAGTGGAACACAGAGAAACTGATTTGGGTCATTATTTAGATGGGACCAATATCGACATTCCCTTTCTTGGCAGCACAAATGGTGGATGTTTACAATTTAAAAGTAAGGTGTCCCTTGAGGCTGCAGGTGTGGCTCAAGGCACACCTTACTCCTGAAAGTCAGGGAATCACCAAAGCTCTATCCATTAGATGTTGAGATATTTCACAGGATGCTTGAAAACTTAGACCTGCTGGTGGCGCTAGAGGAAAAGTCAGTGGGTTAACTAAAGTCAGTATGATTCATCCTCTGGGAACCATGAATGTCACGGTAATACATCCAGACATTTTTCAGCCTGGACCAAAGTGTTGGACCGACCGACTGATCAACCGACTTAGAGCTATGCTACTAACATGGCTAAAAATATGATGACAAAATCATGAGCATATACACAAAGGGGTTACTGAGCAAGATGCTGTTCTTAGAAACAATAAAGGAATCTTATAATGAAAGCTTATGAGGCAGGTGCCCTGTGTTAACAAGTGGTTATTACAGATAAGCTACAACACCTGGTAGCTCCACACAGTGAAATGTAAAAGAAATGTAGCTAGCGACAACTCCTTTTACTCTAGTGCCCTTTCACAGCCCATTTATAATTAATCTATAATTACAGCAATTTAGAAAAAAATGAAATGAATGTATGATTGGCAATGTTTCTGTTGGGACATTAGACACGGGACATGCAGCCTACCTCGACGCAGAACCCGAGCTAAAGCATAATCATTTTCTGAAATTCACAATGATTTAAAATATGACTGCTGGTTAGCACTGCGGTACACTGTGAGCAACTCATTTCAAGCGCCTGTGATTTGGCTTCTCTCCAAGCAGCAAAGCAATAAATAGTATAGCAGTAAGCATTGCTATGAAAAATGTCAGAGAAGAGTCGGGGTGTATATTGAACCTTTCTGCATTAGAGAAGGCTCAAATTATCACCTGATGTCTGTAATGTAAGTTATATGTAAATTACACACTGTGTTCATTTGTATGTAATTGGCGATGCAGTGTAAAGCTTCATTTATTCCCTACAGTGTGTTTATGTTCAGCTAAACAGTCTCACACTGCAGCTGGTAGCAACTCATGAAGCTGGGGTATTTCAGTAGGGGAAATACGGACCCTTCTGGATCCTGCCACCACCTTGTTGTGTAATTATATGTAAAAAAAAATAAATAAAAGAAAAGCTAAAAGCAACATAAAAAGCTATGCAAGATATTGTTACCTTCCCTGTTTTTCTCATCTACTATGTATTTCTGTGTCTGTGAAAGCTTCCAGTCAGGACAGATGGCGGAGGACGGAGGAGCTCTCCCATGTCGGCGCTCTGCTCTATTAAGAAAAACTGGGTTGTGAATAAGAGATTTCACTGCGTGGCAACCAGTCGAGGGATGTGATTTACAGGGCTCTGTGCGCTCAGTAGCTCTCTGGCACACTCCTCGCAGCAGTTTGTTCAGCTGTCAAGGATGCCACACACAGTACAGTAGTGGCGAGGAGCTTCATGACACTGCAGCTTATACAAAAAGGGAAAACTCAAATCCTCTTGCACGTGGACTCTGCTGAGCTCTGGATACTGTTATAAAATTAAACGTGTGGTTTTTCTTTTGTATCTGCATCGTGCCTTTTCAATACTTAAGATAAATTCAGATATAAAATACTGCACAGTGCTGAAGACATCTTTTCACTCTTAACTTTCCAATGAAACTCTATCATAAAACTATCAAATTTGCCAGTTCTCTACATAATAGAGTAAGGATCGCTTCAGATCTAAGAAGTATGTACTGAAAGGATTCTCAGTTCATACAAAAGCAAATATTATTCTTTAAACCTCTACTAAGCTGCAGTCCTCTTCTTCATTTTTCAATTATCTAAAAGTCAGCTGCAGAGGCATAAAATAATAAAATATGAAAATACGTTTGATCTGATTTTGTGAGACGAGGAAGTTAATAGAAAGGCAGAAGATAGAGGCATCCCCTTTGGTTCAATGAAATCTCCAGAGACTGATTTTATTTTATATCTGCCATTTAGCTTTGCTCTATGTCAGCATTTTTACAATGTGGTTAAGACTTACCAAAAAATAGTGACGTATGATGTAATCGTCCCCAGGTGAGTGTAAGAAGTTTATTAATCTATGTTGAAAACAAGTGATGGCTGACCTGATATACAAAACTGAACACAAATGTGCCTGTTTGGGTTGTGTGTTTTGGTTGTCTCTAAATGAAAATCCTAGAGGGTGACAGCGCAATTTTCTTTGCACTTTGCCTGGTTGTGATTCATTTTTTCTCCTTTCCACTCTGTCCTTTGAGTTTTGTAATTGCTAATCCCATCTCAGTGTAATCACACATAATGACCTCTCGCTGAAATGGCTTTGGTATATAAAACAACTGTCAAGTGATTGCTCCCGACTCCCGTCCACTCCAGGGCATCACTTTTTCCACATTATTTTTTATACCACCAGTGAGTGGTCAAACAAACCAACATGAAGCTGCAATGAATAACCAGAGCTGCAACACCAGAGGAAGAAACAAAATCAGAAGGATTTCTAGGGATGTTCTGGTTGTCTCTGTAAAGGTGTGTGATTACACGTTTGATTCAGAAAACTGTGTGCTTTCTCAGCCCCGTAGAAAATGCTGGTGCCTGTTTCATCAAATTTGCATCATGCAGGCCATAATTTGAGATCACTTCCTCTTCTGTTAATTTTGACATGTTTCACTAATCGAAACAAATGCCATACTTGTGACCCATGCATCATTATATCATAGCCCTTTAGGACTTGCAAATGTATCTGAAATTTGTGAGTGTCAGTAATTTGTAAAACGTCTCGCTGCCACCAATTGCGACCTGCATGTAAGCAGTGCTCGCAAATCACTGCGCTTCTCTTCCCTCTAGCCATTGGCAGTTTATAAAAACAAATGTCTGAATTCTTTCTGAGTTACCTCTGTGTACACTGGCATCATGTGCATACCCTCTTTAGTCCTTTGGCCAAATGAAATGGCTACATGGCGTGATGACATATTGCACACTGACACACTGATGACACACATGGTTAATTACGCCTTCATTAAAGGCAAACTCCTTTAATGAAGGCGTATGTTTACAGGTGTTGTGCAGCACTACTACATATGTGAAAAAAAGTTGTATAAAGCCTTTTGTGGCTCCAGAGGGAGCTGCGTGAAATATGATAAATTACCTCAAGTGATTACGATTAAGCTTGAATATAAAAAAATCTGAGGCGTGGAGTTAGAAAGAAGTGAGTTTACCAGGCCTGTATGGTCCTCTCCTCATCTCTGCTTGAGGTTAGCGGCTCAAGGATACATTAGCATACTTTTTACTAGCATAACACACCTGAATCTCCGACCGAACTGTCTGCGGTCGAGTTGCATTGTGAGTAATGGAAGTGCCAGGTTTTGGCAAGGAAAAAGAATGCATGGAATAAAAATGATATCTCTGGTTCTGCATCCCTTTTGATTCTCGACAAGAGAGCCATGCTAAATCAGTGGAGTACTCTTTTAAAACATTGCTCAACCCTGCTGCCATTTGCAGAACTCGCTTGTATTAAATTAGTGGTTTTACTCAGTTGGAAAAGCAAAACAAATCACTGAAGAGGCATAAACATGTCACAACTCTCACTTTTAAAACTTCATCAGTGGGAGAGAAAGAGAGTCATGAGAGGCGAAGATTGTCAGAGTAAAATCTAACATCCATCCATCCCTCAACCCCACCCTCCCCACCTGCAGCCCACCCAGCTATCTTGAAATCTTACCTGGTGATTTCCTCTTTTAGGGCAGCAGGGTCAGGTGGGTAAAACTTGACACGCAGACACATGGTGAATGGAGGCTGGGCTGGAGATGAAACAAACATTTTAAATCTATTGTCATGTATTGTTTCTAATGTGGTCGGTATAATTTGTGCGATTTTCTTTTTCGTTGCGTGATATATTTAGCACATTATTACTCTGGTCACATTTGGACATTGGTTTTAAACATCAGACATGTTAAATGAAATACTTACATTTCATTTGTTTGGCAATTGACTTTGTAAACTCCAACCAATGCTGAAAGGGAGGGAAAGAGAAGTGAAGACCTGCACTTTGGACACTGAATCTTTAGCTGCTAAACTGTCAGTCTGGGGTCTGATTGCTCAGCAGCTGAGCATGATGACTTGTAATCTATAGCTGGAAGGCACAGTAGAATTACTCCCATCTCCATGCCTTCTGTTTATTTAGACCCCCTCCAACACAGTCACCATGCGGAGAGGAAAAAAAGCTGTTTGGAAGGTAATCAGACGAGTGCTGTTTTCTGTCACTGCTAAACAATCATGAGGTGAAACTGGCTCTAATCAGTGAGAAGATGAAGACACGCTGACAATAATGAGGCACTGCGCTCACAATACAGTAACTGTAAAACACAATGATGCTACAGTACGTTAACTTTTAATTACTAACTTTTTTAGCAACACCTGCATTCACGTTTTCTTAAAAGGTCTCTCAGCCGGCTGATGTCAACTCCTAAAAAGCAGAGAGAATCGTCAAAGTGGACAACTTTGTAATCCCATTCAAAGTTCAAAAGTGCATGATTAACAAATACTCAGTTCAAGCTCTGCAAATTCACCAAGGACTGCGTTCATTACTGTGATTGATATTCATATCAATCAACAGGGTTGGCCTTTTGCCAGCTTGCATAATTGACCTGCAGGCCTGCCTACCTGTCCTGAATATTTATGTAAATGGAAAAAAAAAAGATTCATTAGACCAGTACGACCCGGCATTTATACTTAACAACCTTTTTAAAAATATCCGTCACTGCCTGTTAGACTTAATTGATAATCTGCTGGAGATCTACAGACTCTAAAAGACAGTGTAGAGATGGTAAAGACTGATTGGGACAATGTACAGAACAGCTACACAGCTTCCTTTTTTTGTAAAAGTGGTGACAGATTGCTTCTTATCCTTCCATCAGCTTCACAGGATTTCCTTGGATCTTTAAAGGTATACATTTGAATAGTGTTATCGTCCTCAGAATCGAGTCTAGCCTGTAAAACACAATGCTGTATTACCTTTGACAACATAAAATGTATTTTACGGGATAAGAGATAGGCTCTTTAAACTCGGGTTCACAAATTATTAGCTCATTCAAAGAAGCAATTTATGTATTTGTGTGACTAGTTGGTGACTAGTTTTTAATTCAAGGGGACAAATTACTAATTTGTGCTCACAAATGATCAAAAATTTAAATTAATTGAGGCTACTGGAAGTGGAAAAACTTCACATCTACTGTTGATGTCACACTATGTAACTCCCTCCTATTAAATGACAATGCAGGGTAGTTATAAAATGTTTAATGGTGAAGTTTTCCCTTTTGAACATGTTTCACTGTTAAAATCATTTCAGATATTTCAGATAAAAGAATGACACAGAAACAAATGAGAAGAGAGGAAGCTAGAGAGACCGGAAATGAAAGAAAGGGAGCAAGATAACAGAAAGAAGGAGAAGAGACCAATCATGAGTCATGGTGTAGCACAGCGACGCCACTGGATTCAACTGAATTAAATCCAACTGAAATGTAGTTGGTTTATTATTAAAAATTAATACTCACCCTCTGCTTGTCTGGGTCAACATATCTAATGCCAAAGTAGTCTTTCTCCAGTAGGTTGAGATGGTGGCAGATGAGGTCAAACAGGTACTGTCCCTTCGCATCCCGCTGAAAGAGAAATAATTTGAGAAAATTCATATAATGTACTTTCTACTGAGGGACATTAAAGAGAGAATGAAAGAGAAAAAATAGAAAACAGCCACTTCATTTCACAGGACTCCACAGCCCCCATCCTCTCCAACCCTATATTTGTATATTCACAGAGTTAATGAACCCTCAGCAGATCAATGGTGCTGAAATGTGAACACTCAGATCCAAAGTCCACACTCTGCCCAGGTGTCACACATTATATAATGAAGAACACATTTTAAAAACATATTGATAGTGTCACATCAAAATATTTTTTTTCACTTCTCATCAGGAGGTCCATTTTTTTTGGACCCTCTGAGACGTCAAAATGGCCACCAGAAAGTGTTTTAATATTTCACTACCCTCAAGGGAGATATATGAGGGCCATCAAATATTCATATTGAGGCCATCTGTGAAAGCTTTGAGAAATTTCTGCTGCAGAAAAAGACCTGGAAACGCAGTGAGACAAGGTGTGGGCAAAAGGCAGGCTGGAAAGGAGAGGAAGCCCTTGTTATGCAATGCAGTACAAAAATCTGGCCCTTCCAGATATATGAACACTTTTTATATCATGAAATAACTTGAAAATGCAATGTTTACATTTTTAGTCATAGGTTGTTAAAATAAGTTGTTTGGGTTAACCAAATTCAAATGTACTGTATAGTCTTGATTAGGTGTGACAGGCAGCACAGGAGAGGAAACAGGCCTGCTGTCCTGGCAGAGGCAGTTAAACTTGCATAAAGCTGCATCTGCCCCAAAAGACTCATTAAAACCTATTTTAATGAAGTCTGTATTTGGATTTAACTGCAACAATAAGGTAAATGGCAACGAGGCTGAATACATAACAAAACACGAGCCAGTAATTGGAGCTTTGGTTCAGCTGCATAGCCAGCAAAATTTATCTCTGAACTAATTAAGCCACTGACATATATCAAAATAGTTATAGCCCCCTTGTAGGTGAGTACACACCGAGGGATGATTTCCTTTAAGGGTGCAACATATTAAAGAAAAACCTCTTTAGCTAGTTTAGCTCCTTGCCAGCCTTCTCCAAAACAACTGAAATGTTTTTAAGGAACTGTTCAGCATTTCGGGGGAAATATACTCACTCGCTTTCTTGTAGAGAGTTTAGATGAGAAGATCTATACCTCTTATGTCTGTGCAGTAAATATGAAACTACAGCCAGTAGCTGGCTAGCCTAGCTTAGCATAAAGACTGGAAACAGAGGGAAACAGCTAGCCGGGCTGTGTCGAATGCTTTTACCGCTGACATTCCCAACCATTTTCCACACACACTTCTTATAATCTAGGTATACATGTGTAGATACTAAAGTTACTGACATTGTACATTAACAGTAACTAAAGGTTTCTTTTAGGGTGCGTCACCAAGGAGACCTGTGCCTGCATAGTGAGTGCATGTACACCCAGTGTGAGTTTAACAGGTTTCTCCATGTGTACCATGTACACTGTACATATAACTTTTCTTCCTTCATTGACAAAGGACACTATAAAATATCCTACAGTGCCCTTTAGAAGAGAAACTGCATTCAAGTGAGACAAAACTGCATAGTCAGAGAAAGTCAAGGCAGACATATGAGAACGGAAGGGGGAAAAGAGAAGAGAAAGACAAAACCAAATAGAGAGAGGGAGAAAACAGAGGAAGGAGAGAAAGAGAGAGAGATCAAGCAAGGCCAGTTGACTAACCTGTCCCAACACAGCATGCCACAGCACAGCAATTAAAAAGAGAGGACAGGAGAGAATAGTAGCTTTGAAGGATTGGTCCATGTATGAACCACAATCCCTGGTGAGACGCATCATTTCAGACAATGTGAGAATCTCTGTGATGAAGCCTGTTCACACTTCTGTTTCACTCAATATCAGATCAAATAGCAGAACAAACACCCCTCAGGTGGCTTAACATTGTCAGGGCACCCTGAGATTAGAGTTACCCTCTCTCTTTGGATTGGGTTGTGCTATTGTCAAAGTCAAACTGCACTTATTGTCATTCACGACCAAAGAGCCATTGAAAGCGTTTCAACTTGAACAACAACTAGTGTACCAATTATATGTTAGCTGTGAGCTTGCTAGCAACTGACGCACCAGCCATGTCTGTGGGGGTTCATCTCAGCCTCTGACTGAACTCAGAACTCACTTTCCCTCCGCTCTCTTTTTTCCTCTAATCTCTGTACTTTTCACATCTTTCCATTGACTTTGCAGTCAATCATGCCGCCTCTAAAACTCACTTTGTGTTCTGTCTGAACGCAGCCATTTTAATCCTTGTTGACAACATCAACATGTTCTGTATCTGCTTGTGCCAGCACTTCATTGAAGCTACAGTATATCACACATACTGAATAAAATATTCAACTACAAGATGTGACTAAAAAAACTAAATCTTTGTAGATTCAAAAAATACTTATCTGCACGACATGAGTGTGTAATGATAAACCTGCCAAAGGATCTGAAGAGTAATTGAAGAGGTTATATTATATTATACATAAGTACACCATGGAAGAATCAAGGAGTTAAGTCAGGGGGTGCAATTCATTAATGACAAATGTCAGTTTTTAGTTTTTTTTTAAATTAAAATCCTTTAGCCAGAGTTGAACCCACACCAAAGCACCACCCAACCTAAACCTATCAGGTCCACTTGTGTCAAGCTGTGCACTTCCCTGACCTTTCCCAGCATGCACCGGGCTGACCCTCCATCTCCTCTGTCAGTGTGTCTGTATGTCACTGTCACGACATACACCCTGACTCACCAGGACAGGCCTGCTGACTAGCCCAGCAGCAAAAATAGAAACGCACACATCCATGTGCAGTCTCACACATGCACACAAGGAGCCTCAATCCTTCTTGCTCTATTATAAATGTCTCTGGTACACCTGTGAAACCTCTAGATCTACAACATTTTCAGAGCCTGTACCTCCCACTCCCTCCATCTGCTGTGCACCGTAGTGTAAACTACAGCGATGCCCAAAAAAGCCTTCCCAATTAATCATGTTGTTACTGCCTGTTTCCTTCTATGCGTGCACCAGTGTGTTTGTATTTGCCATGCCTAAGTGTGTGTGTGTCTGTCTGTATTTCCATGTGTGTGTGAGAAGTTACTGATGATCCATGCCCAAGTAAGTAGTTATGAAACAACAACAGAGAGGCAGGGCGATTTATCTCAGTACAACACTTTAGCAAATAAACGAGGAGGAATGAAACGTATTAGTAGAAGCCATTCATGAAGAATTCCTGAGCTCCACAAAAACAAGCCAGAGTGCTTTTCATAGCATCATGGATTTATCAGATGTTACAACAGATGTTAAATGGTACGACTTAATAAAGAGCTTCTGATCTGGAGTCTTCTATTGTGCATTACAATGAGTGCAAGTAATCCTATTGTTCCTGGTAATTTACCTGACTCTGCACTCTGATGCAGTTTGTAACGATGAGATCGAAGCACGCTTTAACTTTGTTCCGTGCTCATTGTCTAGCTTGACTAAACAGCCATAGAATAAAGCAGCAGAGTCTCTCTTGCCCATATGCAGCTGACCAAACACTTGTAATGTATATGTGGTGTTGTGTTGCATACTGATGAGACACACTGAACTTCAGAGAGCTGACCGGGGCTCCACTGGGACACAAAGGCAGGCTCTGAGGCAGAAACATTATCGATCTAAAGTTAAGTGTTCTTCAACATCCTTATGAGATTTAAACCCAGAGCCAAGCTGCAATACACTGGTGGCCAAAGAGAGGAAATACTATATGTTGTCAGTTAAAGCACTGTTTTATTGTTTTAGAGTAGATAAACTGCACATCTTTTATGTGGTTTGTGGTCATGTGATTTCAGCGTGGGAATTGCTTCTCTCACAGTTTTCTCTCCCTTTATTGCTTTGGGGGAAATAATTAGATCCATGCTATCTTAGGATTAAAACCCTTTTAGAGCCAAACACCAGGAAATCAGGAAATAAAATAACCTGCTATTGAGATAAATGGCTTACAGTTTAAAACTTACACAATGGGTTTTGCAGCGGGAATGATTTTTCCTTTATATTCATCATAAGGACACTGGCCTTAAAATGCATTGTGAACAAATTCTTTAGGATACACCCCATTATGCAAAGTACTCAGGGTTTGCAAATCTGTAAACTGTAAGCTCTCATGAATGTAAATATCCAATCCATCATACAGTACTGTCACTTGCATTAACCTCGACGTTTCAGGTGAGCAAGTGTTACATTTTGTCATAAACGTTTAAAAGATGCAGAAAAAGGAGTCAAGGTTTTTATGTGACAGTTGAGTACTGCAATGAGGCCGTAGTAATTGGGCTTTAAAAACAGATTTACTGAGTTGAGTTTTAATCAGTAATGCTACATCACATTTCAGAGTAAACAAAGCGTGGCTTAAACATTGCTTACTGTCATCTCATCACATCACGTTGCAGAGAAATGAAACTATTAATGAGCTTAATGTCAGCCTGTTTTCCTATGGGTTCATTTGGAATTAGTCTGTACTGACATACAGTTGCAAACAAACTCCAGTAAAAAAAAAAGTAGCTGAACAGACATGAATATCTGTTTATTTCCTGCATATAATGTACAAAACAGGACTATTTTCAGGCTTCTCTATAAGATCTAGCTGTTGATCTCTCTTAATCTGCTGAAGTCACTAAATGACTGTAGGGTTTTCATGACACCCTCATTAAACAGCATGTCTGAAATGATTTTTTTCCCATTATAGGCCAGCTGATGGCTCTAATGGGAGATTAGTTAGGGTTAGATCTGTGAAATTGTCCCACAAAATATTTACAGTAGTTTTGAAAAATGGTGTTTCGCCAAATCACACTCAGTCGCCCAAACCAACATCCCAGAGTAATTAAACCACATTCATCACCTGCTTTCCAAACTCACTCTGAGTACAGCTTCCTCAGCTGTATAGTTTGAAAAGAGGATCACACTTTCCTAATGTCGTCAAATTTCTAACTGAAAATATAAAATACTACTGATGTTGATCTGTTGTTATCACTCAGGAGCCAAATGTCTTCTTTGAGCCTTGATATGATTCATATTGTTATAAATCAACCAATAAAACCATGACAAACCATACTGCCATATGACCCAGTCCTACTTTAAGCAACATCATCCTGATTATCATAGTAAACAAACCATAATACAATTTATGGTGAAATGTGATGTTAATACAAAACTAAAACAAATAGGGGATACGTAAGTAATGTCATGGCACAGTGTATGCTGGGACCTTTGAAAAAAATAAAGGAGCTGGGGCCATGATTATCTTGTCAACTTCCATTTAGTTCATGGTGAAGTCATTAAGGTCTGGTATTTGATTTCACTGGCCTTCTATGGTCAGGAAAAGGCCTGGAGGCCCTGTTCTCTACGTGTTGCGTATGTGTGATTGTTCAGGTGTGTATGAGATCTGGTTGGCTTGGACGTGTTTACAGACTTAGAGCAGATGACAGGCCAAGGTAGCTGAGAAGACAACTGGATACAACTGAACTTAAAGAGCTAGACAAAATAATCTAAATACCTAATAGAAATTGATTTGAATTTGTTGGTAACTTACAATGTCAAACATTGATACAAAGGTGATTCAAGCTGAAGAGGGTTAGGGGAATTGAAGAATTAGCAGGCCAGAAGTACTGCAGCTTTTGAGGTCACAGAAGCAAAAGCTCTGGAGTGGGAGATGTTTGAGGAGATCACAAAGACTTTCAGTTGACCTCAAAGACGCTCTGGCAATTGTCTTTTGACTCATGAAGAGGGCTTTGCCCAGGCTGTCCTAGCAGATGGGGCTTGTGGCAGTGGAAAGGGGACTGTCACAGATCATCAAACCTCAAATTCAGGAGGAACAATGCCGATTCCATCCTTTGTGGAACAGTGGATCAGCTCTTTATTCTTGCAACGACACTGGAGGGGTGCCATGGTTATATCTTGTCACCAAATTTATTTGTGATTTTGAGGGACAGAATCTCAAGGGGCAGCTGAGTGTCCGGGTGGGTGACCTCAGAAGAGTGGGAAGCAAACAGAATGAGGGTGAGCACCTCAAAGTCAAGAGGCCATGAGAGTTCCCTAGATAACTGTAAATTGTATCTCAGTATCTCAGGGTCCTGTTCATGAGTGAGGGTATGATGAAGTGTGAGACAAATGAGCAGATTGCTACAGTTATGCGTGCCAAGCTCTCGTTGTACCAGTCAATTTACATTTCAACTCTCACCTACTGCCATGAGCTTTAGGTAGTGACTGAAATAATGAAACTGTGGATAGAAGCAGCCAAAATAACCTTCCTTTGTAGGATGTCTTGAGCTCACCCTTAGGGACAGGGTGAGGAGCTTGTAAATCAGAAACTAGCTCAGAGTAGCATTCCTGCTCTTTCACACTGGAAGGAGCCAGTTGAGGAGGTTCGGGCATCTGATCAGGATGCCTCCTGGATGCATCTCTGTGAAGATATTCTGGGTACGTCCAACGAGATAGAGACCCAGGGCAAACACAGAAGGCACTGGAGAGATTACATATCGCATTTGGTTTGTGAATGCCTTGGAATCCCTGACTCAGTTAAGCAGTGCATCGGGCACCGGGTTATATTAGCCACAGTGACTCATGGGTAAATGAGATTAGTGCAGGTCTGTCAGTGAGAGAGGAATGTATTAAACAAGCAGGGGCCCGTAAGTGCTTTATGGGAGCACGCGCAGCGCTTCATCACAGCTATAATAAAAGTGATAAACGGAGAGATGGAAATAACCCAGAATGGGGCCAAATGATCACTGTGGTCCTTAGTGGAGCATCAGCAGCAACACGCCGCTCTCTCGGCCTGGACAGGCCTTGCGTCAGATTAATTATTGAGAGGGGTTCCATATCAGCTTGGGAAACACCACATCAATAAATGATGGTGTCACTTTAAGCTAGAGGATGGAAATTGCAACAACTGAGCGAATGGTCCTGAGAGGTTACTGCTTCTAGAGTAGCCTGTAGTCTGGTAATGCTGGTGCTCGACAATGTTTTGTATTTACATAAAGTTCTGAGCTCCTGGTAGCAGGTGATTAAGTCGAAGAATGGTTTATGGTGGTCTTAAAGAACGCCCGCCTCTTTGGGGCTCAACCACAGTGCTGACAGTTAGCACTGCATGATCTTTATGCTGATTTTCATTGTTCTGAAAGTTGCTGTCTCCAAGGCTGTGAGCAGCAAAGCCTGTGAATGGCTTACTATAATCGTATGATATGGTAATGTCTACTTTCCATACTCTGCAGAGCAGACACAGAAGTGAAAGACCGTAGTGGATGCTCCTGTCAGTCAGCAGCTGACTGGTATTACAAGATTTACACTCAACATGCCTTCCCTGACTATCGAATGGAAGCAATGCATCAGTTATATTACAATGCCATCTGCAGACAGGTCAAGTAGTTATTCAGTTTTGTTGTGTACACATTTTGACTTAATAAACAGCAGGTACCAACAAATAACCTGGTGATGTGCACTGTAGGCTGAAGAAGGTTTCATTGGGTCTCTCTCAGTAATTACATAGTAGAGCTGAAATGAATGAACAATTAGCAGAATATGCAGGCCAATTGTCTGTATTAAGGTGATGCTGTCTCTTAAATTTAAGCCTAATTCAGTGACAACCAAGCAGAACAGTTTGTATTTCTGCTGATAAAATGTATTAGTGAATTGTAGTGTTTTGAGTCCATGAAAAACAAATAGTTTGAATCAGAGCTATTGGAAGGGGGAATTGGTTAGTGCTCCATTGCAATGCAACTAAAAGTGCCTCTGATGCAGTGCTTGGAATTTGAAGGAATAGTTCAACATTTTGGCAAATGATACTTGTAAGCTTTCTTGAGAGTTAAATGAGAAGATCGATACCACTCTCATGCACAATAAATACAAAGCTACAGCTAGCAGTCGCTTATCTTAGCTTAGGATAAAGACTGGAAACAGCTACCCTGGCTCTATCCAAAGGTAACACGCTTACCAGCACCTCTAAAGCCCACTAACTGCCACAATATATATCGTTTGTTTAATGTCTACAAACTATAAGGAATGCCAAGAATGCATCTCATCACACCATGAACTCAAAGTTAAGACTCAAAACACTGAGTGGGAGAGGTTTTTTTTTTCAGCACCCTGATCTGAAGAGCATGGAGGAAGCTGTTATTTTACGAGTGACATGCTGACTGTAGCAAAAAACTATGAATAAAACCCTACTCACTGGTAATCCTATGGGAATGAGTCATACCACTGCTTATAGATTAAACTCCTCTCCTCTCCATGTAATTCCCCAAAACTGTATAAGACTGAATCTTTATTTGGCTCCACCGCCATTACTTTACATTTGGCTGTATGCTGGTGATTCATTCTTGCTGCACAGCACAGTGGCACTAAAATTGCTCAGGCTATATTATTCAGCCCCAGATTTAACCTCAACCTAACTCAAGAAATAACACTGTTTGTGAAATAATGCAGTGAAAATGTTTTATGTGCCCAGTCTTCCACAGTGTAAATGCTTTAACATTTTATTTTATATTTTGACTCTTCTTTAGCCAAACTTGCATAAACATTTTAATAAAACATTTGCTTTTTACTTTAGATTGCAATACTTGAAGTCACATTTGGTCTTACCATCACTGTACTGTGGAATTAGTATTTTTGCTAAATTTGAACACAATTTGACTTCCTCAAAGAGAGAATCATAAAAAATAATTCTTCAAACAAAAGAGCTTCTTAATGTACAACGCATTACCAGTCCGTGAGACAACAACATGCTTTCCTCAGGTATGACATTACTTGACATTACTAATCCCTTAGCTACAAGATGGAAAGACAGCGATCCTCTTAAAAAGATGTTCACTGTCAGCAGGCTGCCATCTTACTGCCCTTGGACTCAGTGATGCTGGGACTGCGTTCACGATCTGTGCTCAGTTGTGTAAATCTTTTCTCGTTTAGATAGAGGCTCAGGATCCCAGGGGCTCCATTACAGAGATGCCACAGTGGAGAAGCGGCCCTGAGAGCAGGAAACCCATAAGAGTTATAGGGGCAACCGTACTCTGAGTGCTCACCACTGCTTAAACGCACTGTAAGGAATGTTTTTGGAGGGGAAGGAAGAGGAGAAAGGGGCATTGGACAGAAGAGAAAGCAATACAATGCTATGTGGAAAAGGAAGGTGAGTGGACAGTGGAAGATGAAAATGATACAAGGACAAATAATGAAGCAGAAGAGAAAGCAAAAAAGAAAGACAGCAGTCACAAAGTGTCTTGTTGCTCTAGTTGAGCAGTCTCTCAGGCTTTTCTCCAGGAAAAGGGCAGTGATGTGTATGACATAAAAGGAAGCCAAACCATTGAGCACCTGTTCTCTCTGTCCTTCCTTTAACCCTCCAGCTCGAGGGACTGAGCAGTGCACTTACAATAAATCCTGGCCGAAGCTTAAAGCTTTAGGCATAACTGGCAATTTTCAATCTGCATCCTATTTTCTACATTTTTCAACCTGGATTTTTGAATCTTTATTTCATCTGAGGTCTTTTAGGGTAAGATCCAAAATGTAGAAAAACATGCTTTTGGGGCTTCTGTGGTTGACTTTTGGTGTACGTATTGGCCTTATAGCAGTGTGCAAACAAAACACGAGTACTTCTACTTTCAACACAAACAATTGCCAGCCCTATCCATTTGGCAAAGTAGGCCACTGGCACTGGCAAGCAACTTTATCAAAGTCGTAGTCATGTTTACTGCCCCCCATACACTGTAGCCTGGAAGAGTTCAACTATGCTGTATGTATAGAGCTTGGTGGATGTTTGACGTGTTATTTTTGTTAAATGATGCACATATGTCCTATATGATGTGATGTTTCAGTCTCTGGACTCAACACACCACTAAAGATCCAGGGCTCACTATGATAGCAAAAGTTGCCCTCTGTGTTGTTAAGAGTTTATGACGAGTACACATCTTGAGCAAGCAGCTACAAACAAACGATCAGAAGAGAGCAAGTGTCTGTCACCGCCACGTCAATGGACTGCGGCCGTGAAATATAAAACAAACTGGCAAGTGATGAAACAAAATTGAAGATTTAGACCAGGGGAAATGTTTCAAAGTCAAGTGGGAGTGCAGCTGAATGCTTGCTCTCTGAAGAGAAAGGTAAGAGCTGATGCCGTGTCTGGCATTTAAACAAGCTCTGCAGCAATGTATGCCAAGTCAACATTTTCACCATAGGTTGTTGGTCTAACCTTAGTTATTCAAAAAGAGCAAGGCAAGTTTATTCATATAGCACCTTTCAACAACAAGGCAATTCAAAGTGCTTTAAAGACACATTTAAATAGGATTTAAAAGAGTAAAATAAAATAGAGGATAAAAATAATCTAAAATAGAATATAATAGATAAAACAGGAGAATGAAAATTACAGTGCAGCTACCGTGCAGTGCAAGATATGAATAAATACTCCCAAATTTAATTAAATTAAATACAGTGGCAAACAGAAAAGTCTTAAGCCAGATGATATTTCTGAATGTATGCCAACTGAACATGGCATTATTCTACAACAGATGAACATCAGAGAAAGAACTTTCTTTCTTGGTGGCTAAGAAAGCGCACAGGACAGGTGGTGAAGATCAGAGTGGGAAAATGTATAGCTTGATGAATTACGTGGCTCACATTCCATGCACTGGTTTTAACAGATGCATTGTCAGCTGTATTTGAGAGTGCTGTTTTTGCCTAAACTTCCTGCTATTGTAGATCAGTGCAACATGACTAGTATGACATAAATAGACCAAGAACAGAACATACACAATCAATAAAACGGGCACATCCAGGTATATCATGCCATCTCCTCCAGCAGAGATGAGACACATGAACTGGAAACCTTCTGGTAACACCGGGGTCCAGCTAAGCAGTTCCAGTTTCTTCTTTTTCCTGGCAGTTGCTTATGTGAAATGGATTATTTCATGCTATTTTAGCTAATAGCAACCAGGTAAGCCTGTTTTAGCTAAATTTAAAAAAAAGTAAATGTGTAGTACAGGTATATCTTGAAAAATTGAGTTTAATTATTTGAATTTGAATATATGAATATTGAAATTTTAGTTCTTAAATATAGTTGCAAGGTATGAGCTTCAATTTATTTTATTACATCCATCAGACTGAGAACATCAAGGGCTGAAATACTATAAGATAAGATAAGATAAGATAAGCCTTTATTGTCCCACAGCGGGGAAATTTTTAGCGTTGCAGCAGCCAGCAAAAGTGTCATATATAGAATACAATAAAAATAAATAGAAAAATAGTCCTATACACAGTATAGACAGAAATAAATAATAGAGTGACTGAGTGCAGTTGTAAGTATGAACAAATAGATAAGATAAAAATATTGCACATATATA
The DNA here is from genome assembly GCA_005408345.1 of Macquaria australasica. Classification (NCBI taxonomy): domain Eukaryota; kingdom Metazoa; phylum Chordata; class Actinopteri; order Centrarchiformes; family Percichthyidae; genus Macquaria; species Macquaria australasica. The sequence continues at coordinate 721,833 of SEMN01000209.1, read as the reverse complement.
ATATACATGTATATGAAAAATATTTCACAGCAACATATGAAGTAGATAACATCATGAATACAATATATGTATGAAGATAATGCACAGCAGTAGATGAAGTATAGTAGCGAATAGAAAAATAAAAGTCTGGTTCTGGTGTACTGAATATATACAGTATAATTTCATGTATATTACAGATCAACAGTGATGTAATTTTCTGTTCCAAGTCGACTCTGGCCTCAAGATATTACTGACGTGTAATTTTTCTCCCATTAAAACTATTACTGTCATTCTGAACGGAGCCTTTAAAGAAATGAGGGGACACTAAATTGGATCCACTAAACTGTGCCAAAAATCTGGAACATTGCTCCTGACCACAGGAGACTTTCTGCAAATAGAAAAGTAATGTTCTCCGCACTTTCATTTATTAGTCTGAGGTTTTCTGCATGAGACCTTACTTTAGTCTTGGAGGTTATTTAGACATATTATAACTGCAATTACACATCAGCAATTCCTGTTGGCAGTAGATCCAAGACAAGCATATACACGTTTGACCAAACTTAACTTACAGTATGATAGGATAATATAATACCATAGCATGTTTTGTCCTTGTATCAACTGTGTTCCTTTCGCATGCAGTTTAAGCATCACTGCAAACACACTCCTTCACACCTGTACCATCTGGCGTCCGTCCGCCAGAGTATAAAACGGTGGAATTAAACTCACAGACGTCTTTTAGACAGGCTCCAATAGAAAGCTCATTACTGCAGAGCACGCTAAAGGCTCACAAAATCGGGTAAACAAAAAATAACCCATCACTCATCTTTAGCTCAATTATGCTGACAGTATAATATTGTATTGCATGTATAATGACGGTGAACTGGTTCTTCTAGGAGCCTCTGTGATTGTGACAAGTATGAGACAGGAAGTGTTCACAGAAAACAAACTGATGTGAACTTTGAAGCCGCAGCGTCGGGTACATGCCTGTATCATTTGTTGTAGCTGTTGTATCATCCTTATACCTGTGTTAAAATAATGTGTTTATTAGTAAGTATAGTCATCATTGGTGGTGGTATACATGCAGAGCTGACATGTGAGTGCTCATGGTCTGCCCAGAAGTAGCTGGAGTAAGTTGCTTCCTTTGCTTCCCTAAAATGTGTAGTTCTGTTATAAACAATCCAGTGTTTTAATTTGGATAAGGACTGCTAAATTAACAAAGCTCTGCTCTAGATTTAACAAGACTAAGAATTCACAGCTATGCTTGCCGCTCTGTGAGACTGTATTTAGACACAACGGTGGTTTGAGTTACATGCTAACATCATCAGGCTAACATGCTCACAATGACAATGCTAACAAGGTGATGTTTTGCAGGATTAACGTCAACCATGTTTACCATCTTAGTTTAACGTGTTAGCATGCTAACATTTGCTAATTGGTACCAAACACTAAGGACACTAAGGATGATGGGAATGTATTTAGTTTTGCAGGTATTTGGTCATAAATCATGATATTTGACAAACTGCAATGGCACTTGATGAAAAGTCAGAGGATCACCAAAGTTGTTACAAGGGGGGACATGAATGTGTGTACCAAATTTCATGGCAATCCATCCAATGGTTGTCAACATATTTCATTTTTCAATTCAATTCAGTTTTTTTTATATAGCGCCATATCATAACAAAGTTATCTCAGGGCACTTTTTCGAATAGAGCAAGTCTAGACCGACTCTGTGTAAGGGCTAAATGTAAATTTAAAACCACAAATGTCAACCTCAAGTGAGCAGGCTTTATCCTCTGAGGACCATGAATCTATGTACAAAATTTCACAGCAACGAATAGTTGTTGACTTATTTCAGTCATTGCCATCCCTAGAGTCACACTGCTACCGAGGCTAAAAATGTTTTGGGCATGAATTTGATGAGGCATTAATAGGAGGACGTTCATCTCACTTTGTGACCTGATCCCACAACCAAAGACACTGAGAAGTAGAAAGGCCTGCCTGCTAGATGCTACCGTTTGTGGCATAAAAAACATTTCGAGCAATGTTCTTTAAGACTCTTAACATGCTTTCAGAAACAATGCCATGCTGAATAACATCACTCACGGTGCTTTTCTCTAAAATACAGAATTATAAGTGACAGGGAATCCAGCACAAACTGTGGCTTGCTTTCTCAGATGTCGGGAGTGTTGAGGTTGTCTGTATTCAGATGTCTACTTGACTTGCATCTAGTAGTGCATACCTTCTGTGATGCTTGTTATGTAATGATGGAGTAAAACATAAATCTACATGCTTCAAAAGCTGTATTACAGTTTTTTTTTTTTCTAAAGCAGAAATGTACTGTACCTGGTGACTTATTCATTGTGGTATGTTTGTGGGAAGGCAACAAATTCCAGCACACAGTAGTACTGGCAGTACAGGCAAATATAGGAAAATAAATCAAGTACTAAATAGAAGCATTCATTAAAATTCCCCCCTCACTTTTCAGCTCAAAGCAGTTTGAACTAGACTCTATTGTGGTGATGACTTCTATGTGTTATCATTCATGCAAAGTGGCAGAAATAAGTGGTTTAAGTACTAAGAAGGCTAACTGCAATAAATGCCCAGAGGTCACTTTACCCAACAACTACTCAGCTTCCTAGGCCCTATAATGGCAGTCCATTTAAGAGATTAACTCAAGGAGCACTGCTAATACATAGATGTTATTACTTGGCTGAGCAACCATTTGGCTCACCGTGAAAAGGTAAGCGATAAGATTCACTGCTTGAGATTGTGGGTGAATTAGTCTTTGAACAACCCAGTAAAAAAAAGACATGGAAAGAAAAACATTTCTATAAATTAAACGTGGCATGTAGAACAGAAAGAACATGCTATATTTAGCGTGACCCCAAGACACAGCTTTATTTTTTTGTAAAAATAACATATTTCTCTGGTAAGACCTTGGCTATAAGCAGTGCCTTAGGGCAGGACTGTAACAAAAGGCTTAGCGCTCTGACACCACAGACAGTGGTTCGTTCTGTAAAAAGTGCTAACAGCCGATACTGTTGCCCTGACTGAGCAGACAGCAGGTCAAACGTGTTACTGATCACGGTCCATGATAGAAGGAGGCGCCCTGCATCTGCTGCGCTTGCATCCAGGCAGGGATTCAGAAGGACACTGTGGTGTTTCAGAGCTCACACACACACCAGGCACTTAGGCTCAGCTATCTCACAACCATGCTCACACACGCACATGTATACATATAGGCATACACACACACACACACACACACACACACACACACACACACACACACACACACACACACACACACACACACACACACACACACACACACGTACAAGGTTTTATCATTATCTTATTTCATCAAAGTGCCAGATGGTGTGCACACACAGACAGACATGCTCTCAGATAATATAGAGGCAATGTATCCTCCGCACAAAAGGTTTTTCATTATCTTTCCTCATACTCCTCAGAATGCACCATGAGCACACTTGGATGAATTGGTTTACTTCCTTTGGGGACAATATGACCGTCAGTGTGCTGTCATAACAGTCAGGGTGCTGCCAGTATGGTTTTGTGAATGGAAAACTGAGCCAGAGCAGCAGGAAAACAGCCTCCCTCTTGTACCGATGTGTTGATAAAGAGAGCTGGACATACCACTGAAGAAGAACCAAAGTAGTTGTACTTATTTTACAATAAGGGAAAAAGCACGTACGGCAGTAAAACACAGCTGATCTTAACATCCAGAATCCTACACCTAAAATAGTGCACAATGAGCTCACACATAAGGAGGAGACCACTTTTTCAGGCAGTTTTGACAACTTCACACCAGCTGAACTCACGCTGAGCCATCTGAGCCATTTCCCTTACAGTTCTGGTCATTGTTGTGGGTGGATGTGAGGAGAAAAAAAAGAGGACAAAACCCTCCAACTAAGAGAATGGTGCATTGTGTGAGGAAAAGTCTTGAACCCATCCTTCTTACTACAAAAAGACAAACTGTGTGAGTCACCTTGGCTGCTCAGATGAAAGTGTTGTGTTTGCCGTACGCCTCAAGAGTACGTGTGCACCTCACAGAGGCTCTGACCTCCGCATACACTCGCTCAGGGATCATGTGATCCGCAGGAACACAGCCAAATGCTGTAAGGAAAACTGTTTCAAACGAGCTTTATTTCTAAGCACTGGATTCTGAACAGTTTGCTTCACAACTTGTTCTCTGTGTTTAAATTAATTTACTGTGATCCTCTCCTGCTAACTTCACATTGCCATTTACAAATGTGCATAAACTGCCCTCCTTGCATACTAATTTCGAGTAATAGGGATTATGTCTATTGTTCATAAACAGATTTTTAAAACAATCTAAATGCCTGCTGAGAGTAATTTTCTTAGTGTCACAACTGCCCACATACTGTAGTTACAATCTTAGCATTTACCCACAGAGAAAATAGCCACCTTGCAGGTAAACCATCTCTATTTGAACACTTTTGTTTACATTAGAAATGCCAGAAACAGGTGTATTTTTTAAACAGTAAAGTGACAATGTTCTTAATTACAGATTAGAGTTTTGTCTTTGTCCAGAACCTTACACTATACACTTGTGTTTATAACCCTGCTCTACACACAATACTACAATACTGTATTTTCCAGTGTTTTAACCTGTGGGCATGCACGGCGCTCTGCTGTATTCATCTCATCCATATAACCTCGGCACATGCAGCAGTGATTAACCACCCACACAGGACCTTTAACACTGAATACGCGCAGATGTGAAAACACAGCTTGGAAGCGTATCATTTAATACGAAACTCTGAACCTCATGGAGGTGCTGAAATAAGAAAGTCAGTGGTCCACAGTGGAGAATAACACGCTCATAGTAACTCGTCCAAGAAACCTCTGCTCCTACAGCCTATATCATACACAATAAACAATTTGTGATCATTTTATTTCAGCCACCTTTAAAGATCACATGCAAGATCTTGCTGCCACTGGTTAGATAAAAGACTGGCTATTGGTGAAGCTGGAAAAACCAGTGCAAAGGTTGTATGCACAGGGACAATGAGGGTGTATCCAAGCACACTTGGTATTTTCATTCACATACTCACAGGAATGTAAGCACAGAGGGGTTTGTTTAAGAGGAATATAAATCAGTGTGTGTGTGATGATTAATCCTCTCAGTCGAGTCACAGTGGCTCATGACAAAAATGGCTCACCCAATGGAGAGACAAGTGCAGACTGTTCACCACAAATATAGTGTCCATTTGGAAGTTAAATTAGTTTTATGGGGTTATTGAAAGCCTGGTTACCATATTTACCACATGTAATGATGCGTAATCAAATAGGACATGCTATTTTGCAAACCAAGGATGCACACATTAACCATTATGTGATGCTACTTTATTTTGCTTAATTGCTTTTAGTTTGTTTTACTTTTCAGTTAAATTTGGTTATATTTACAAGCTGTGCCCAGACTTTAAGTCAAGGTGTAGTGATTTAAGATGCTTTCATGATTGACACCAACATAACGCAGAGGTAAATCATCAAATTCTCCACTGTGCAGAAATCAGGCTTGGTCCCTTGACATTTTCTCCCAACGCAATGTCAAAGACCCAATTTTTAGCCAAATACCAATATCTCACCTTGTGCCAACTTGTTTGCATAGAACTCTCACCTCGTTGCACTTTCCCTCTCACCTTCCCACCGGGCTCACGTCACATGGAACAAAAATACTACAAGTGCCTTTCATGGTCACAAAAAATTCCAATGTGTTGAAGCGATGCTTGTGACATGAAAATTGTGAGTGAACGATGAATGCCATTTTAATTGCATGACTGAATAAATAGAAAGCAGGCTTTGGCAATTAGACCCTTTGAAGAAATGATCTGTATGAGGCACATATACAGTAGCGTCGAACAGCTGAAGGCAGACTAGCAAAGAGGGGTTTTAAAATCTGAAAACAGCATGATTATCGGCTCTGATACCGTGAAGAGAGATCTGGCTGTTTCAACGCAAACAGCAGAAATGATAAAATGACGGCTGACAGTGAGGGAAGCTGACAGCGATCTTTTCTCTACACCAGCGAGTGTGTATAAGAAAGGTAGTCTTCCTGATTGAAATTCGGACATTAGCCCTCAACTTTTACCATTACTACTGAGCTGGGAAAAGAAAGAGATTTTTGAAAACTTTGTTTCAAAGTTGAAACCTGGTAAAGACAAAAGGTCTTGAACAAGAAAGCTCCCGTGCCAAAGCAGGTGCCTGCAGGATAAAGAAGCACTATCAAAGGCTCTCTCTCCTCCCGTTGAGCTGTTATCCACAACCTCTAGCCTGTAAAGTCTGCTCCGTCTGCTGAAGGGTAGCACTCTGAAAGTATAACCTCTTCAACTAGCCTATTAGAGTTTGTCAAATGATATATTTTAAGATGAAACATGCAATTTCTTCTTGTAAAGTACTGGATGAATTTCCATAATTGTTTAGGTGAACAACACACAAAAGGACACTGTCATTTCCAGGCAGAGCAGAGGAGCACGCAAATGACAGTGAGAGAAGATGCTGTGTCTTGGGATCAAAGTGATGGCAGGCCAGGGCATGAACACAGTCAGCAGGGTCAGCGCATAAAGAGCACTGGAGGATGGAGAAGTATATTGCTTCTGCCTAACATGTTCTGAACTGATGACTGGAGGAAAAAAAGGCATTTATTTACTTACTGTAAGAGGAAACTGATGCAGAATTTTTATGCTTTTCCTACTAAATCAAATCACTCCAACAGGGACACAGCCAGCTGTCTTTTATCCAACATCACGGTACAATTTCATCCTCCAGTGCAGTTACATGGAACCTATCACATTAAAGCCCGTAGTGTTAGCAGGTGCAGACGCAGACACAGCTAATTTTTTGGAGTACACCATCAACATTCACTGGCTTCAATTGACTGCAAAGCACATTAATTTCCCAGATTTGCACCAGCATCCTGAGATGTGTTCAGTACTCTTTCACTGCCTTTCTTTGCCGCTCTAGTCGTCCTCCAGCTCTGTCACATTTCATCTCCGGCGTCAGAGTCAAATATCTCTGATGACAAGAGTTACTGCAAACCAACTCATATAACTAGATGAAAGTCTACTCACATCATGTCAATATATTCAGCCTGCTGGATTCCATTAGTCCAAGAGCTTTGGAGGAGCACTCACAACGTCTGCCTTCCAAAAATAGAAAATTAGCACAAGTTTAGAATTTCACTTAACTGTTAAACTAAAGAAGTACGTTTGCAGATCTGTGAGCCCACAACGAGTTAAATCTGAAAAGATATGAGACATTATTTTCTATGTTTCCATCTAAATTAAAAGATAAAATGATATGCTCTAATTCAAAAATTTCAAAAAAGTTGTATCTATTAATGCAGGAAGAAGGCATGGAAATGTGTATGCAAAGTACCAGATTGCTTAAAAAATGCATGATAAACTACATGCATGCTTCAGGCTGTGTTACTAAATGTCTACCACAGACACATGGTAAGGGAATTTGGCTACTAATTTGGGATACTATGCTAATGTACAGCTCCAGAGACAATGAACTAGGCCAAATTGATAATAACTGAAAAGATCACAAGACATTCAGCAGAACAAATAATGTACACATTAAGACAAATGTTAGAATTATGCAAAGTCTGTCTCTTATTTATAGCTATATGGAAATTGTACATTGTAAACATTTGTTTTAGATGTACAGTTTAATTTACAGCAAACCTGAGGAATGATTTAATAACAATATACAGTATAAAGAAGTTAAGTTATTGGATATATTTTGCTTGATAAAATTCAGTTAATAACCATCAGAAACATGGTTTGAAGCAAACATGACTCATAGTTTTAACATTTTGATGCATATCAAAATGCTTTACTTTCATATTGGTAATATTGCTCCACCATGATGTTATTTTAGTAAATTATTTCCATTCTGTGTTTTTGTTTTGGAATGAATCTCAAAAATGAAATGTTTAATATGACATACTGTCTTTACTCTTGTCTTTGGGACCGGAGAAGACATCGTCCCTCTCCCCTCTTCCTTCACCAAAACTACTGACTAATTTCACTAAATTATAGCAGCTGTCTGCATACTCATAGACAGCGCACTGGGAAACACTAACTGGAGTCCACAACAGCTTCAAAGATAGTGTTTGCTGGCAGTGTACACAATCACAGTAGCATGCAAATACCAAGAGGGATGCACAGGAAGCCAGAAAATGGGTTTTGCTGAGTCATTAAAATGCAACTCAGTTGCAACACAGCAAGTGTGCCAGACAGAAAAAAAAAACACATTTATATTGAACAGTGTTCAGCTGACTCACAGCAATGCACAGACAAATTAAGAAAAGTCAGCATCTGTCAGTCACACCAAGCTTTACACTGAAGGACAGAACACATCATCTGCTATTAGATGATAAGTTTAAGTCCAAATGGAATTAAATTGCATGTTTTTGTTTGCTATAGATTACATATCTGCTTATATCTAGATGGTGCCCCCTATTTTTGCATTAATCCATCATAATAGAGTTGCGAAGTGGGAGGAGTTATTTCCCCTGGTTGGGGAAGTAAAAGTCCTATTCATTTTTTCCCAAAGACAATGTTATGTGATCCACAGTTGGAGCTCTTGTACGGCTTGGATCAACATGAAACATTAGTACAAAAGAGCAGCATTAGAAAATAACTGTTCTTGGATAAAAATTCAAAGGTTCAAGCTTGTGTACATAAAAACTTCGAAGTAGTTGACTCCAAAGGTGCATTTCGGCAAGAAACATCCAGCCACCAAGCTTAAAATTCTCTGAGTGGAAGCTAAAGATTATGTTGTTGAGAAAACTGAAAACACAATTTGCCACTTAAAACAATTCAGTTTTAAATTTTGGTTCAATTGTGGGTGAATCCTGCAACTATGGCGACTACTAAATGTGATTTCCTTGGACTTGAAATCAAAATGCAACAAAAGAACAAGAGAGTGATTGATTAAAAGAAGCATTGATATTTTTCCACCACATTTTTGCAGAAATATATGCATAAGAAGGTGGATGCATACAATCATTTCAATCAGCTGACAAGCAGGGCTGATGCTTGTCTGCTGGAGTGAACTGACAAAACGCCCAGTCATAAATTTAACATGAGTTAGATCCAGTTTGCAATAATCACTTGGTATGGTGGAAATTAGCTTTGAATATCACTGAATCTCCTGCCTTTTTTCTCATCTTACATCGTAATTTAAGGTAAAAGCTTACCAGAAGAATCAAACTAGGCTGGCAAGAGGTCTGAGATGGACTGCAACACATTTATTTTAGCCCAATCACCATGCTACTCTCTGGGGCCAGTCAGTTCCAGGGTGCAAGGATAATAAGGGTAAAACTGCACTCATTTAATGACAGTGGGGCTGGAGAGCCCTCTGGGACACACACACACACACACACACACACACACACACACACACACACACACACTCAGAGAATGCATGCATGAGCTGACAGAAAGGCAAACACATGCACAAAGACAGATGATAAAATGAGCCCACACACAGAGTACACTGACACTTATGAGAAAGTCCTGGGATTAAAGAAAGATAAGTAAGCCCTCTGACTTCTGACAGTTGGGGTTTCTGGAAGTTATAGGGAGGTTACTGGTTTCAAAAGTTAATGTTTCAGTTCTTATGTATTTTTATTTTATTACCTGCCTTCACAGGTGAGGCAGCACCTTCTCAATTCACATGAGAAGCATTCAGCAGCCTGTGACAGGAGAAACGTTCCTGCAGCATTCAGAAAGCAGACACACAGCGGAGGAGACAATTAGCTGCAGAGCTGCAGAGATTCACTGAGCCCCTGAGAGGACAACCAGGAGTCGTTCTTATTCCTGTCACACAGCCCGCAGCTCAGCAACACACTCCACATACATAAACCACACTGGCGGATAGGAAGAAAGCTTGAGCCGTGATTCAGATTGTTTATGTTTGGGGCCGGCATAATGTCTGACAAGACAGACAGGTCAAGGAGGGGATGCTTTCACAAAGCAGCAGCAGCAACATACTACTAAGAGGGTTTCTGTCTGCTTGACGATTTATGTTGTTTCTTGTCATCCTGCTGTTATAGTTTAGCCCCTAACCTTGTAAAGTTTTTATTTGCTATTCAACTAACATTGACTGACTGACAATTTACAAGACTGCTAGAGTAAGTCTGAAGCCTGAAGTGCAGCTTGATGCAGGAGGTCAGTCTGACAAGAGATGCAGGTCAGACAGAGCTGGATATTTCGTTTGGGGAAGCATTTAAAGACACAATCTCACACAGGGCCAAGTTGGCTCATTTCACAGGGCACTGCCCACTGCCCCAGTGTGGGTTAAGCCTTATCTAAGGACACATGCCCTGCTAAACTCAGCAGCGATGCCAGCGTCCTTGTGTGGGGCATTTTAAGCAGTGCTAACACGAGCAAACAGCACAGTACAGACAACCTCAGCAAACACAATGTCCAACACAACAGAGGAGAGGGCAGTTCATTGCCTTGAGTATTTGTCTTCACTGAGGCAGGAGGAAGAATGAGAAGAAGAAACATACGGTCTGAAGTGGATTTAAGAGACAGAGAGGTGGTTTGATAGGATTTGCTTCTGTATTGCAAATGTGGCTCTAGAGGCAGTGTGGCTTTGACCATGACCACACACCATCTGCACCATTGCAATGGTTTTTGGTCTGTGGACCCTTAAAATGAAGCAAAGAGGGATTTTTTTTTCTTCTCTGGTTGTTTCATTCAAATGATTTTTAGAGCCCTGAAGAGGTGAAAGTATGCAGTCCAGTTGAGTTGACCTAAGTGTAAAATGGTACACTTGGTCATGAGACCCCAACTTCTGAATTCACAGCCACCTCCTTTGCTGGGGACACAGATGCTGCTTGCTGCTATGGATACCTTTCAACTCTGTAATCCCCATATCTTACATCAGCTAATTACAAATTCACCTCAGATCAGTGCAGGTGGCACCTCTGTGATATTTCTTTAAACCTACTATAATCAATATTTTTCACAATGGATCAAATCACTACAGGTGAAGCTGGTCACTTGTAGTGATAAACCAACAGATCATTATCACCCAACTCTACAGTTTCTGCAGAGCTTTTTAGCATCTTTCAATACGTTGTATTGATTTTCCAGACCACAACTTTACCGTTTGGTTCACTCTCAACGTTCGGGTGTCATTTTCAGCCACAGCAGGCAGCTGTTTTCAGCAAAAAACACTTAAAACCAACTGTACACTACCTGCCCAGCAGAAAACGGTAGACAGACACAGTTAGAGACTAGCTTGTGAGCACAGTGGAGCACTTAGCAGCTAAAGAGCCAGATATTTCCCTCAGGAGTTGGTCCAGACCAAAAACATAGTTAAAAGACAGTGAATATTGGACTATGTTCACCAGGTGGGCAGAAACGCGACTCCAAATGAATGCTCTCGTTGCTTTGTATTTGCTGGATGTGAAGATAACTGTTTGTAAGACAACTGTTTTCTAACAAGTTTGCAATATGAACTTTATTACGTTTATTCGATGCATTGCAGTGAATGAAAATAGGCTGTATATACTTGTATTGTCATGGTCGTCTTCCATACTTATATCTTATGGCAATGTGAAACGTAAACTAGGAATCTACAGAAATAACTTTTCTCTCCTGCTGCGTGTTTAATAAAAAACGTGAAGCCTGAACTGATTCCAGTCCCTGTGTCCCCTTGTTGTACTCTGACAATGAAGGGAAGAGTTACAGCTGAGCTCATGTACCTGGCTAAGGAGGAAGAGTGGAAATCCCATTGAGACGACACATCATTTAGGACAGATACTTCCAGTACAAGTCTTTCAATTAAAAGCTCCTGTACCTCCGACAATTGCGTCAGTCTCACTGTGCACTAAGGAGGAGAGGAAGCCCTAAATGGCAGCTGACTGCTGAGCTCCCTACGATCACGTGTTGCCAAGCCTCTAACATAACAAGCCTCATTTCTCTGCATGCACTGCATTAGGGAGGATTAGTGACACATAAAGAAGCCCCGTTTAAGCCAGATGTCCATAGCATCAACGTCTGCATGAGCATTAATGCTTCGTCTGAAGAAGAACAGTTAATGTATGCAGGATTGAGCAGGACTGAGCTATCCTGTGAGGTCTTTAAGGCAGAGCTGCAGTGTTTCTTGGTAATAGTCAGGCGTGCTAAACATTCATCATTGCTCCACTGCTGCAATATTGAACAAATGTCAAATGAACAAATGATGTGATGTTTGGAGTGAAATAGCCCACCAGACTGGGCTCAAGTCTGTTAAAAAAAAAACATCGAATAATTAAGAGAAAATTGGGTTTTGAGGTCCCGGTATCATTATTTGACTCTATTCTCTGTAAAGAACAGAGCAATTATTGATCCTTTGAGTTGGTAATTGACTTTTAGATGCATTCTAAATGTCTTTAGTCTGGCTACCCGTGGAAGGGAGAGGCCGCATGCCTGACATACATATTGTCCTAATACAAAGGAAACATATTAACTAGTGCCTTTGTAATGCATAAAGCCATTTAATAAAAAATACTGGATTTTTGCTATCACCATTTACACAAGAGAAAGACTGAACCAGCCTTACTGCTTGGTGGGAAAATGGATTAATGCTTGTCTCCAAAATAAACACCAGACTGTCAACGACTTTTAAGCAACCTTTCCTCCCTTGTGAAAAAGACTAGAGTACTGTTTTTAGCAGTATGGCTCTGTGGATGGCAATGTCAGTCTGTCGGTCCACCACTTTGGTCCAGGCAGAAATATCTCAACAACTATAATATGGATTGCCATGAAATTTGGCACAGATATCCATGTTCCCCAGAGGATGAATCCTAATGACTTTGGTGATGCTCTGACTTTTCTTGTAGTGCTACCATGAGGTTGACATGTCTGTTTTTAGTGAAATGTCTTGACAAAAAGTGGATGGATTCAATAAAGTAAGGGGTTCTTGACCTTGAGCAAATAACACATTATGATGAATGGTTGAATGGTAACTTTCCATAATAATTGTACAGAAGAATTTGAAATACTATGTATATTGTTGAATTACTTTTGTTTCATTGATAGAAACCTGATACCTACGGTAATAGTGTCGTATCTGCATCTTTACTAAAGCATGCACTATTCTTTTAGTGCCTTATCTTTGATATTCAATAATTTAAATAACCAGGTGGCAGCACGGTGGTGCAGTGGTTAGCACTGTCACCTCACAGCAAGAGGGTTCGAACCCACCGGCACTCCGGTTTCCTCCCACCATCCAAAGACATGCAGGTTAGGATAACTTATGATTCTAAATTGCCTGTAGGTCTGACTATGAGTGTGAATGATTGTCTGTCTCTATGTGTCAGCCCTGTGATTGACTAGCAACCAGTCCAGGGTGTATCCTGCCTCTCGCCCAATGTCAGCTGGGATTGGCTCCAAAAGTCCCAGAAGCGTTCACTGCAGCACATAATGCTTATAGTATTACAGTGAACACATAGTAGTAATTGAGGCAACCCAGATGAGGGTATAAACATTTTTATCAACTCAGAACTTCTGTCATCTGGATTTTGGCAGCTGGACAATACGAGAAGACTGTTTAGAGAGATTTAAATGAGTAAATCAAACTGAAACTGTAAAAGTAGGGGGACAAAATTAGCATTTTGTTGTTGTTGTCCCCAAAGGAGATTACTGCCCTTGGATGAGAATATTGTCGCAGATTAATCACATACAGAAGAACCCAACAGTCTTGATAAGCATTTTAATGGTGGTTTATCCCCACAAGAGCAAATTAACGATCCATCCAAGTATCCAGGTAGGATTGTAGGAAACTGGGGTCAGAACTCACTGACTAATTAATGAGTGACAACAGCTGAGCCATGCCTATACAGTACAGAGGAGAGTTCAGGGAAAATGTAAATGTTGTACAAGGCAAGGGCTTTAGTGCAATAGATTCTGTCAAGTCATCAAATAAAGATGCATTTTTTAGACAACAAACAAATTTAGCCACATCACCTGCAGATATCAGATCCTGTTTCACCAGGGAGCTTAATGGGAAATGCTAATTGCACCAAAAACATTCACGGTCTAAATAAATTATTGCAATTTGAAGTGCAATGTCACCCACTCAGACTGGAGAGCCAGTCTTATTACTCAAGTAAAAACGAAAGATGTTTTAGGTGTCAAAGAAGAAAATGTACCTGCCTCCAGTAAGCCTCTGTCTTTCTGAAACTTGGACAGTTCCAGTCAAATGGTGTTTCCCCGTCAAATGTCATGCGTGCCAGTTGAAATTAAAAGAGCAAACAATGAAATATTCATAATTACGAGCAGAAGATTCATCACTGCTTTAAATACTTTCTCCACTCCCTTTGCCCTCTATTTCATATGCTTTTGCAGTGGTTCTCTTATCTTCCCTGCCTGCCCAAAATAGGCACTCCAGTGTAAATATTAATTAATACAATACATGTTAATTTAAGAATATTAACTTTGGAGATGTGTATATAATTTATGGAGTCATTGTGGATTCTGACATCACTACTCATTTATCCGTTTTAAGATGAATGTCTTTGTAAATTGATGTCAAATGGGCGACATTTCATTAACTGAACAGTAGCCACCTTATTCTGTATTTAACACCCCTTTAATGTCCCTTCCAGCTGTGGGGAAGTGTGAACAGTTTGCTAATTTTTCAGGGTGAAACCGAGGCCACTTATATGAAAACAGGAAGTGCGATGGCTGAATGTCAAAGCTATATATACACATTTTTCCTAACCCACTGCTGCTACGAGTATATAGAAGTCATTAATAATGTCAACCATTTACAATCATGGCTTCATTACTCTGAAGGAATATGTTTTAGAGAACACAGTAACACAGAACACAGTACGATGTTTTCCTTTAGGACATAACAGTTAACCATTTTTATTTCATAGAATTTGATCAATGGCCAAGCTTCACTCCATGATTGAATGTTTTCCGATTGTAAAAATCCTTTTAGTTAGTATGTTTCTGCAATAAAGTGGTTGAATCCTAGTTCCAGTGATGGTAAAAGATGGCACTCATGACAAAAATTAGCTGAAAAACATGCTCAGAGTGCTTTTCAGTTACAGCAGGCGAGCAGTGCTACTCTGAGTTAACTGGATACCATGGCTGGATTATGATTCATTACACCAGAGGACTAGTACGGTGACACCTTAGGACACAAAACACATAAAAGAGCAAAAACACAATCACTGGAGAAATGAACTCCAAATCAAGAAATTATATCAAAACCAAGTAACAGAAATGTGCACCAAAAGAATAACACTTAACATATTTGACTGCCTGTATTTGACTTGAATTTCCTAAGTGGTTAAGTCCACTCCTGCATGTGATTCTGCTTCGCACATAGAGCCTCCCTGCCCATTGAGATATTCAGATGGGCCAAAAAAGAAGTCTCCTTCTTTATCTGAGACTGTGTCCATGTACAGCCTTGACAGAAATGACATAACACCATTCAGAGCAATGTCAATTAATGATTTGTAAGGTTTAGTTACAAAAAGTGATGAAGTTCAAGATAACATACAGGGCTGGAACGTAATCCTCAAACTGCTCCCTAGTGGCCCATACTGTGTATGGGATCAAAGCACACCAGAAGTGTAAGTTATTTGGCCTACATGACTGTGATCCTACTGACAAATGCTGACATTAAAGAGGTGAGCCATAATCTCTTCTTTAAGGCCAGGTAAAACTCTGAGTAAAGGGCTGCACATTCTGTTCAACAAGAACATACCGGCCAGTTTATACACAAACTTGTATAATTATTTCATACTTCTACTCCCTTCTTGCTTTTTCTTCTTTACCCTCTCTGTTCCCTCCATTTCTCTCACCCCATGCATATCTGCCTGAACCTCACGTCTCATTCTGCTGCATTATCCTCCACCTTCTGACAATTTATGAATTTTTAATCCCCACCACCTATGATGGTTCTGCAGATATATGCGCTGACATCATAATTCTTATTTTAGATTTGCTCTAAAATGCACCTGAATTACACAAGAACTGGATGAGCAGGGGCAAGAGGATAGTGTGTAACATCCATGAACAAAATGAAAGGATAACATAGTATTTCAAAATATATATGACTATGTTAACTTATTGTAAATATGATTCTGCTTCTGCGTCATGTTAGGTAGACTGTCTGCACCATAGCCACAGCCAGCCATGTGGCTCTCACCTGGAGCTTTCTATCTGCCTCTCTTTTCGCATCTGTCCTCCACTCTCTCCTCTTAGTGAGACCCCAGGGCCTACAGCCTGCGGCACACACATAAATGTTCAGTGGCTGAGGGACCACAGTCAGAGTGAAGAGAGTTCAGTCAGGCAGCAAGGTCACTCTGACCTCTGCTGAAGCAGGAAGTACACAAGGCCTTCTGGGATACACTGTCCCATCTGCGGCAGTAATGGCAACTTGATGAATGATGTAGTTGAGGGACACAGCGGATTTTTAAACCTTCTTGCACTTGAAACAACCTGTCTGACAGAGACAGGGGTTAAGAAAAGGGAGCCAGCTGTGTTGAAGCTACGCAAATGACAGGCCTGATGCTGTTGGACCTTTTTGTACCAATCACAACCTCATCCTCTACATGTGCACATCACAACCGACTGTAGGCAAGTAGCTTTCATGTGGCCATCTATCACAGGCATCCACAGGGACTCAGCCCACTGAAAATTGGGCTAACAGAGACTGTTAACCCCATTTAAACAGTGCCAAACGTTTTAAGAACTAACCTTCCCCAAGGCGAAAACTAAACTGGGGTAACGGAGGCTACAAGTGGAGAAGACAGCTACAGAGACACAGAGCAGAAACATCTCAATTTATGGTCATCTGGTATTTTGTATCACTTATAATTTCCTTAGAATTGTTTAATTGACATGTAAAAAAGAAAATATTTTTCATGCACTTTTTTTAAACATGTATTTCTATTATCCTGGTCTTGTTTTTCTTTCTTTTCCTTCCTTTTTTCCCGTTGATTTTTTTTCTTCAATAGATAAATCAATTAATTGTTTGATCTACAAAGCATCAGAAAATTGAACTTGAACTAAAAGAACATGAATCACAATTTCTTAGAGCCCAACGTGATGTCTTCATATCGCCATTTTTGTCAGACCGACAGTCCAAAATCCAAATGTGTTCAGTTTACTATAATGTAAGACAGAGAAAAGCAGCAAAGTGTCAGATTTGTGAATTTGGATTTGCTCTGATTAACACTGTTAAAAATGCATGAATCTCTTTTAAAATCTTTCTGCAGTGTAATGGTTCAAACACACAAATACAGGATGCTTAAGGGTGGTGGCACACTGCCTTTAAACACACACTGTACATAAAAATAACTCATTTTAACTATTGATTCTACACAAGAAATCCTAAATACATATGACTAGCTCCTATCAAAGTTTTGATAGGTTTGAACATATGGTCATGCTCTCTCTCTCTCTCTGTGTGTGTGTGATGAGTGATGAGTGTGTGGAGTCACTGTTGGGCTGCCGCAGAGCTTGGCCAAACACCAGCTTGACGACAGCAGCTGGAGAGTAGTGATGTAATAATCTTGTTGCCATGGAGACCTGTGGTTCCCCGGCATCTCCAAAAATCCAAGGGCGGTGGAAAGTCACTGGGCTGGCTGGCTGGGACACAGTACTGCTGTGACAAGATGATGCACTGCCAAAAGCACAGGGACATCTGACTGACTGACTTCACTCTCTTCTCGTCAAGCTAATGTGTGCAGTATAAAGTTAATGGTAGCTCGTCTATGTTGCACAAAACCTGATTTTTAAAAACAAGAATAGAAGTGTGATAGAATACACATTGGCATGCTATTCTTACATATTGGGAGTACGAACACATTAAAAAAACAGACACTTTGCTTCATGAGAAAAGCACAAGAAGGAGAAGGATTTTCATGTAAGGAATTTAGCCGTTGAAGCTAAATCACCATGACCTTGTCAGCTTTTGCCATGTTGTCAAAACAGCTGTGTTGGGATTGCCCAAATCCTCAGCCAGAGTACGCAGCAAGTAAATCTTCCTATCAAACAGCTGCTTGGAATTCGGTTAGGGGAGAGTGGAAAATAGAAATCCTGCATTTCAAATGAGTCTCCGCTGTCTTTCATCACATTAGTCATGTAGAGCAAAGGTAAATGGAGGAAAGTTTTCACAGTGAACTCACAACAGAAACCAAGCTCAGGAATCTAATTAGATGTCTGTTTGTCTTAGAAATAAGTAGTACATGAAATCATTTCAGATGTCAAAAATATAAAATATAAAACTACCTACTGCAAGTTCAGTGTGCTTACACATATCATTCCCATTCACACAACCTGAAACATCCCAGCAGTGTCCTAACAGAAAAAGGAAGCACTGTGGTGCAGCAAGTCAACAGGTCAGCAAAGCATATTGAGTATATAATATATAGCACCAAGTGAAGTTGAACTGCTGCCCTGGATTCAGGAGCCTTTTGGGTGTTATTTCACTTGATTCTTCACCTGAAGAGCCAGCCTCTCCAGCTATAATTTGCTGGGGTTTATATTTTCTTGCCCGGACTGTGGGACATAGAGGTCTGGGTATTTTTCTCCCTCAACAATAAGTTTCTCCTCATCCATTTTGACAGCCACAAAATCACAGAAGAAGATCTGCTGTCACTTAAAAAGAAGAAGTGAAGGTATCATAGCATGCGATATTTAAGGTTAAGTATAAAATTTAAACTTATTTTTACTAAGACAACAATATACTGTATATATGTTATTGGTGTTTTGACTTTCTTTGAAAAAGAAGAGGTATGAACACAGCATTGAGTGTGCAGGAGCTGCCAAAGAGCAGGTGTTGAACAAAAAATAAGGTCCATTGAGAATCAAGGCAAACATAAGCAAGCTAGGCTAAATAGTAGGGCTTGACCTATTGCATGTCCTATTGAGCTATCACTAAATTAAGATAAAAAATAAAATGGAGAGGAGCACTAGTGAGCAAAGCTGAGCTGATCTGATTTTTGGGAGGGAGCGGGATTCGCGGTGAAAGTGAACAGGGTGAAAATGGGGCGTCATTGGCTGAAGCTTTGTTTGATTCTATTGGCTGCTGGAGGAAAGGGGTTGGATTTCTCCCATGTGCTATCTCTTTGAAGTGTACTATAGAACTTTGTACAGTTCTTGGGTGTATATATGTGTATATGGTGTATTTTCTGGGGACTTACAGGGTTCACTACTGTATTTCTTGTTCTTTTTGGTTCACCATTCTGTATTCACTTGACCTGTCAGGTGACCCCTTTGGACAGGTGTGTCTCTGCATTTGTTTCATGTCTGAAGAAGGGCTTGCGCCTGAAACGTCACATGGTGGTACACTAATAAATGTTCATGGGAGCATTATCTAATGCTGTGTTTTTGGAGTGGCTCTCTCCTTTCTTGATGAACATCTTAAAAGTCTTACAAAAGGCACAGAGATCTCATCAGTGCTAAGTGCTAATCCAACCAATTAGATTTTCTGTGGACTATCAAATCCATATTTCATACTGTGACCATCAGAGCTGCAGTGATTGATGAAAAATGTGCCTGGAATAGATTTATTGCCTGCTGTGGTGCTAATGACAGAAGGCATGGGCCTGACTGTGTGGTGCGGTTGTGTGTGTGTGTGTTGCTCAGTGAATATGTAGGCCCTCACATATGTTTTTGCGTACCTGAGCAGGATACAAAAAGACGTGTAAGATGAGTTTGTTGTTTGACATTGATGTGTTGACCAGCTTGGTTTGATACTACTACGACATATACTATACGTCTCTGTAAATTGTTGCTCAAAAGTCATGTGTGGTACTTAGCATGTTTTTCATGTCCACATTAACAGATTTTAAATTAAATGTCCATCCATCCATCCATTTTCTTCCGCTTATCCGGGGCCAGGTCGCGGTGGCAGCAGGTTAAGCAGGGTTGTCCAGACGCCCCTCTCCCCGGCAACGCTTTCCAGCTCCTCCTGGGGGACCCCAAGACGTTCCCAGGCCAGATGAGATATATAATCCCTCCAGCGTGTTCTGGGTCTGCCCCGGGGCCTCCTACCAGTTGGACGTGCCCGGAAAACCTCTAAAGGGAGGTATGGGAGGCCGATTAGGGTGAAAACATTGAAATACATGCACACACACACATTGAAAACTTGCACACACACAATGACAATGTGCACACACACATTGAAAACTTGCACACACACATTGACAATGTGCACATGCGCACTGAAAATGTTCACACCCACCACCTTCACAGGCAGCGGGATGCAGGCTACTTGTGTGTGTGTAGGGGTATCTCAGTGTGTGTGTGTAAAATAATTTCAGTGCGCCCGGAAGTTGTTTCAGTGTAACCGGAAGGCACTCGCTCACAAATCCGTGTTTGATCGCGTTTACCCTGATTTTATTTTGAAAGTTGGGACAGGAAGTGGTGGTTGCGGTCTTTAGGACGTTGGTAAAATTGCGCGTCTCGTCTCCGGTTGATTCAGATCGGGGGGCGAACGGCAGCGACACGGTGGACCACCGAGTTCACCGAAGAAACAAGAGAGAGTTGATGGACAGGCAGCCGGTAGGAGGAGCCTCCTGGTTCAGACCTCATTACCTGTCTGCTGAACCAAGAGGCCTCTGGAACTATGAGAAACCCCGTCAACGTCAACTTGTTGACTGACATGTAGCTTTGACTTTCATTGTCGTCATTATAAGACAGAGTTTCCTCCTCGGGCCTCTTGTGGTGAGCTGGACTGTTTGTCCCGGGGCTGCAGAGCAGCATTACGGCCTTAAAAAACCAGAATCAACCGGAGACTAGACGCGCAATTTTACCAACGTCCTAAAGACCGCAACCACCACTTCCTGTCCCAACTTTCAAAATAAAATCAGGGTGAATGCAATCAAACACGGATTTGTGAGTGAGTGCCTTCCGGTTACACTGAAACAACTTCCGGGCGCACTGAAATTATTTTACACACACACACTGAGATACCCCTACACACACACAAGTAGCCTGCATCCTGCTGCCTGTGAAGGTGGTGGGTGTGAACATTTTCAGTGCGCGTGTGTGTGCACGTTTTCAATGTGTGTGTGTGCATGTATTTCAATGTTTTCACCCTAATCGGCCTCCCATAGGGAGGCGTCCAGGAGGCATCCTAATCAGATGCCCGAACCACCTCAACTGGCTCCTTTTGATGCGAAGGAGCAGCGGCTCTACTCCGAGCTCCCTCCGGATGTCCGAGCTCCTTTCCCTATCTCTAAGGGTGAGCCCAGCCACCCTTCGGAGGAAACTCATTTCGGCCGCATGTATCCGCGATCTCATTCTTTCGGTCACTACCCAAAGCTCATGACCATAGGTGAGGGTTGGAACATAGATCGACTGGTAGATCGAAAGCTTTGCCTTCCGGCTCAGCTCCCTCTTCACCACCACGGTCCGGTACAATGCCCACATTACTGCTGATGCTGCACTGATCCGCCTGTCCATCTCACGCTCCATCTTACCATCACTCGTGAACAAGACCCCAAGATACTTGAACTCCCCCGTCTGGGGCAGTAACTCACCTCCAACCCAAAGGGGGCAGTCCACCGTTTTCCGGCTGAGAACCATGGCCTTGGACTTGGAGGTGCTGACTCTCATCCCAGCCGCTTCACACTCGGCTGCAAACCGCCCCAGTGCATGCTGAAGGTCACAGCCTGATGAAGCCAACAGAACCACATCATCCGCAAAGAGCAGAGATGCTATTCTGAGGCCACCAAACCGGACACTCTCCTCCCCCCGGCTGTGCCTTGAAATCCTGCTCATGAATATCACAAACTGAATTGGTGACAAGGGGCAGCCCTGGCGGAGTCCAACACCCACTTGGAACGTGTTTGACTTTGTGACACAGCACTCACTTCGGTTATATAGAGACCGGATGGCTTGTAGCAGCGACCCCGGTACCCAATACTCCCGCAGTACCCCCCACAGGACCCCCCAGGGGACACGGTCCAAAGCTTTCTCCAAGTCGACAAAACACATGTAGACTGGATGGGCAAACTCCCATGAACCCCCCAGCAGCCGTGTAAGAGTAAAGAGCTGGTCCACTGTGCCACGGCCAGGACGGAATCCACATTGCTCCTCCTGGATCCGAGGTTCGACAATCGGTCATAGTCTCCTTTCCAGCACCCTGGAATAAACTTTCCCGGGGAGGCTGAGCAGTGTGATACCCCGGTAATTGGAGCACACCCTCCGGTCCCCCTTTTTGAAGACAGGAACCACCACCCCAGTCTGCCACTCCACAGGCACTGTCCCCGACCTCCATGCGACACTGAAGAGGCGTGTCAGCCAAGACAGCCCAACAATGTCCAGAGCCTTCAGCATCTCAGGGCGAATCTCATCCACACCTGGCGCCGTGCCACCAAGAAGCTCTTTGACTACCTTGGAGACTTCTGCCAGGGATATGGGTGAGTCTTCCCCCGAGTCTTCAAACTCTGCCTCCTCAACTGAGGACATGTTGGTCGGGTTGAGGAGTTCCTCAAAGTGCTCTTTCCACCACTCGACAACATCCCCAGTCTGGGTTAGCAGCTCTCCTCCCCTGCTGAACACAGCCTGGGCCAAGCCCCGCTTTCCCTTCCTGAGTCGTCTAACGGTTTGCCAGAACTTCCTTGAGGCCAACCGAAAGTCCTTCTCCATAGCCTCCCCAAACTCCTCCCACACCCAGGTTTTTGCTTTGGCGACCACAGAGGCCACCGTCCTTCTGGCCTCCCGGTACCTGTCCGCTGCTTCAGGAGACCTCTGGGCGAGCCAAGCCCGAAAAGCCTCCTTCTTCAGCTTAACGGCTTCCTTCACCGTCGGTGTCCAACAGCGGGTTCTAAGGTTGCCGCCTCGACAGGCACCGACGACCTTCTGACCACAGCTCCTAGCGGCCGCCTCAGCAATGGAGGCTTTGAACATGGCCCACTCTGTTTCCATGTCCCCAACCTCCCCCGGGATGTGCGAGAAATTCTTCCGGAGGTGGGAGTTGAAGGTCTCGCAGACAGGGCCCTCCGCCAGACGTTCCCAGTTCACCCTCACTACACATTTAGGTTTGCCAGGTCTGTCCGGCAGCCGTCCCTGCCATCTTATCCAACTCACCATCAAGTGGTGATCAGTTGACAGCTCTGCCCCTCTCTTCACCCGAGTGTCCAAGACATACGGCAGCAGATCTGACGATACGACCACAAAGTCGATCATCGACATGCGGCCTAAGGTGTTCTGGTACCAAGTACACTTATGAACCACCCTATGCTCAAACATGGTGTTCGTTATGGCCAGTCCATGGCTAGCACAGAAGTCCAACAACAAAGCACCACTCGGGTTCAGATCGGGGAGGCCATTCCTCCCTATCACCCCCCTCCAGGTTTCACCATCATTGCCCACATGGGCGTTGAAGTCTCCCAGCAGAACTATGCAGTCTCCAGGTGGTATCCCTTCCAGGACGCCACCCAGGAACTCCAAGAAGGCCGGGTACTCCGAACTGCTGTTTGGTGCATAAGCACAAACAACAGTCAGAGCCTTCCTCTCAGCAACTTTCAGTTGCATCGAGGCGGCCCTCTCATTCCCCGGGGAAAACTCCAACACAGCGCCTCTCATCCTGGGCAACTCCGGAAAAGAAGAGAGTCCAGCCCCTCTCCAGGAGTTTGGTTCCAGATCCTGAGCTATGCGTAGAGGTGAGCCCAACTATGTCTAGCTGGTACCACTCCACCTCCCGCACCAGCTCCAGCTCTTTCCCCGCCAGAGAGCTGACGCTCCACGTCCCTAAAACCAGTCTGCGACGCCGAAGGTCGGCACGCCCAGGTCCCTGCCCTTGCCTGCCGCCCGGCTTACACTGCACCCAACCCCAATGCCTATCCCTGCAGATGGTGGGCCCACAGGGCTAATTTAAATGTAACTTTCAACAATCATATTTCTGACCAAGAAGACTCACGGTCTGCCTGCATGACCACACCTCTGTTCGATCGAATTCAAAAGCTCCTGAATTAAATGGACAATATTATTTAAACCCCTAAGCCTTGATGCACGAACACAACCCTTTGCATTTCGAAAGAACAGCTTGGTCCATAAACATCAAAAATAGCCATTTCATTTTAACATAGAACAGCATGTTACACAAAATGTCAGCAGCTATACGTAGAAAATGTGGATATCTAAGAGTTCATCCGGCGAGAAATCATTCCCTCTCAGTGAGTCATTCTCCACGAAGAAGGACTGAGAGAAGAAGAAAGAGCTCCCAGAGGTCAGGCAGACCTGTGCTGCCTCTTCCTTCTTGTTTTAAGAAACATCACACACACACTCAGCGAAAGGCAGTGCTGATCAGCCCTGCGTATCAGAACTGCAGCTCTCGCCGAGACGTCGTGAGATTACAAAGTAGTCTGTTAGCCAGTCTGCTCACTGATCCCACTGCTTACCATGCCAGAAGAGGATGAAAAAACCAAGCTCAGCAAAGAGACAAAGAGAATATTAGAGAGATGATGAAAGGCAGATGAGAGAAAGAGAGAGGTACTGTATAGGGGGAAAGACAGCAGACTGATTGTGTGTTTGTCTGCGCATGGAAGAGTGCGCGGGGGAAAGCAAGAGAGCCAGGAAGAAAAAGCGAGGGCTCTTTGGCTGGCACTTGACTCAAGTGTGCAGCCTGGTGAGCCATATATGCGTATGGAAAGCGAGCCGGTGATGACTACAGTTACCCACAGTTAGAGAGGGGATGAGCGAGAGCCAGTAAGAGGAGGAGTGCTTAATATTCCACGCACATACAGTTGCTCCGCTATAGCAAGAGTTTAAAAATAGACGGCAGCAGACTTGTGGACTGAGGAGCTGAGCTAAAAAGAGTGTGTTGCGTACGATGAGGGGGATCCAGACTGGTCAGGCTGATGCGACGGGGAGGATTGGTAATGATAATTATTGACTGTATCCCTCCTGTTAACCATAGACCTTTAGAAAAATATAAACTGAATCATCTGGTCTGATTCACCATCAGTGTCTACAATGCATGATTTGTGTTGGTGCAAGAGTGCAAATAAAACACTGCATACTACTTAAAAGGAAAATAAAAGCATGAGAAATATGAATGGCTTGTTTACTTTCCATGTACTCCTAAATAACCTCACATCTCTGCAACTATGATTGCAAGATCTCATTTATTCCATTTAAGCCTTCTGAAACCTCTTTCATAAGTAAAATGCCATTAGACTGGCATGGAGAGGCAAAAGTTTAAAACATTTTGGGAAATGCATTTATCTGTGTTCTTGCCGAGAGTTAAATAATTAGATCAATACCACTCTCATGTATGTGTGCGATGAATATGAAGCTAGAGCCAGAAGCTGGTTAGTTTAGCTTAGCTTAGCGCAAAGACTGAAAACAGGGGGAAACAGCTAGCCTGGCTCTGTCAAAAGGTAACAAAATCCATCTACCAAAACCTCTAAAGTTTACTAAATAGATATTATAACCCTCCATAAAACCAACACTTGTTTTTGTACAGATTAAGCTGGGCAGACACCATTGTGGTAACTCACACTACACGTCTTAATTGGCCTCTCTGCACAGCCAGAACTTGCGACTTTTATGCTCACACTGTACGGATCAATTGGCCGGCCAAAACGTTGGTGCTCACACTGAACGTAAGCATGGAACCCCCAGCCGGTTTTGTCCATTGACTATTCCAATAAAGTTTGAATGAATAAAGTTTATTCAAACAAGATGACAAATGAAGCAAACCAGTATATTTCTCAAACTGTCAAACTATTACTTTAACACTATATTCCTGCTGTAAACAGATCTGAATTCATATTTCGCATTGCACTGACGCACATCAACTGCAGAGCACACTGGCACAGACTGTGCCACAGCTAGGCCAGTGTCAGAAGTTTGATTACTTTCATCAAGTTTCTGAAGATATATACAG
The DNA here is from genome assembly GCA_005408345.1 of Macquaria australasica. Taxonomy (NCBI): domain Eukaryota; kingdom Metazoa; phylum Chordata; class Actinopteri; order Centrarchiformes; family Percichthyidae; genus Macquaria; species Macquaria australasica. The sequence continues at coordinate 695,937 of SEMN01000209.1, read as the reverse complement.
AGGCATGATGCGTAAAAAGGAAAAATATTTTAAGCAGTATAACAACATATACAGCATATATCATCAACATAAAGTGAATTTAAGGGCAAAGGAACTACTAAAGCCATACAACTTTCCTCAAGAGCGACCCTATAAATCTACATTCAAACTAGAATAAAATAATAAGTGTTTTATACTGCAGAAATATATAGTGCACTTGCTAAATTTAGTTACTCCTTTATAAAAACACATAGGACCAACCAAAGAGATTTAACAACAGCTGCATATCAGCAGTGCCTCTCTTCTGAAGCCCCGTGAAAAATTGATAAATCTAGATGCAACTTATATGAGTGCAAACTGCAGCCCGAGTTTTGCTCTTTTCCCAGTTGAACTCTTGAATGAAAATGTGATTCTAGCCATTTGAAGGACTAGAGAGGTTTTCCCAGGAGAAGACCACTGACATTCACAACACAGCAAGATTTAGTTTTTGCTGACCCTTTGATCTGCTGAAAAAACTAAAAATCTTGATGTAGCTTGACGGGTTTTAATTGAACAACTTACTTCACGTCTGTGACTAAGGCTGTCCTTGCTGTAGCTGCTTCACAATAAAAGCCTTCAGGTGTTTTGCTAGTAAAAGGCTTTTATTGTAATGTGCAAAGACAATGGGAAGAAATGGTAAGTGAGAAAGATAAGAAAAGGCCTCTAACTGTTAAATAAAAGTAAGAACAGGAGTATGGGTCACGTTGCCTAATTATTTGTGGGGAGTAATGAGCGGTCCAGATTTGTGTCTCTGTGGTAGGAGAAACATTGCACCATCTCCAGTTCTCATCATGTTTGTGTCTTTCAAAATAAACTGAAGGAAATGATATGGAAATTGACCTAAATTCATACGAGGGAATAAGTCAAAATAAATATCAGCATTTTAGCTGGAATGAAAACAGAAAAATAACTACTGAATACGAGTTTAGAAACATAGAAACCGTGTGTGTCTGAGTGTGTGTGTGTGTGTGTGTGAGAGAGAGAGAGACTTGCTGACTACTACACAGCGCAGTGACTTATGTGAGTGTGTGTGTGTGTGTGTGTGGGGGGGGGGGGGGTATCTTCTTAATGTTGATAAGATAAGCCTTTAATTGTCCCACAGCGGGGAAATTTTAAATATATATTCTTAATGTTTTGTGTTATTTGGCTGCAGTAAAAAGCTGAAATTGTAACATTTTGGGCACATGAAAATGAATCTATAGAACATCATCTGTAAGAGAACCATTATTAAATTCAAATGTTTTTAACAGTAAATCAGAAGAACAGAGCTACAATTGAAGATTAAGGAGGGCACTTATCTGTTGATTCATACCCTTTGTATTTCTTACCTCGAAGCTCTCGATCATTAACTGCACTGTCAAAGTGACTCTCAGTGTGCCTGAACAATGAACCTGATCTTACACTTCTTTCACACCTGCTGTGTTGAATTTAACCGTGTAATAGTTTTGCACATCACCTTTTAAAAAGGCAACACAAGCTTTCAAAACAGCACAAACATGAAGGAATGCCTCATGTCATCTGTGTCTGTCTATCCTGCTGTGTATGATCTGACATAAACTCAGCTGCCACTTTATTAGGCACATGTAGCTAAAATTAATACAGTCTAATACAGCAGTCCCGCAATAAATCCTACCTTGATAAAGATTATAATGTTCAGTTTTTGTTACAACTGTTTTAGTGATATGTAGTCTACCCTCATTGATATAAAAGGGGTGGATAAAATATTGGAAACACCTCTCAGTATGATGTAATACAACTCAACAGCACCACAAACTACAGCCTCCAAAATGCACACAAACTTGAATCAGCATCTCAACAGGAACAATTAATTTCTTTCTGTCTGACAGCAACACATTGAATCTAATGTAGGTATAGACAAATCACATTCCAAGCAGCAGCTGAACATTTAACAAGTAAATGTAAACATACCACAATGTACGTCCTGCATGTTCACTCTTGCACAAGTGAATCGAAATACCGTATCTGCTCAAAGCATTATGTTACTGGCTTATGACTTCTTTAGCGATAGAACAATTCTGCATCTGATTCTGAATAAAAACACTGATACTTCAGATACTTTTGCACGGTGTCAACATGGACTGAATTATTGTTCGAGGCTGTGTGGCCTCCACCTCTACTCTTAAACTGCCTCTGTTTAAGAGCTTCAGCTTCATCCCACATTACAGCACAGACAGCCGCACATTCCCAAGAGACGGCAAACAAGACAACTACAACATAAACACACACACACACACCACAGACCGCAACACACGGCCTAGATTGACCGCACAGACAGAGGCACTCTACATTAGTATATGGTAAGCCTACTGTATGAACTACACACACGTACACACTATCTACAAGAACACATAAAAGGCCTCATGACAAACAGCAAACTCATTGGTGTAGCTGTGTCACTGCACATGCCAAGGCATACTGATGGCTCTGTGTTTATACTGCTCACATCACAAAAAATAAAAGCACAACATTGCAGAATCACAGTACTTATAATAATCATAAAAATACTGAATTGACATCTTTAAAATCGCATTGCACTGGGAGGTCCCTGCTGATTCTCATCTCTAAACATTAGTGCGTTTGCATTTTGTCGCTCTGCTGCAGTCATTAGCAGACACAGTGTGTTCACCCTTGTGAGAGTCCTGGAGTCATTACAGTCATCTTTATGGTGTAATGTCTCCACTTCCTCTTGTCTAATGTAAACCTTCCTTCCTAAAGCACCTGCAGGCACACACACACACACGCACACGCACATTCACATGCATGCACACTCAGAGGATACTGTTGTCTGTAATGTGCCGAGCCAGCAGGCAGCCCTACAGGACGTCAGCATCCGTGTAATTAAAGCTTTTTGCCTTTTCTTTACAAAGCACCCAGCTCATACCCCAGCGGACACCATGACACCAGCAAAGCAACATTTTTTGGTGCCATCTTTTTATTTATGCACAAATTCACACAAATATTGTACTGGAGAAAATCAGATATGCGAGTGAACTCTTTCTTTAACAGTGAAACACAAATAATATTACACAGCACACATGCAAAGACACAAGTAAAGAGAAAACATACACACACTAACAATTATGAGCACCTCGGAGAAAACATCATTAGTATGGTGATTAAATATCAACTGTCGGAGTCAGAAGGAACTGGATTATGAATAACACATGAGGCCCTTGTCTGAGCAAAAATGATTTCCAAGTTCAGTGTGGCCGACATCAGTCTACACAGAATCACTGCTGTGCCTGAACTCTTCCTCTCCGGTGACGTCCTCAACTCCACAGCAAGCCTTTCCCAAATAAGCCTCGTCTCCCCTTTCAAGTTTGACATAAAAGAAGAGAGAGAAGAGGAAGAGGAGCAGCGGAGAAGACTCCAGTGAGAACAAGAAACCTCTCTCTTATTTCTGTAAAGCCTCTAATATTTCCCTGCTATAAAGCCTGTGCTAGGGTGAGATGGATTTCTCTGCCAGTCTGATATCAACCAGCGCTGAGAGGCTAATACACATTCATTCTGCTAATCTTCAGCCCACTGCAGCTCTCTGTACCTCTGACACCTCACTGCAGCTGGGCCAAATGTTGTGGATGGAGTAGTGACAGAATTATAGTTGAGAGATGTGTGAAAAGATGTTAGAAAGAGAGACACAGAGAGAGAATTACAAATTGAAGGAACATCCATTTCCAGACCTTTTTCCTTTTGAGCTTCCCCAGTCTCGTGGTAGTCTTACTACATAATCCCTAAACTGTAACTGCTCCCATACATGCAGTGGGGTGATTTAGTTTGGCTGGTTACAGTCTGGCTGCTGCTCAGTTCCCCACATTAAACCACAATCTTCTTGATGCCTCCCAAATATGACAGGAAAATTACTTAATTATGTTTCAGCTACAAAATTAAGACCAGCCATACAGGGGACTTATATTCACACTACGCAGTGCAGAAAATCTGCAACACTGATCGTCACCATTTTAATTAAACTGATGGAGCTCAGCTTGACTCTATGTGCCCTTGACCTACTCTTCTGCAATCATTTCTTCATTTCCTTATGAGTTTGTTTGGACTTGAGCACCCTGGTGTATCAGCGGGCTGCAGACAGACTCGTCTTCAGTGCCTCCCAACACTGAACAGTTTTCTGCACTTGTTTTTCTCCCATTTTTATTTCTAAAAGCATCAAAGGGAACTGCAAAGACACACGGCCTCCCTGAGAGACATAATTCCTCAAGAATATACTGCACATTACTTGTTGGCTTCCATTTATATTTCCTTACTGTGAAACTTTGGTTTGAGAGATAAATAGGGTTGGTCTAGTTAAAGCAATGCTAAAAAGAAGTGAGGGAAGCAGACTGTAATATATGTGTGCATGCAACACTAACAGATGCCTATTACTATGAGCACATATGCTAGACATAAGAACAGGACTAAAGCTGGACAGACACTGTGCGATTTTATTGATCTTGTATGTTCTGGCCTTTCTGCACGGCCAGAACCTCAGAACCTGAGACTTTTATGCTCACACTGTATGGATCAATTGACAATGTGAGTGCTGACAATGAATGTAAACACTGAATCCTCGGTCGGTTATGTCCAGCTTATTCAAACAAGATGGCTGCGTCCTCAAGGTTGACAATTTGTGCAATTCTATTGTGAACGGAGAGCAGGAAGAAAAGAATAATATGGAGCTGCAGATGTCTGAAAGATACAGACAATATGGCGTCTGTTCAAAGTTCAGTTTTATTTCACAGCAGCCTCAAGACTACAGTTTGAGCCACAACATGTAAAATATTACTCCAATCATATTAAAACAAGCTCACTACAGCTTAGATCTTTCAACAGCATCCATGTGGGTAAGCGGGCCGTGGAACACAATACAATTTTGACCTGATGATGGCGCTAGATGAAAGTTGCACCACATTTTATGGCAATCCTTCCAATAGTTGTTGAGACATTACACTTAAAACCACAAATATGAACCTCATGGTGGTTCTAGAGGAAAAGTCAGGGGATCACCAAAGTCATTAGGATACATCCTCTGGGGACCACGAATGTCTGTACAACCAACCAACACTGCCATCCGCTAAATAAACAAGAAACCACTGTATAAGCAATTGCCAAGTATTGGCTCAGTTACATACTTAAACCCTTTAAGTGGCTAACTATGGCTGTAATGCCTTTAGCCTTCAGTGAAATGCCTCCAGCATCCTTATTGCTGTGTCACGTATAGCATGTCTTTGCTGTGTCGTCTACTGGTGTCAGGTTCAGTCAGGGCAGGCTCATTAATCTGCTCAACTGCAGTGCTACTGACTGAGAGAGGAGAGAGACAAAGACAGAGAGAAGAGGAGAAATGAAAGTGAAAAGAAACAAAGGGGGGATTTTGTGGAATTTAAGGCCCAGACAGGAGAAAAAGCACAAAAAAAGAAGCATATCTCTTTTATGCATCGAACGGGAGAGAAAGAAAGAGAGAGAGAGTACAAAGGAAAAGAGAGTGAGAGTATGCAGAATAAGCTTTGCTTCACTATAAACTGTGGCTCCTTCAAATGCTGCTATACAGCAAATCCAGTGACATCATATATGAAGTAGCCAAATGCATTAAGTGTACTGGCAGGTTCTCCTATCACTGCTGCTTCTGCACCACTATAGGCTGACCTCTTCAAACACCTCTAGAAACATCATCTGCATCAGAGATAGACAGCATGAAATATTCACTCTTGTCAAAAACACACACGCACACACACACACACACACACACTTGGAAAGCCAACAACCCAGCAACCTCAGTCTTAAATACACAGTTCCAGTCGTCGTCACTGGCATGATTTCTGAATGAAAGCCTTTGACAGAACCTGGAGGCACAAGTGCCTCTGAGGCTAAATAAACCCCATTCACACCTGGCTGTAAATCCCACTGCTGATGAAGATGAATGAAGATGATTAAGAATCCATATGGAAATGAATACAAGTCATACTTCATACGTATTTGATTTTATTTACCAAATGATTTGCATTTTCCTATCAAAGTCATACACATATTTAATATGTTTTAACCACTTTGGAGATATGTGCAACATCGATGCATCTTGTAGACACTGATGTAGTGGATTTGTTGAAGACTGAACTGAATAGCATATTAAGTAAAACTGACATGTTGAAATAAAAATAAAAAATGGCTTAAGGTTAAGTGATATTCCCTCCAAAAAGTTTGAAACATACAACAAACTACCTGGTTCAGTTGTATCAACTATTAAAGTTCTATGCTTTTGCATGGTAAATGAATATTCTTATGGAAATGTCATGACTTTAAATGAAAGCTTCAAGAAAATCCACTGTGCAATAGTCAGTAGTTAAAAGTCTACTGATTATATTGAAAATAATAAAGCTGAACTAATTTAACATTAATTGGAAATGGCATCAACTGAAATTAATCTTCACTGATTGCTCATTACCACAAAGTAGCCAATACACTGAAATGTCTTGGTTTTCTATTTTAACCTACTACATGAACTTTGAGAGCAAAGTATTTGTGTTTGGATTTAATCAGGTGGTTTAAATCTCCTAACAATCAACCCGTACAGTACTACAGTGGTACTGTATGTGCTGACTAAAACAATCAGTCAGCGTGGTGAGCAGAGTTGAGGCCCTGACATCACTGGAGTCATAGATATTACTGTCATGGCCAACAGCCGAATGTCCTAATCTGAAAGCACAGCAAAGCCTTGAGGGCTTATCTCACCATTTCTCCACATTATGGATTAATATGTTATTTAGCATGGCGCCTTCACATCAGGAAGACTCGTCTCCCGCAGATTCCTGCAGGGCGGCACATGGCTGGCAGCAAGGCTGATAAGCAGGAGCTCTGTGTAAAGCACATCCTACTTTAATTCTATATTAAGCTTTTACAGGTTAGAAAAAAATCTACTTAGGGGACCAGCATTCCCAGTCTGTTGATTATTATGGGCAGAAAGCTCTCCAATCCCATGCTTGTGAGTCACAAGCTAAATGTTGGGACGTCAGGTGAAATTCAGATTTATCTATCCAGTAACTATATCCTAAATGCTGTATGCTAAACCTTTATCAAGGAAGGATGTCGGAGTATGCATGCTCTTTTTTAAGAACCACTGTTCATACAGTTCAAGGTGCTACGTGTGGCACCTTTAGTTGTGGTGTGAGAGAGGCTATCAACAGTCTCAATAATGAACTTATTATTTAGATGTCTAAAAATACAGACAGAACACTGTATAATATTTCCCATTTAGCTCCTTTAGCCTACACCTGGGAGCTTCCCAATCCATTCAGATTTCTGTTATCAGCGGCTGAGCAGATGCACTGGAGCGGAGACTGAGAGCCCTGATCAAAGACATTTTGACAGCAGTTTCTGAGTGAAGTGAGAGCATTCATGCATGTCCAAGCGTATTCATGATTCAAACATGTGAGCAGAATGCACAGCCCAAATCATAGGTTGGTTGGTTGTCCATTGTCTGCATCAGGTCTCAAGCTTTTGGCTGTCAGTTTCCCAAAGCTGTCATATTGACTAACCTGTTGATTATTTCTTTGTCTGACTGATTACACGTAAGATGGTGATCATGGTAAACATTACACCTGCTAGACACCAGCATGTTAGCATTGTTATTATTACAAGCATCAATGTCCTCAACGTCCTATCAAAACCATCTCTGCAGCCGAAATCCTCTCTGACAAGTGAAGTGCATTATAAAATATCAAGGATCAATCAAGGATTTCTGTAGTTCACTGTATCAGAACCTTTTAAATACTTACCAGCCACAGGAAAGGACAATACATTGATGTTTTAACACTTTGCTATGTTAATCTAAACGGTCCAGCACTCTCTGGGTTCTTCTTCTGGACAAAAAAATAAATAAATTAAATAAATTAAAAAGACATTTCACGTTAGTATTTGGCTGAAGTCTGGTTTGGACACATTTAAATGTATATTGCTATTCTATGGTGAGGAGTGAGGAGGTGAAGGCAACATAAGCAGAAGAGCAGACCCTCGCAGGAATGAAAACAACATATGCTACTTCTATTCCAATTTTAGCAGTACACACTAAGAAGAAAACAATATGAGTGCAGAGAGACCACTTAGGAGACAAGAGCAACCTATTTCAATAATGCATTCACAACGCAAAATGAGAGGAGCTCCTTCCAAGTTCTGCATTTGGCTTCAAAGGAACGGCCCTAATTTCATTAGTGGACTATACAGGATCTGAGTTGGTGCCAGGTGACTGATCCATTTACTCACAGTGATGCGGTACATCTCTGTGGATCAATGCTATTCTATCATTCATCTTGCTTTGAATCTCTGATATACATCTTTTGGTTCACGGTAGGAATATTAATCTAGAGCAAATGGCTCACAGTACCTGCCTCTAGAAAATGACTCCCAGACTGGTTGGTGTGGTACTTCCGCAGATGATGAGCTGTACACAGTATGTGTGTAAACCTTGTTCCACAATACGTTTACTCAATGAAAAATGTTAGATCTTATAGTTCAGGTGATGAATGCTAATTTGAATCACATAGCTTGTATGTTCCTATAATAAACATATTCAATTTAACCATATGGAATGTGGGGCGGTGGAGTATACTGCTGATTAACAGTGCTTGACTGTAGCTGTTTAACCACACTCCATGACTACATAATTCAAAGCCATCCAGGGTATAACTGCCAAACAAAACATAGATCTAAATAGTCCCTGTATCTCCTGAATTACAGTGATATTAATTTGAAAATAAGAGGTATTCTGCAGGTACTCAATATAGCCTAACTATGGCTATGGCTAAATCTAAACTAGAAACACACTGTAAATAGTTTCCAGGACAAAAAATAACAAAATGGATGGTAACTTAAAGAGTTCTTTTGAAAAGTATAGGAGGATACACATGCAGTTAACCCCCCACACTATACATTAATAATCTTTCCTCCAACTAATCTGTCTGTCAGCGAGACACCAGCACTTTTCTTTCCCTCCAAAAGTATCGTATGTTTCAGATGCACTGTGCAGTAGCTTCAACACCAGGATGGTGTATATGGGGGTTGGCTCTGTATAGTGCCCTTGTTCATCGTAATGAAGCTACATGTCAACCTGTCTAAAAGTGTTGCTCATTAAAGTGCTTTTAAATGTTTCTGGACAATAATTGAGCTCTATGGCACAGAGGAATAACATATATCAGGCTTTGGCTACACAGACAACACTTGTTAATAGGATCAATTAATTGTTAGTTTTGTCTTTTTATGGGATTTGATGCCAAAAAGAAAACATTTCATCAGCCTTATCTTTTAACTGTGCTGGCCAATAATGGATCTAGGAGTGGGCGATATGGATGAAATATTCTATGACGTATTGCAATATTGATACACTGTATTGTCACACAGTCAATTTTCTCAAAATTCAATCGAGGAACTGTTTATCCTGCTTGTTGAACGAGCAGCTGTGGCTCAGCAGGTAGAGTCGATCCCTGGCTCCTTCTGTCTGCATGTCAAAGTATCCTTGAGCAAGACTCTGAACCCCATATTGCTCCCTCTGGCTACAAGGCTATGCAGATCTCTAACCCTTGCCTTATCTAAACCTACATGGACCCCGCAGACACGTCTGAGCTCTGCTTAGATCAGCCCAGTAGCATGGAGGGAAGCAGGTCCTGCTCCAACCACGTTCAGTTGGAAAATCCACACTTTTACTTGGAGGAAGTGGCCAAGGTATCCTTTTCCATATAGCAGCTTTACGATTATTGCCAGGCCATGTGTAGTGAGGCAGCACTCTCCATTGAACTGTGGCTGGTACCTTCAAAATCCTGGCTTATAAATTGTCTTCTAGGATTGGTGGATATTTTCGCTGATGATCACCACCAACATCATGTGGCTAAACATAGTACCACTCCTGGTCCTGTCTCTCCTGAGCCTGTTTTATCTGTGCTGCCCGGGGCCTAAAGTGCCTATCTAGGGCTTCTCAAAGCTTCTATGGTGCCGCACCTTCCCCCGTTTTCCCACAGCAGTCCACCATCTCCCCAGCACAGTCACGCCGGCCCTCTGCTTGCTTCCCCGCCAATTAACCCTCTGCCGAATTCTCTTGTGGAAGAAACAGCTTGAGGCTTTAAGAGATTGAGGCTTTAAGAAATTGTATTGTGATCTGTGGCTATGAGAAGCCTGTGAATATCCCGGAGGCCTGAACGGTGTTGAAAGAAAAGGAGAAATCAATGAACATGAGTCTCCCCGTGCTTCCAGGGTCATGATGTAATCAGCAACAATGTCGTCAGAAGGAGAGGGGCACAGGTACATAGCACAGGTGAGGTAAATTGGTGGTGGTAGTGGAATGTGATGAGGCTGGTAGGTAAGCCTGACAAACTGACGGGCAAAGGGAGTGGTCTGGGGCCCCGTGTCCATGTTAAAAGACGGGACTTGTTTGCTTCATCTTTGCCTGGCTGCTGTCCTATTCTGCTCCACACTGCCTTCACACGAAGATGTCTTTCCATTTATGAAGGTCATATCTGTGATTTCAGTATAACAGCAGCAGTTCAAGGTGAAGGCTAATTGAGCTAAATGGAGAGAGTGACCGTTGTTGAGCCCCACGAGGGCCCTTTATTCTGGGCCACATCTCCACGGTGTGCAGGAAAGGACAGCAGCCATCCGCTCCCATTTTCAGTAAGCCAACAATGTTGTCATGCTCCAGTAAGGTCACTGTAATGTCCTTTATGCAGATGAAAAATGACATGTTCACCAGTGCATATTTAGCTTTACAGACGCTTTGTGTAAAACATAATTAATATAGCTCCCTAAATGTTGCGTTCACACATTCTAATGCCAGCAAATAAATGGTGATGTTGTTGTTGTAAACAATAGACGATTGATTAAGCCGGTGATCCTATTTATGTTTCCATTTAGACCCGTTGTGCTTTATCAAGAGCCCCGTAGTGTGAAATAATGGCATATTTCATTATTTCCCATGGTGGAAATAATGAAATATGCCAATAGAGAGATAATCCCTCTCAATAGAAGCTCCACTAGAAATTAAGCATTCTGTCCCTGCTATGTGCTTTCAGTTGTTAAAAGGGTGGCATCAGCATATCTTGACAGCCAAACACTTTGAATCATGACTGGGTGAAGGAGCTGCTCAGAAGTCAAGAGGGAACAAGTGCGGGCTGTGCTTTGGTAAACACAACTAGGCACACCATGTCTTCCCCTAACCAGTCAGAAGGCAAACTCTTACAGAGTGTTCGGCTTGTAAAACATTGACATTAACACTGAAAGTTAAGTTGGGAAGTTGGGCAAAAGTTCTATCAATTTAAAAAGCATTTCTTTTTCTCTTAGAGTGGAATTGATAGAAAGCTAAACTCAGGGCCTGAAAGTCACTACCACAACCATTTGACTGCGTATTCCCACACGTTACGTTAAAAACATGATTACATGTATGAAATCTCATGAAAAACAATCATGGGCCTCCCACTTGTTGGCGATATTTATTATTTAGTTACAGACGGGATGAAGACGAGCAGGGAAAAGCCCGTAGACTGACATAAAATCACCATTTCATCTGTACCCCGAGCACTGCCACTTTAAGTTGTTAGATGTTGAAAGGCTTGCTTTGCCTTTGCTGTCAGATCCTAGAAGAGAACAGGTGGTGACGGTCTTCGCGGGCTGTCATCTCTAATTCAGCAGCAATGGAATCCTTTCAAGAAACAAGCATCAAACACAGTTCCAGCAACTCAGACGACCAGGTCAGATGATGCACACAGCAGACTTCTCAATGATGATGCAGCCACACTAAAGTCATTACAGTGACACACACACACACACACACACACACGCTTGATTTACAAAGGAGGTAACAGACATTAATCACTTGCTCTTACTCCTCCGCTTTCTCGCTTATAAACACACAGTCTGTTTACTGACTCTAGTCATGTCTCACCTTCATTCATGTCAATATAACAATTGATTTTTGAGGCAACTCAAAGTGCAAGAAATAAACAGAAATGCTTCAAACAAGTCTGCAAGGGACTCACTGACTGACTGACTGACTGAATAATCCAATGCGCAGAATGATTCGGTACTGGAGTACATGGAAGACCTGTCAAAGGAACAAAGGACACCGATCAACACCAAATAACCAGAAAAATAGAAACACCTTTACGATGCAGTAAAATAGACATGCAATACATTCTGCCTTAGTCCATCTGATACAACAGCACTACAGACTACAGCCTCAGAAATGACCATAAAGAAGAATCAATGCTTCTCTGCCACTGTATCAACAACAAATAAAAACCAATGATGGATTCATATTATAGCTGAAACAAATAACCACAACCACAAAGTGAGAATAAGGGAAGTAAGACTTAGAGGAGCCCACAGCATTAGACCAAATGCACTTAAAGCTGCTTTGTTTTAAAGCTAAACATGTCCAATATTTAGCTTTAAGGAATGCATTAAGGAGTAGGAGCAAAAGCGTTTATTTTGTTTCCTCTTACAGCACTAATTCAAGTTGAGTCAAGTCAACTTTAATAATTAAATAAATAAAAGGTTTTAACGCAGATAATGTAGCCCATTAAAACAGAGGCTATTCATCCTGGAGTCCAAAAAGCATTGCAAAGTGATTCTCCATGGTCAAACACAGGGTCAGTCTGAAGGGCAAACTGACAACTGAGGGTATTCCTTGGAGATGTGATACCTGCTTTGTTAGAACAAATGAAAATATGCCCACCCTCTATTTAGACTAATTAGATTCAAACAACAAAACTCCCCTGGTTATAGACATGAAACCTCTTGTGCCTCCGCCTGTCTCATGCAGCCAGAGGATCCAGAAATCCTCTCTGAGCCCTCCACTGAAATCGTTCAAGATCAGATTATCCAGATTTGTCATAATGCATTCAGATCAATGCACGCATGAAGCTGCTGAACTGACAGCTTATATTTAATTTTGTTTTATTTTGTTGCTTTGCAGCTTCTGTTGGAATTTCAAAATAGTGCTAATTAATAATCCTTGGATTTGCTACGCAATGCACACCACATGAGGTCATGATGTCCACACAGGTAATGTCTCTGACGAAGGCAACATCCGCAGCCCATTGATGACAGACGTCTGGCCATAAACACAACGCAACAGTCAGATATGTTTGTGAAAATGAATGACACCTCCTTTAATCAGGACGTTTTCTGTAAGCAGCAGACTGAGAAAAGAGAGATGGGCTGGGGAAAAGTCATTTTACCTGATCACCACCCCCTTACGTGTCAATAGCACGTCCTCTACCACAAGGTGATTTGAGAAACAGGAAATGTTGGTCCCCACTGACCTGAATCGTGCAGGTGTACTCCGAATCGTCCAGCAGCCTCACAGTGCAGTTGCATTCCCTGTCCAGACTCCTGATGCTGCTGCTCATCAGTCGGCTCAGCATCTTCTCGATCGTCTGTGTACGGGACCAGGGAGAAGGGCGCACAGCACATGCATACAAGTTTGATCTTCTGTCACGTTAACGACGTCCCTGTATTTTTGTCCAACACCTGGTCAGCGGCAGCGACTGTGCGGAGCGGCGGCGGTGGTGCATCGTTTTGTCAGTGTGTGAGCGCTGGATGGCCGAGGTAGCCTACCACACGGTGCGTCCCTACAGTCAGCGTGAGGAGTGGAAATAGTGCTGCTGCTGCTCTCTCTCTGGTCCGGTTAGACTGTCACCCCCTCACCACACCTTCTCCCCCCCCCCCCCCCCAAGTCTCCTCGCCGTTGCCATGCCGCTCTAACGCTGCTGGGCGGGCTGAGGCTGGTGAATGGCGAGTCTGTCAGCCAACGGAGCCGTGACTGAGATGCTGCCTTCACAGAGTTAACGACAGGAGCCGAAATTCCGATAGGCTGGTGTTCGTCGTGACTGTAGCCACGTGGTTGAGAATAATAACACAGAGGGGGGGCTGTAGTTTCACAACTCAAACAATAGACATAGCTGTATGCTGCTGCTGCAGAAGTTGATGAACGAATTGATAATTGACACTTGACGTGTTTTATACAATTTATTTATCATGAGGCACCTAGGCTTTTCAAAACATGTTAATTAGAGACGCATACAAACACACAACAACATAACTCTTAACTAATTAACAGGCCTACATAGCCCAACATTTCTTTTTTTATGCATCACTTTAATATTCAGGTTTAAGAGCTCGATGACTTAAACGTCACATCCCAGCAGCCAAGCATGAGCCAGATTTTCCCATTTACCACTTTGTTGGTTCACGCTCTTTGTTTAATCGCGATGTTTCCGACAGAACTTGAAGGCAGCATCACGTGTCGACATTCTTTCCTCCACAGTTTGGTTTCCCGTCCTTGTGTAGTCAGCACGACTATGGTATAAATGAGGCCATGTAAAACAAAGAGAAACAATTGTTTCCATCTGATGATACTGCTGTTGTTCCTCGTGTCTCATGTAACCGGAGTCAGTTGGGTAGAAGAGACAATTTGGGCCCGAAAAGTTGTACTTTTTCTAAGTAATAGTTTTTTTTTCTCAATAAAGGGAGCATTCTACAGTGCTGCAAAATAATCTACATCACAGACACAGCACGTAGATGCATCTATGCCAGCTTTAATCTAAAAATGTTAAAAGAACTAGTTGTTCGCTAGCACAAGTCTCCTTCATAATCACGGATTTAGACCCCAGTACTACCCAGCAGCATGCTATACAGCCCGTCTTGACTGTAGTCCTCCGGTTTCTTTGACGATGTCTCGCTCTGGTGGCGCTTTATGGTAAAGACAAATGAAGAGGGGGAAAAACTTCCGCGTGAAATAGAGCCAGCATTTCCGACGTATTTTTTGACTGGACTAACATCCTGAATTTCCAAATCTCGCTTTCAATGTTAGGCTACACGTCGTGCACCATAATATGAGTCTTTTAAATGTTAAAGAGCTCTCCGTGTAGGAAGAAAGCGGATATTGTCTAAAACCAGTAAAATAAATAAAATAGCCGGGTTTTGTCACATTATTGCAATAATAGCAACGCACATCCGAGATTCGTTTCAAGCATGATCAAAAATCAGCTCATCTGCCGTGACATTGTCCCACAATGCCGTGACCCGGATTCGAACCGGGGTTGCTGCGGCCACAACGCAGAGTACTAACCACTATACGATCACGGCGAGCTACGATGAGCTGGCGGGTGACGCTGTGTGAAAGCATGGTGTCTTTGATACAACACGACCCCAGGGTGCCCGATGCATGAATGGTAGCTTCTCTGCAGAGAGAATACTCCCCTTGTACTGCTTGTCTCATGGAAAGTCGAGCGCGGAGGGCAAATACATATGTTGCTTTTCATTCTCGACCACCTTTTACAACATTTAACTTGCAGCTGAGGACAACTTTCAGATGGGTCCCGTGGCAGAACAGCGGAGGCAGCGTGAAACCAAGCTCTCTCGGATAACAGCTGCCAGTAACATAAGGTTATTCTGGCAATGTTTCGATCATTAACCTCTTGTATTGTTTGCACTACATTTATCGGTGCAACGTTTTGATTATTAGCCTCTAGTACGGTGACATCTAGTGCACAAACTGACAAACTGCCGCGGCTACATGTGCTCTCCTCTGGTTGGCTGATCTTGCTGCAGACGTAGCAGAGCTTCCCGTTTTGTAACACAGTCGACGTGCTGGTTATCAAACACAGCTGTTTGTCTGTAAACTCAGTATCTACCAAGCGGAATTAAGGCACAATTAAGGTAAAGTTTCGCCTCACAACTGTGCATCATTTGGGTTTAACTTGACCATGAAACTCATTGACGCTGAGACATTTTGTTATCATGCTGTTGGTTCGCTGCATGTATTGGGTCCGTGTTGACAAATCTACGCATTGTTTCTGCAACTGTGTCATCAAGAAATAGGGACATGAACTTCCAAATGTATCACTTTCAAGTAGTTCTGTAAAATGTAAATGTAAAGACTTAAGCCCTATTGTTTGAACATGCAGTGTGAGACTACTTCACAGGAAATCTACTATTTTCCACCCAGTTCACCTTTTGCATACTGTCTGTGTAAATCCCTACAGGCATATGGCTCATACATGTATTCACTGGTTCCGTAAGGGACTCAGGCTGCATGACAATCCAGCACTGATGTCTGCTCTGAGGGACTGCAAGGAGCTCTACCCTGTGTTCATCCTGGACCCTTACCTCCACAACAACACCTGTGTGGGTATCAACCGCTGGAGGTTCCTCATCGGAGCCCTCAAAGACCTGGACTGCAGCCTCAGGAAACTTAACTCCAGGTAGAGACACAGGGACGGCATTCAGGCATACTGAATATCAGGAGAGTTAAAAACTGTTGAAAACAATCGTGATTGCTATTATAAGGCAGCTGTAAGATTTAAGTCAGACTGGTTGTGTTGCTGTTATCATACATATTGTTACATTGTCCTGTTGTGGTGTGTTTGACTCCTTCAGGCTGTTTGTTGTGAGAGGGAAGCCGGAGGATGTGTTCCCCAAGCTGTTCAACGAGTGGAAAGTAACAAAGTTGACCTATGAGTACGACACAGAGCCCTACAGTCTGAGCCGGGACAAAACAGTGACCACACTGGCCAGAGAACATGGAGCTGAAGTCATCTACAAGATCTCACATACTCTATATGACATAGACAGGTATTACTCAAGCTAAACATGTACACATATCGGGGTATTCACACAAGATTTGTTTCCTTACAGTTCGACTTAAATCTTATACAGTTGTTACTTTGTTTTTTTAAGACTGCTGCATCATACTGAATGTCATGTCTTCATAGGATAATTGAGGAAAACAATGGGAAGGCTCCCCTTACTTATAACCGTATGCAGGCAATAGTGAAGACTCTTGGTCCCCCTAAGAGACCGATCCCTGCTCCCACCATGGAAGATATGAAAGGTATGACGAACAACACTGCATAAGTGCCAGTGAATTATCATAATGTCTTCATAAAAATAAACACCAAAACGAATGAGTTTAAATGCTAAAAATTTATGAAAATCGAATGATCTAATCTAGTGATTAATTGAAATATATCTCTTCTGCCAAAAGATGTGAAGACCCCTTGTGTAAAAAACGATGAGAAGGAATATGGGATCCCTACACTGGAGGAGCTCCACCAGGAAACTGCAGCTCTTGGAGAGGAGCTGTTCCCAGGAGGAGAACAGGAGGCTCTGAGGAGACTAGACGAACATATGAAAAGAACGGTACTTCAGTTTCACACACATGTATTCTTTCTCTGTACGCTTTCTGACACTGAAACTCACTGCTGAGACACATAGAAATAAGATTATTCTTGAGTAGAGAATCTTATTAAACCAACATCCAAACCAGCAATAAAGAACGCTTTATTGAACCTTAGTGTTATGACAGAGATGCATACATATGTGCTCTGTGTGATTTACATGTTTGATCTGTTTTCTTGCTTCAGGGATGGGTGTGTAGCTTTGAGAAGCCGCAGACTTCTCCAAACTCTTTGAGCCCCAGCACTACTGTTCTCAGTCCATATGTCACTTTTGGCTGCCTGTCTGCACGCACCTTCTGGTGGAGGCTGACGGACGTCTATCGAGGGGTGAGTGTCACAACCACAGTACAGTTTTTGTAGGTAGTATGCTACGTTATGATGTTTAATACATTTCAACTGAAAAAAAAAAAAAAAAGCAAGATGTTGATTTAAGCCGCAGAAAATGTATTACAACATATTTAGCTGTTAATGCATGGTCCTAACTTTGAAATTCCGTTAAAAAAAACTTGACTTAGTCTGGCTGTTGTGTTTGTGTGGCATTTGCAGAAGAAGCACTCAGATCCTCCAGTTTCCCTGCATGGCCAGCTGCTGTGGAGAGAGTTCTTCTACACAGCTAGTGTGGGTATCCCTAACTTTAACAAGATGGAGGGCAACCCTGTATGTACTCAGGTGGATTGGGACACGAACCCCGAATATCTGGCTGCATGGAGAGAGGTACTGAGCCCTTTAAAATTATTTTGAATAGAATTGTGAATTATGCTGTTGGAAAAAGAGTTTTCATGAAAATTCAGTACCATCACTGTTAATTAGCGATCATGTAATTGCCTGCATCATAAATATTTCCTGTCATCCTGGATGTTCTGTATTTCCCTTAAGGCTCGGACTGGTTTCCCCTTCATTGATGCCATCATGACTCAGCTGAGGCAGGAGGGCTGGATCCACCACCTGGCCAGACATGCTGTCGCTTGTTTTCTCACCAGGGGAGACCTATGGATCAGCTGGGAAGAAGGGCAGAAGGTGTGTAAACGAGCTTGCCTTTATTGCTACTGTAGATCAAGTCAAGCATGATGTCGTCTTTAGCAAAGAACAAGCACAAAACCCATCCAGGCCCACGGCACGTGTCTGCAGTATGTGGTAGACAGCTGCAGAATAAGACCTCACTAAGTTTAAGTCTGGATCAAATGGCTTTGCAAAAGGACTTTTCTAATCGGAACAATAATTTAAGCTAACCAGACTAAAGCAAGGCAAGTTGGTTATAATCAGAATGTGGATCACATCTACAGGATTTTATCATGATCAAAGGGAACTCCACTGATTTTACACATCAAAGTCTGTTTACAGGTCTCGGGGAGTACTACTGCATATGGGAAAAAAGTAGTATAAAGCATTTTGTGGCTCCAGAGTGAGCTTCGCATTGTCTAGTAAATTGCCTCAAGTGATGTCACTTGAGTCAGCATCGGTTGGGTCTGAAGACTACAGGTTTGAAAATGAAAAACAATCTGGGGGAGTGGAGTTAGAAAGAAGTGAGCTCACCAGACCTCTGTAGCCCGCTCCTCATCTCTGCTTGAGGCTAGGGCCTCAAGTCTACACACTCGAATCTCTGACTGAACTGTTGGTGCCCGAGTTGCATTGTAGGTAATGTAGGTGCCAGGTTTTGACACGGAAGAATAATGCTTAGAATAAAAACTACAATATCTGTGGTTCTGCTGCATCGATTTTGTTCTTTTTTTTTTTTTTTTTTACACTGTCCATCATGAGTCCGACAGTGTCATAGGAGTGCTCTTTTAACTTTTCGTCCGCTGCTCCTGAAGGTCTTTGAGAAACTTTTATTGGATGGTGACTGGGCTCTGAATGCTGGAAACTGGCAGTGGCTCTCAGCAAGTGCCTTCTTCCACCAGTTCTTCAGGGTCTACTCCCCTGTCGCATTTGGCAAGAAGACAGACAAAAATGGAGACTACATCAAGTAAGCTCATAACCCTAGCAAGCTCAAGTTAGCACAAGTGATACATGTATTATATTAAATGATTTTGCTTCTATTCTACTTTATAGAAAGTACCTTCCTCTTCTAAAGAAGTTCCCAGCCATGTATATCTATGAGCCTTGGAAAGCTCCACGCAGTGTCCAGCAGGCAGCAGGATGCATTGTGGGTAAAGACTACCCACATCCTATTGCACAGCATGAAGTGATCAGCAAGAAGAACATCCAGAGGATGAAGTTAGCTTATGCCAAGAGATCCGCAGACCCCGCTGACTCACCCAGCAAAAAGCAAGGTATTGCAAGAAACTTGTACTTTTACGAGAGGTTTATCTCCTTTCATATTATTAGTCATGTTTACAGAAAATCCCTTATTCATGTTTTCCTCCTAGGTGTAAAGCGCAAGGCACCATCTGTTGTCGACATGCTGAAGAAGAAAGAGAAAAAAAGTAATGTTTGCACAAATTAATGCAAAGTAATAGAGTTTTTGTGTAATCTAAGACTGTTTATTACAACATATATTTTCTGAATATATGGGTTTTGGTGACCATTTCATACTTTAAGTGCTGGTTTTGTTTTTACTTTTTATATTGAATCTATTTCGATGTTTAAAAGTGAGTGTAAATTAGGTCAAAAGTATACTTGAAGAATGTTACTTGCATGGAGATCAAGTTAAAGTGTATTAAGATTGATGGTCTCATCTTGTTTGAGGGCTTCAGTTTGTAATGAGAGAGGTTGGCCTTTTTATTGTTTTTTGTGAGTGAAATGATTAAATGTCTTACTGTTACTGTTACAGTTTATTTTTTACTCTTTCCATTGTACGCCTACTCAGGTGTTTATATCCAATTCAAATGAAATTCATACAAAATATGTTCCATTTTATCAGCTAACGTGACAAAATATTGTCAATGTCTATGGCATGACCTGATGCCCATTTTCTGTTTTTGTTTTTTAAAGCATCGAAGTGAAATTACATTTTACTTTTTTTGCATCTAAGAGCAGCAAATAGCCAAATTCAACCCAAGATAATTTCAGTGGTGATAGTTTAGAGCTCTCGCTATTACCACTAGAGGTCACTGCAATTCTACTTGCAGAAAAATCTGTTATTCAGTTATACTGTATATAATTTATTGAGTGAATTTGATTTGTCAATTTAAAGGGGCTTTAATCTGACATGTTAGTTTTAGAATATTTCTGAATACATTTGTCAGAACAAAAATACATTTTATACTTAAACTGTGTGCAGCAAAGGAACAAAATGTATATTACAAGCCTGTAAAAGTGTATAATGAAATCAAAAGTGATTATATTTGCAATGTTACATATTCAATATCTTAATTCTAACATCCAACACAAAAGTTCATTTTTCCATTTTAAAAATGAAATGTCATTCATCTGCTTTTTGTGAGAAATTGATTTTTCAGCGATCTCATTTCTAAAATGTTGAATTAAAAATGAAAACAGGTCAGATGTATTCCATGCATCATAATGGCCATCAACTCCTGTCAAATCAGGAGTATGCGGCAATATTAAGTAAGGCCCATTAGTCAATATAGGACAGCATACTGTATGTTTACAGTCTGTGCATGTGAGGCTGAAGGCAGTGTGAGCAGTGCAGTGCTATGTAAAGTCATGATGTGTGTCAGTGTGTGTGGCGGGGGAAACACAGCTGTCCTTGGAGTTCAAGTCTTCTCCAGTTTCTGCTTCCTTGGAGCTGACACTGGTGTGAATATCCAGAAGATGATGTCACAGCCTCAACAGCGGGCTAGACGTCGGTACAAAGCCAAGCTCGGTTTCCACAGAGACCTGTCAAACATCAAAACAATCTGCTGTCCAAGTGTGTGTGCGTGCTAGAGTTTGGGGGTAAACTTGGCCCCGGGCCACCCTGCCAGTAAACTCTCTGACTCTCGCAGAGCCATGCAGGTCTGGCTGAACTGAAATCACTAAGTTGATCACAGATTTATTGGATGTTTTCTAAGATGTTATGAGAGACAGTGGTCTAAAAGTCCAGTACATATTGTGCAATGTTGGTCCTATACACATGTTAAATTGGCCCCAGCCCCAGAAAGATTTATTAACCTGTGAAAATCCCAATTATAACTGCCTCCACCACTGTTTGTCAACTGATGCGCCCCTTTCCCCATCTGTTCGTGTCGACACCTCACCACTCAAACCATCTTGGATCTAGGTGCTGTAATATCCCAGTTGGATTAGAACAGCATGTTCCCATGCAGCTGGCATTTCATGTGGCTTTAGTAGTAGTGATTTATCTCAGGAGTTTATTTGCTACATGGGCAGCAACATCAAACAGTTAATTCCCACTTTATTTTTTACAAATCTCTGGCCATAATAATAGGGCAAGGGATCATTAGGGACATCATTAGTACCAAATGTTTTTCATCAACTGGCATTACAAAATAATATGAATGCACTCAACCACTTGATTAGGCAACAGAACCAAACAAGAGAAACACTCAATATTGGCCAGTACTCACTCTTTTGAAGCAGGAGCCTGGCTTCATGGGCTTAAAGTGGGTCAGTCCAAGTTTACATCATCTCATCAAACATTTTCTGAAGATCACCACAAGACCAGAGGACATGCCCATGTTACACTTTCTAATTCCATGCTTCAGTGTTAGTCGACAAATAATAGAGACTTAGAGCACCGCCATTCAACACAAAGGTACTTGTTGTGAGGCTACTTTACCTGGTGAGAAGTTACAGACAACACCTGTTCATAACAAAAATGTTTTGACGGTTTAATTGCACAGAAAAATAAAACTACATTGACATTCATTTTGGCTGACGTTGCGCGTGAGTCAAGAGTACAATGGTTTGCTGGAGGCTGAAGGCAGGTGTTTTCTCTGATGGCCAGTTACACTAAAACGCACACAAAAAGGAGGAAGATTGGTGAGGACTTCACAATTTTCTCTTTTAGTTGTACTGATGACATTACAACCAGAGAAAGAGCGAGGGACAGGAGGAAGTTGTGAGTGAGAGGTTCATGGCCACATGCTGAAAGGTCACTATTTATTGGACGTCTATGGAGCGGATGAATAAATGCCACAGTGAAACTGAAGAGCTGACAGTTGTCCAACCTGCTTCATACCTTTTGGTCTATCCCTATCTCTGCTTGCGCACACACACACACACACACACACACACACTCTGCACACATCCTAAACAACAACAGTCCTCTAGACCTGGGCTTGTCCATTACCACTCTGGTTCTAATGACTGATTATAACAATTTACATTTGCCCGCGGTAACCTCCATCTATTTCTGATAGTGCACAATTATGTTTGCAAAAGACAGATAATGGTATCAACAAAGCCAGAGGTAGTGATCTCAGTGAGCATCATCTGTAGCCCCTCTATAAATCTGCCAGACTGAGCCACAACAGGATTTTGAGAAGCGCTATACATAGCAAAGCATGAGGCAATGGGCATGCAATGTTGAAATCATTCCCCCAACAGACCCCATCTGAATTCAGATTCGGAGAGGGATTGTTAAAACATTGACGTGATTATTTGTTTTGGGGAAAGGGGGCATAATCTGACATGGATGGCAAAAATACATGGAAGCAAAACTTCATGGAAAAGCTACATTTGGATGTCTATCAAAGTAGTAACGTCTGAGGAGTCTTTTATTTCCATTGGTCCTATTTTCACGAGCAGAGATGCAGCTTTTTACTTCTGCCTAACAACATAATTGCACATTTTTCTGTATCTTCATATATATGGTTCAGCATTAGGAAATCTCTCTTCAAGCATCAGCAGTTTACCCACATGCTTAAGGTGGATACACTGTCAAATAGAGTCACATGACAGAGTCTCCCAGCCTCTGTAGTGTTTCCACACCCGGCTGTGCTTTGATCTCTCTGTACACACCCCGTCCAGAATATCCGGACCATGCTGAGGCAACTGTGTTTTCCAGCCCCTTCACAGACAACTGGCAACCAGCCACACACAAGGCCCTGCAGCCCATACATGTCTGTCACTATCACTACAGTGTGTAGGGTGTGTTGTATGGAATACAGTCTGAAATGCCATGCTGTGTGTCCATTTTTGTCCCTCATTGTTAAGTCTGTCATTTTTTTCATAAGAATATTTACATGTTGTGAGTTTGTTTAAATTTTTCTCTAATTGTGAAAAGAAATTCTTCACTTAATCTTGGTCGTTAAGTTGAGTCAGTATATCACCTCCCTGGCAAGAAAAGTGGAAAGTGTGGGACTTACGGACGACCATGATGGATGGCGGGAACAAAAAAAAGAAAATAGCTGAACAGAAGGCACATAGGCATGTGTAATATGACGAGCGTATGTGGTAACATGAGAGAAAGTTCGGATTGATATCTTTGAACTTGATTTAGGGAGAACACTCTCAGGAAGCTGTAATTCATAATAGTATTAGTGCCAGTAGCTATCAGTTCAAAGAAAATTTGGCAGGTTTGCAGTTTGTTTACCAGGATATAAAGAAGTTTAAGGTGAAAATAAAACATTCTTAAAGGTGATTTTGATAGTTTTAAGTTCTCAACCTTAGAGGTCAATTTAATTTTTACTTAATTATAATTAGTTTGCTGAGAAAGTCAATAGGGTACGTATTTTCAGAGTCAAACGTTTGTATGAATCATGTTTAACACAATCAACACATCACGTAAAGCACAAAAAAGGCTAATCAGCGATATGTTTGTGTGTGTGTGAGAAAGTCTGTGCGTCCGTGCATGCTTGTGTAAAGATAAGCGCCCATAGCTCTTTGGCAGTCCGTGGGATCTGCCTATATAAGGCTGTTCTATTCCTACTGCTTTTCCTCTGGGGATCCAATGCAATTGTCACTCACTGGACAATGCATGCCAGAGAGCCTGGTAGGCTTCACCATCTTACATTATATTATACAAGTTTACTTCACTTTTTTAAAATGAGATAATTCTAAAGAGCAAATGGAGAAAAAATGTTGCCAAGTGGTGCTGTTTTTGTAAGGTTTTGCTTATACTCTGTGTCAACAAGCCCTTTGGTAAACAGAGGTCATAACTCTTTTATGTTTGGAAAGTATCCTGCTGTGCTTGGATGACTGAAAGAATGTACTGCTCATATTGACTAAAAGTGATGGCGTCATTCTCCTGATTGACAGGCTCATATGAATCTTTACTGCAGTCTGCACACAGAGCTAAAAAGTTTGAGGAGTAGGGCAGCCAACTGCTGACCACAGAAGCGGCCCCTCTCATCTCTGAGAACATGTAATCCATTGGTAACACACTAGAAAAAACTGTTTGCCCTGTTTTTTAAATCCTCTCCTCCTATTCGGGGAACCACCAAACCTGGGATGACCTTGTGTTTGACTTGGAATTATTGTGGAGTTTTCTTCTTTAAAACGATTTTTCTTGTTTCTGTACAGACATTTTACTACATGGCTTTTAATTGTTTAGTTCTGGGATATTATTTTTTATAAAATGGTCCAAAAGCAAGTTTTGGAAAGTGTGATGTGCTCTTGTGCCTATTTGCAGGCCAACTATAAATAGTCCAGCAGCCTACGCATGCTCATGTTTGATTGGAAATTGCAGTGCCTTAAGTCAGTGCTGTGGGGTATCTGTCAAAGGAGGGACATGAACATGTGAATGGTGAGTCAACTGCATAAAATAGACTGAATAGACTACAATATTGTTTAAGTAAATAATGAACAGGAGAGCATGTAAAAGAGACATATTTTTCCAGAGTATCCCTTGATGATGTTTGTGTTTTTAATGTCAAACTATAGAAAAACATAAATTAACTTTGTTTTTATGTTAAAATTACAAGTTTATTTAATGTAACTTTATGTTGTTCTGACTGTGGTCAAGTTGTCAGTGTTCATGTTTTCACTCTTTGTTCTCTTTTAGCTCTTATTACTCTCTCTAGAAAGCCAAAAAATAAGTGAAAACACAAAGATTTTATCTCCTGGAGAATTTTTTCCCCCCCTGAGTATTCCTTTCTCTGCTGGAAAATGGGTTCACGGAGGACAACGACACGCGCCTCTTTTGGCAATGGAAGATCCAGCAATGGGGATGATATCAGTGGGAGTAGCCGGCCTGGTGGCTGCAGCTACCTCTCTAACGTGAGGCCAGAAAACAGGTACAGATTCAATACTAACCCAGTGTGCTGTGCTACCTGTTGAAAATCACTATAGGAACCATGTTAGTCAAGTGTGCTCTATAATACATCAATACATCAAGAGTTTCCTAACCTGTGATGAACGTGTGTGGCATGTTATTTCTTTGTTTGTTGCCATGGTCACCAGAGTTTAAATAAACTACTGATTAAGAACAGCATCTCAGTTATGCAGCATGGGCCCCATTTCACATCAAGCAGTACACTAACAACAGCTTCTGGATGGAAAGATTTGTTCATGTAACAAGGGGTGTTGACCTTTAGATTCAACTCTTTGATGATACTTCAGTTTATAGGAATAAGCTATAAATAATCTTTTGCGATAATAGCATTTTCTTTTCCTTCTAGCCGGTGGCACAGCAACATTACCAAAATAACTATGGATGAAACAGAAATTGTTTAACACTGCCCCTGCCCCTCAAGTTATTTGATATAAGGATAATATGCAGCAACTAGACTTTTGATTCTTTGTCACCCTTTGTTGGTCCTGATTCACGTGTGTTGTAATTGCAAAATGCAATGGACGTGGGTGTTGTTTCCTGCAGGAATTGGGACAAGCACTACAAGGAAAAAACTATAATAAAAAAAAAGGGATTTTCTTAAATGATGAACAGAAAATGCTGAAAATTTCCTGCAAAACTGAAATATTTTTAGCTTAAAAATGTACTCGTCATAGCTGAATGACTGTAGTATTTTTATTGCATTTGCAATAGGTCAACACTGAATTCCAAGAAGATAAACACAGCAGTACATATGCATGCTGCAGGCCAAATAGTGTGCACAGAATATTTGAGTGTGACTGTCTTTAGTGTTAGTGTCTTGTTTTGTTAGCTTAATCATGAGTAACATGCAGTGAAGTGTAACAGTATCCTTTAACTGTACACGGAGTCAACACTGAAATGGATGTCAACACCAGACATACAGTAGATCAGCTGCACGTAATATATACAAGAACCACGATAATGCTCCTACAATATGCATGCAAGCCTGCATCAATATATACACATATATTATTATATGTGTTTGTGATGTTTCTTTTGCATTTCCACATGCTATATTTATGTTGATGTGTTTCATTTTTATAATTAATGTCATATTGACTAATTAGACCTCTCTAGACATGCCAAATAACTATTCATACTGAACTGCAGAAGTCAAAGATCACGAGAAGAAACACTTTCTTTTGTTTCTTTTTCACATGGTGTAAGATTTGCCTTATTGATGTGATTGAGGGCATAAATTCAAACTTGGCTTTGAAGATCAAATCAGCACACATTTAGAGAAATAAAACTACAAACAGCACAGTGGTGATTTAAATCCCCAGAATATATAATATAATGAGATAGTTTAGTAATTTTCAGTCTTAACTAGCTAGCTCCACCCAGGCTCTAACCACAAATCGCCCAAATTTGGATTGTCTTGTTCCAGCAACAGCCAAACTGGTGGTGAGCTGGCTCAAAACATTCAATTTAAATCCTTTTTATGAAACTATGAGTGACGTCACTGCATCTATTTCTACAGTGGCTGTTACAGAAATTTAGAGTTTTAAACAAAAATACTCTCTGATCTGCATTAGCTTCCATCATCAGCGCTTTAATGTGAAGAATCTCATCTAGATTTCAGATTTTATGTCCACCCCATATTAGAATGACAGAATTCAGTTTGAAAATTGTCTTAAAACAATTTGTTTAAAAGTACATTTGACCTTTCATGAACTTCAGCTATTGAAGGCTGCAATTTTTAATTCAGACAACATTGTGAATTATTCCAGCCGATACTTTTGCTCTTGAGTCTGACAACTGCTCATCTGCACAAAACAATAATCCAGTATAAATGCAATAATGTTTAACTTACAAAACCATCTTAATAACTTGACTTACCAGCTCCCTTTTCTTGCACAGGAGCACACTCTGCAGCATGATGGCACAGTTAACTGAGGACACACAGCCCTCCTTCGAAACAACCCTCAAATCGAGGGCTGTGTCCGAGAATTGCAATGTGAAGTTCTCTTGTGTGGTTACAGGTAAACACTGCTTCACAGGTTGTCTTGTGTGGTAACACTTACAGGAACATACAATAATACAGCATACTTGAAGAATGTAACAACTTAAAGGAAGTGAATGCACACAAATAATGTGTGTAATGTGTATAACTACCTCTGAAAAAAACATACACCTACTTTAATGCATCTTGAGCATCTGAAATATATTCAGATAGTCTACAAGGCAAGCGTAATGCACCCAATGTTTTCTAGCTACACAGTGAAGCAATTGTAAACAAAACTGCTGCCTTTGTTAATCTGATGCCCAGATTTTTTTCATTCTTTGTTTTTTTTCAGGACACCCTGCTCCTCAACTTATTTGGTATAAGGATGACATGCAGTTAGACAGATACTGTGGACTGCCTAAATATGAAATATTTCGCAATGGACAACACCATTCCCTGCACATTTACAAGTATGTATGTTAGGAAACACTGATATTACATCTATCCATTACTACACAGCAAATGGCACTCTGATGGAGCCAACAAAACCATAGTGTGTTATTTTAATCTTTCTGCTATGAAGTAGTCCAAAATACAAAGAGAGTGCCTCGACATTCTTGCCCACATTAAGTAAACCTATTAATAAAGAACTTATCTCCTGAACAGAGTTTAGCCAACGCAGCATTTTTTCCTTGTCAGCAATGTTTACTTTAGTTTTTTTCTGTTTGCTTGATATAATTTTAATTAACGCAACTTAAATTGGCTTTGCAGTTGCACTGTGGAGGACGCAGCTATATACCAGGCCTCAGCCAGCAACACTAAAGGTATTGTGTCCTGCTCTGGGGTTCTGGAGGTGGGTGAAATGAACGAGTTCAAGATCCACCAGCGCTACTTTGCCAAGCTCAAACAAAAGGCTGAGAACAGACGCAGGGAAGCGGAAGGTAAAGAAAACCAGGAGCCGCTACGGACCATCAGTCCAGACCGCACACAGAGGAAACGCCGCTCCACAATGGAGGGCTTTCTCAGCACGCCAAGCTCCATGGAGGATGAGGGCAATGAGGAGAGCCATCAGGCTGTAGCTGTAGAGACTGAGGCCAGGTTGCAGGAGGCAACTGCGGAAGAGGTGGTAGAAAAGCCAGTCCCCATCACCAATGGAGCAGTGTCTGCTGTAACTAATGGACAAGCCATCAGTGAAACCGGTAACAAGAGTGGGACATATATATATGACTCTGCCCAGAAGATTTTCACTGCACACCAACCTAAAACTCCCTTTGTCAAAAAGAAGATTAAAATTTCCAACAGTGCAAAAGTTGCAAAATCAGATACACCAGGAGAGCGGGTATCTGAGGACAGAAGGGCAAAAGATGAAACCTCAACTTCTGCAGCTCTGGCCTGCACCGAGCCAGTACAGTCTGGGGAGAATTCAGAAGAGGTTATGGAAGTAGAGAACATTGTTAGTCCATCAGCTGTGGATTCATACTCCAGAAATGTGACAGAACAACATCAGAAATCAGAGTCAGAGGAAGTACTGCTTGTTGAAAGGCCTTCAAATGAGAACGTATGTGTTGAGGTAACTGTGCCTTTACAGAAAGAGCAGCTCACTCCCTCAGTACCCCCTGCTGCTCTTACATCTACAAGTCATACTGTGTCAGGAACTGAAGGTAAACAAGCTACAAAGCACGAGAAGGACGCTGGATGCAAAGATACAGGGGAAAATGTGGAAATGCAGAACCAAAGTCCTCACATTACACTACAGTTAAGTGCTGCAGCTGTGTCCCAACAACCCCTAAACATAGTAAAGGAGGACATTTCTAAAGCAGAACATGTGACAGTCATGGATGTTGACGAGAAGTCAAAAACTTCCACTGGTGCATCCTTAGCACACAAAGAGGTTGAGTTTGTGAACGCACCGTGTGAAAGCAGGACTGCTTTACTGCAGCGTCCATGGGAACAGGCTGGAGATCAGTTGTCTGAGAAGGAAACAAGCCCCCGCCAAAAAAATGTGTCTCGGCCAGCGCTGCTGAGTGAGGTGAGTGAGCCTTTTCGCATGAGCTCATGAGTGTTTTGTGCTGCCAACACAGGCCTCATCAGTAACACAAGCATCCTGGAGCTATTTATAGCTTTTACAAGTATGCCCCGCTGTGTGACAAGAATTATATGACGCACATGTTGACAGATGCAGAAGGTATATTAATGCAGTGCCTTTGATAATGTAAGTTCAAGGGTCTGAGAGTTGGCCATTGCAGAAAACATAAAATAGCCACCTTACATGTGAACAGGCCTCACAATGTCGGGAAGGAAGAAAAACAAGCAGACAACATGCAACAATTTTTATGTATTTCATAATGATCATGACTGTATACTGTATGATTTTAATAGTTAAGTATTCTGAGGTCAGTTTTGCAGTTGCTTTTTGAAGGAGCATAGAGGCAGAATATAGGCAAAGAGAACGACCCTTGAGCTATATTATGGCTTATCTCATCCATCTTTTGGATTGACATATGACACGGGGAACCGCTCATGCTAATTTAGAAAGGGATTCAGCTCAATAGATGATACGTATACCAGATATATCACACTATCGTCCAGTTTTCCAGTGTCATGGCAAAAAGTAGAGTCTCAAGCAAGTGTCAGTTAATGTGCTGCATTTGGATTCTGGGTGAAGATGAATTGATATGTCAACACAGATTTTTAGAAATGTTTTCTTATTCAAAATGTAAAACAAAAAGATTTAAGAAATATTCTAAGATTTGTTTACAAGCCTCTCTCTAATCTACTAACATGAATGCAAATACTAATATGCTTTTGAACCTTTTTCACTGATAGCCAGGTGAACATTGCCATCACTAACTATATTTTTTCGTTTGTTCTCTGTTTGTTGCTGGTTACACTGTTGCTGTTTTCAAAATTGCATGTGCTTATCCATGTCACATGCATAGCCAGGGATAAGGGAATAAGTATTTACAGCATGGAAACCTCTGCTTGTATTATGTCCCAATGTTACACAGGCCCATACAAAGATGAACAGGAATGATGCACCTGTCAACCTTGAGCTCCCACTCAACCCGTGTACGATGGACGCACAACCACCACAAACGACTCCACCAGAGAGAGAGACCACGAGAGTTGACATCCAGACCCCTTCTTTGCACTGTGTTCTTCAAGCAGCCATTGACAAAATGACACAGGACACATGGGATCATTCCAGGGGATCAAATGAAAGCCATACAGTCCTTTTTACAGACCTACAGAAGTCACCCCTCCAAAGCCCTGGTGGTGGGGAGAACACCCGAGGGTGTAACGTTTCCCCCAACGCCCAGCAAAACCAAGCTGATACAGCTATAAAGACTGTTGAAGGGACAGAAATACAAGTTGATGAGAAGGTAGAGGGTAACGAGGTAGGTAAGTTATTAGTGCACTCTGACAGTGTGGCCCCAAATGAGAAGATAGTTGAGATGGAGACTGAAACTGCTACTCCTCATATGACTGAACACACTGAAACAGAAAAGACCAAAGATGCAGCAGATAAAGACACAGATGTTATTACTGTGGATGCATCTAATAATGAAAGTGAGAAGAATGAGCATATATTAAAAATGGCGGAGAGAAATAGTTCAGAATTACAGAATCTGAAGTCAGCTATATTTCAGCCTGCTATTCCACTCATAACAAAAACCCCAGAAAACACACAAAATGTATCCGAAATCCAAATTAAAGAAATTCCAATACCTGTAACAAAAGTCATATCTATAGCTGAGATTTTGAGGTCACAAATTAAGGCTCTTGAATCCACACTAGCAAACTCAGTGACCACCATACCGGCCCATGCTGACTTTGTACAAGATCTATCTACAACTGCTACAGAAACATGTGAGGAGTTAAAAGATGACGACAGCAAATGTAAACTGGAAATAAAGAAGTCAATGCCCGACAGGGGAAATGAGATGAGTATTGACGATACTCCTCCCAGAAACATAAAGGAAACCCTTATGGAGGTTTATCATCAGCTGAATAAAACTGATCAGGAACAAATTCAGTCTCAAGCTGCAACTTCACCCCCTGTTCAGAGTTTACAAAAACCTCATGTAATCCCACCTATCTCTGTCGTAGACACTGGCACCACTATAGAGAATGCAGGAGTTCATGGCAGTGCCAAAACATATAATGAAGGTGTTATGGACATTTGCCATGAAACTGGAGCATCAACTCTGGTTCCCCAGAAAGATTGCCCTGTTGTTTCCCTTTCTGGGAGTGAAAATGCCAAGCACAGTTTTCCTCCTTCCACTTCTAAGGACGAACTGACCAATAGACTATCTGGAACTGTCAGTCGAGAATCTGGGACTCCACTTCCAGTGACACCTATAAAGGCCAATGGTCAAGAGTCAAATATTACTGTTTTGGAGCATGCCAAAGATGAACCTGTTCAAGGCAAAGATGTGGGATTTATACAAAAGTTAACTCCAGAAGTTAAACTCAAGAGCAAAACTGAAAGGGGGATTACTGAAATGAATTCCACAACTCTTTTAAATCAATACACAATGGAAGGACACAACACAAAAACCAGTTCTTTGCAGAGTGTACAAAAGCTTCCCACTAACAGTGAACTTGGCACAGGTACACAAGAGAATAATCTTCAACTTATTCAGCAGGACAGCTCTATGGTTGAGGATTTGTCAAGGACTGACTCACTGACCAGTCCAACTCCTGAGGCTAGTCCATTGTTAAAGAAAAGAAATTGTGTTTCTCCCATTCCTTCTGCTACTCCGCAAGAGCTGGCCTCCGGGGCCCGACGCAAAATCTTAATTCCCAAAGCCAAACCTGAGGAGGCCTCAGAGGTCACATCACCGGTTGATAACCAAACTCAGAAAAAGGAAGTTTGTACACAGAGCAGCAAGCTTTCTGCAAGTCCTGTGACCCTGTCCACGTCTCCAAGCCTGTCACGACCGTCACCTCTACTTCAGCCACCTGGGGAGCCGACCTCTCCTGCAGAAAGGCGTTCTCCGCTCTTGAGTAGGAGGAAGATGGCATCTGAGACTCAAGCACCAAGCCAGCAGTCCACTGAGGTGATCCACACCCCCAGAACTGAGGGGAAACTTGCAGAGAAGGACAAGCATGACCCATTCAAAGGTAAAATAGCCTTCATGTCGGAACAGTGTTTATAAATGTTTCATGAAGACTCATTGCTTTAATAGAAATCATTAGAAATTGTTACTCTGTGTATTATATGAAAATTCTTCCTACTTTGGCACGCCCAGTGGTGGTATGAAAAAAGAAACCGTGGCAGACAGCAATGCATGCTGCATGAGAGACATGATTCACAAACGCCTTAGAATATAAACACAACTCAAGAAAACCAAAAATGGTTCTGTAGAGAAAGACAGACACACAGTGAGGTAACCAAGATGTGCAAACATTTTACATGTTTAACTGTCCAGCCTGCACCTGTTGCAGCAATCAGACTGATTGTGGTGCTGATTTTGGCCACAAACCCACCTTAGTGTCTGAGTTTAGTTATTCGCAGACTCATTTAATCCACACCAAATTAAACTTTAGCATACTGTATGTGCAAAGGCAAAATGGAGGATTTCTAATTTAAAAAAATAGCTGTTTTTCACTCTCCACAAGGTGCACAGGCTGGTGAACTAAATCAAAAATGTTTATACATGTAGTCTCATTCATTGTTTCCCAGTCCATAATTACTCACAGTTGGTCAACTTCATATAATTTGTTGTGGGTTCTATATTCTTGGTTTACTTCCATAGAATCACACTAGTTTTTGTATAATTTTATGTTTACTTGTTGTTTAAGCTTCCACACTTGACCATATCTCAGAAGCCCCTTCATTAAGAGACACCATCAAAAATGTGTCCCAGTTGCACACCATATATAGTGCATTAACAGTGAAAAATGCAAATCTAGATAAAAAATGCCAGCATTCATAGTAAATCCCTCCATTGTGTTGTTGATTTACACTATTGTCCCAGTATACTATTCATTCTATCCCAGTGTACTGTGTACTGTGTACAAAAGCTCAATATCTCAAGTGTTCACATTTGAATTTGGCAGTTAAGTTTGGCTGTAAAGTTTCCGTTAGTAGAAGTGCTGACTGATGGATACATCAAGGTTGCTTGATAGTTAGTAACATGTAAGGGCGTGTCTTCACCATGTTGTCTGTGTTGGGTCGCTTTCCCTCCAGCTCCTCAAGTTATTCGTAAGATCAGGAGCGAAACCTTCGCAGATGCCTCAGGACACTTGAAGCTGTGGTGCCAGTTCTTCAACGTTCTCAGTGACTCTACAATCAAATGGTACAGAAACGAAGAGGGGATTTCTCAGATTAAAAGAAAGTAAGTTTTCAGAGTAACTCTAAAGTAAATCTGCAGTTTCTCAAGAAAGTGAATATTTGGAAAGACTTTTAAAAATGTATTACTTCCTATAAAATGTTGCTGTGTTTGTTTAAATTGTAAGAAAATAGCTTTTGAATTACTCCATATAACATAATAGTGATCACTTATAAATTATAAGAGATAATAGTGAGTTTTACTCATATTCCTGCAAGGATTGAATGAACACTTATTTTGGATTGACACATATATACAATAAATATCAAAAGAAAAAAACCCCACATGTTTTCCAAAGCCTTCTGCTTATTTGTTATTATTTGTTTCTCAGTGCAGGGGATGAAACTCAGGTCAATCTTGCCATTGTTCAGGCATCATGCAAAGACACTGGTGTTTATGGATGCACAATCACAAATGAATATGGGACAGACTCAACAGACTTTCTTCTCAGTGCAGATAGTATGTACTCCTTTACTTACGTTTGGCATAAAATAAACTTTTTTCCTTGCATTACTGTGCCACAACAACTGTCATCTTCTCTCTCACTGTGTTGCAGTCTTGGCTGGGATGTCCCTACGTGAGGACCTCGGTGGTAAGATGAGATTTTAATTGTTTAGATCACTGTTTTTCCTGTGCCAAATGCTTTTTGACTGCTATTCTTACATTCTTCTGTATGCAGTTGGAGAAGAAATCGAAATGACACCCCTGATATTCAACAAGGGTGTGGCTGATTCTGGCGTCTGGGGCAACAAATTCTTTGGCCGTATAATGATGCAAGAATCTCACATTGGTGATGGCTGTTCTCATAAAGTCTGGAGGGCAAAAGTCATCTATGGTCTGGAGCCTGTGTTCGAGTCTGGAAACACGTGTATCATTAAAGCATGCAACCCCATCGCCTATGGAGGCAAAGCAGAAAGCTGCCTTATAGACAGGAACCTGGACATTATCAAGCAGGTGTGTAAGAAAGGTTTGATTTTGTAATTTTCCGTCTTGTTAAATTTAAATATGTCATTCAATAAACGAACAAATCCAGCATTAAAGTGAATCAGTCAGGTGTCATTCCTGCCACCCACATTGGATTACTGAGGCACTAATCAAATGAAGATTGAATAAATATACTGGTGTAGGTTGAGCTTATCTTTACTGGCTATTCTCCAATGTTCTTCATACAGGAGTGTAAAATTCAGAACTTGGCTCGTGAATACTGCAAAATCTTCTCCACAGAGACAAGAGTGATTGACAACTTTGGCCCCTCTCTTGAGTGAGTACGATCAGTTCACTCTTCATCAAAAGTTAACATCCTCTTACAGTACATGGACCATTAAGCCTTTTTTTAAAGGCCATTGACATCATGACAATCTTTGTTATACAGGGTGATTCCAGTCTACTTGATGTACCGACCAGCAAACACTGTCCCTTATTCCACAGTGGAGGCTGA
Organism: Macquaria australasica; assembly: GCA_005408345.1. Taxonomy (NCBI): domain Eukaryota; kingdom Metazoa; phylum Chordata; class Actinopteri; order Centrarchiformes; family Percichthyidae; genus Macquaria; species Macquaria australasica. Next base: position 660,812 of record SEMN01000209.1, on the reverse strand, counting down.
TCTGACAGGAGTCTATCAGAAATACTCTGTCCTGGATCATACAGGCAGAATAGATATGAGGACTGGCTCTGAGGTGGAGCAGAAGTGCTGTGCCCTGCAGCACTGGATCTTTCAGTGGACCAATGGCAATCTGCTACTCACTCGGCTAGAAGGTAGGCTGACACTTGAATTCAACAGAGCAATGGGAAATTTATGTTTTTCCCTTACTAAGTTTGTGTTAAAATCAGTAGTAGATTGACGAGGCAGTGAACATGTGAAGCTCAAAATTGGTTCATGGATTACACACCTTACATGAGGTAAAATATTGCTCGCAGTAAGGAAAAGTGTGAAAGCAAAACATTTTTTGTGCTGACCTCCTTAAAATTTGACCTTCTAAACCCTAGTCTTAAAGTTAAAAAAGACATGTGTATTTTAAACACCTTCAGGTCCATTACACACCATTTGTTACGCAGCATTATATTTATGATCAAATTTTAAGTATGTTGTGTTCTGGAAACTCAATTTGTATTTTAAAAAAAATGTTCTACCTCTGATAGTTTTTTTGTGCTGGAGTTAATGTGGTGACAATTCCCATTGCATGTCTGTCACATTTGAATATATTACCTGTACAAAAGAAAAAATAAAGTAATTGCATGGTGTTATTTTGCAGGTGTTGACACCAAGATCACCAATGTATCAATTTCAGTCAAATCGACGGGGTCAGTATATTTGTATTGTTTTGTTTGCTGTAAATTATACTGTGAAAACCTAATTTTACAGGTAATTTACATTTAAACTGATCGCGACTGTAACATTTGGTTTTGTTGTGTGCTGCTGCAGGCATCAAGGTCTATCTGTTGAAGGGAATCCCAAAGTTTTTGAGCAGTTCGTCTCCCAGCACCAGTGTAACTACTTCTGTGGTCTGCTCAGCCTGAGGTCGCTAAAGGTCATGGACTCTTTGTTGACGCCATCGAAGGCCAAGGGCTCCAGGAGCCCGTTACTCCAACGCAAAATGGCTGCCGGCTCCTCCAGCCCTCAGACCGGCCGGAAAGCTGCTGGCAGCCCCAGACTGCCCAGGAAGACTGAGCAAGAGGGCAGAAAGACCCCCACTAAGCAAAAAGCTGCTGATGCTCCCAAAGCTGTTAAGATGGAATAGTTGGAACTGTTGGGCATGTATCAGCAAAATAGCCAAGAAGGAACTAGAAGACAGAAAGAAGGCTGACACCTCTGTTTTTAAGAGAGGTATAAGACCAGGAAAGAGATTGATAAATTATATGACTTAACTATTTAATTTTAACAGCCACCATTCCTTGCCATTATCACTTATTGTGGATTGATGCCCTCACATGTTGTGGTAATTATCTATTGTATCCTACAGTCAACAAATCTAAGGGTTGTATTAGTGAATAGTAGCTTTCCTGGGTTTGCATTCTATCAATCCATGTACCATTGTAGGTCACAGATTGTGAATCCCAATCTCAGGTCAGTGTATTTGTACTAAATGAATACGCAAGATTGGCATTAAATATAGTCTATGTGTAATTTTGTAGTCAGTTGTCAGTTGAAGTAAAACCATGACATGGATACACAGAAAGCCTCATGGTCATGCAGCACGTTTTAAAGGCTGCGAGTAAGAAACCTTTTTTCTTTTTTTTCAGGAATGTGTCAAGCCAAATGTAGCTTCACATGACACTGTTGTACAGTGGCTAATGGTGCTGTGCTTTTATATTGTAACCTGTCATGTTTACTTGCTATTCTACATTGCACTGCATTTTTAGAAACTGCATCTTTGAATGCAACTGGCTGTAAAATAAAAGAAATAATTACACCTTCTATGTTTGGAGACGCTGTGAAAGTACATGACATGTGCTTTTTAAATTCTGAATGTCAATCTTAATAGAAATTAGCATATTATGGAGTGGGCTGAATTACTGTAATGAAAGCCATCCCACTCAGTCTATCTGACATCAGCAGTCACTCATTATCATATATATCGTCTAGAAAGATAAGTAACCTGGTGTTATCTCAGTGACGCGCCTAGAGGACTGTCATCATACTGACATGCACTCGTTATTTATAGCGTGTGTTTCAATGAAAAGGCTTGCCATATTTGGGCTGATTCTTTTAGACAATTTTAGAAAAGCAACACTTTATTTTTACTATTTACTTTTACTTTTACTTATTTTTTCCAGCTACATCACAATTTTACAAATGATGTAAAGCTGATCTGTAGTTTCCTACAGCAAAGTAATATCCAACAGTATCCTATACTGTATCTGTCCAGTCTAAGTGGAGCATGGACGACAACACAGCTATCTTGGACCAAGGATTCTTTCAGATAAAAATTACTTTAGGACTTGTTGGCAAGACAAAAATACACTTAGTGACAAAAGTGCACAAATACGTCAAATGGGAGAGTAAAGATCTGTATGTATTGTATAGGTACAATAATGCTTCGAGATAAAATGTGAACATGCTAATGTTTAGCAGGTAATTTAGGTTTAAAAAGGTTTAGCAGGTCTCCATTTTAGTCTAGTGTTTTAGCATGCTAACGTTTGTTAATCAGCACTAAACACAAAGTCAGTAGGATTCATTCTCTGGGGACCATGAATGTCTGTACAAAATGTAACATCATACCATCTAATAGTTGTTGAGATATTTCAGTCTGGACCAAAGTAGTGGACCAACCGACCAAACCAACAGAAAAATGAAAGTATATGTTCACACACAGATCCAGAATAATTTGTTTTCAGAACAATATATGTTTGGAATTAATGCACTACAGGATTCATCACTTTATGCTGTAGCATGTTATGAATATCTAACATGACAAAAGAAATACGTAGTGGTTAGTGTAAAAAAAACCCCACCTTCTTTCAGCTGTTGCATGCTTAATAGCATTACCACTCAGGGGCAAATCAGATTCCCTCAGATATTAGAGACTGAAGTGTTGCTCGCAACCAGCGTGTGTTTACAGGGTGAAAGGCTAACTTCATCATGATAATCATTTGTGATTCCCAGTCATTACTGAGTCATCGTTTATGTAAGCGGTGGCCTCACGCACAAATGTGAACAGTGCCGGGAAGCTAAATGTGCGCTCAACAAAAAAAGTTCACTGAGTGTCACTTCTGATGTTGTCCAGTAGCATGAGAGGGTCAGACGCTGTCAACAGTAGGAAGAGATGACAGACTTTAGTGTGAGGTAGCTGATGCTTCTGTTATATAGTCCATATTTATTACACGCTACCACTTTGTTATAATCTGACACATCACACACAGCAGGACTAAAATAGAAGGACTGCCATGCAATAGAAACCCTTTTCATTAAAGTTTTGGTAAAGTGAACTAAAGACACAAGTGAAAAATACCTTCTACCTTTTTACCTTATCAGGCTACAGTACATAACTATTTGTAACAAAATGCAATAAAATAGGTCTATGCTTTACACTCACTTGAAAAGCAGGTAAAGACACTTGTAATATTACAGCACCATCAGGAATTATGAATAATGGCATTCACAGACTGTTGCATGTTTTTGGCAAAGGAAACAACCTTCTGTAACAAAGAGAACAAACCTTTATGTAACAGTAAATAGAGCTGAATGACATCAGGCCCATGAGTCTCATTAATTCATTGATTTCCACCTCGTGTCCACGTGGGGCTGCACCTGGTGTACTCCATTCATTACTCTATTCAGAAGACGTGGGTGTATGTTTGAACCAGCCACACGGGAGGTATCGTAGATTGTTGACTCGCAGACTGAGGTGTGATAACAACATGGAGAAGATTGGGCCTATCATGACACAAGACACTCCTGCCACCTACTGTTAGTTCAATCACCGTACCATTGATGAGAATGAGACAAGTAAAAGACAAGTTATTTACACTATGAAACCAAATGACCAAACTCTTTATATGGATATATTGAGGTGAATGTTTGATTTATCTGGGAAAGTACCTTCTCACTGTCTAACTACTAATGCTGTTACGGTTTATTTATGCTACATTGGAGGGTTCCATGAACCAAATCTTTAGCCACTGATTAGCAGTTTTCAAATTGGCAATGATAAACAAAAACAATAACGAACAAACAGGGCACATAGTAGAATAAGCCTTGCTATTTTATTCCAAAAAGTGACATACTCATCACAAAACATACACAACAGTATTAATAGTATATGTAAAGGGTTGTCCACAAAACTATCACTGTTATTATTTTGGAAATGAACTCAAATCATCTCATAACTCACTATGTTCACTTTGTAAGATAAGGTCTCTTTACATTGTCAGTATCTCTTGTCTATTTGAAAAATCACATTTGTCTGAGGGGAATAATGTCAGACAATGAGACATACCTTAATCTGAATGAGTTTCCTGCAAGACATGACAGAACAAATTATGAGCGAAGCGTGGAAATTATCGAGAAAAGATTCATTGGCACAGCTCTTCCTGCTGCACTGAGCAGCTCTGAAGCCATAAAGAGCTCTGGATCACTCACAGTAATCTCAGCATTAATACCCATGATAAGACACAGCAAATGAGAGAATTGTTAGTCCCCAACTGTAGAAATTTTGTGTGTACATTTAGGCCTAAGTAATTGCCATTTCATTTAATAGGACATAATGTTGAGTTAATGTGAAGATCTCGCTCTCAGAGCCCACGTCTTTAGCACATTAAACACATCTGCAGCATTCAGTCTCACATTCAGGCTCATTATGTGGCAACATGTAAAAATATGCGCCACACAAAAAAATCTTATTTGATAGTTGTGACAGCAGCAACAGCAACAGAAAGCAGAAAAAAATATCTCTACAGAAGATGTACAGGGTTATGCTAGGATATAGAATAACATCTTTACATTTAGCCAGACATTGTTTGTATAACATGAGTGCACAATGAGAATGTACAGTCAGGACAATCTCATTAAATCAAATAGAAAAACAAGGCAAAACAGAAACAGCGACTGGCAAGTGTGGCATCTAAGAAACACCCTCTCACAAGGCTGCCTGTGATTCTGACCTCACATTGTTGTGCCTGACTGGCCTCAATTACCATTGGGGGGCCAGGGTAGTTGTGACCATTTAGGCAGATTATATGAAAAGGATCACACGTCCCTAAATGCCACAGACTAGCTGGCATTTGAAAAAAGTTTTATCTCCAGTCCACCAAAAGTCGCAGGCTGCCACTGGTCTCGGTGCCATGGCTAAGTTGACTGTCAGTGCTGAGTTAATCTGCCATATCACAGCAAGCTTTTGCTTACTATGAAATAATGACATTCTGATGTCTATCGCACACTATTTCCTCTCACGGGGGAACTTAAAGGCTAAATCTGAATAAAATCAGTGTTGAGTAAATGCTGCAATTCATATTCAGGAGGCATTGTAAACAACCTCTAAACAGCTTTAATGGATGACCTAATTATGGTTTTCACAATATCGCTCAGTGCTCTTGGTGGGGAAAAAAAACAAAAAACGATCAAAACATGAGTCTTTAATGTCATTAGGAGAACAGTTGGTATCACCTCACAACTACTGCCCTCCTCTGCTCAGGGGAGGAGGGTGGCAGTAAAACTGATAAAGGATTATGCAGAAACCACAACATCCTCTGTACAAAGCATGGTTAATGTATCGCCAAGATGTTAAGAGATCGCAACAATCTGAGGGAGTGTAAAGCCATAAACCAACTGTAAAATGCAGTTTTGCATACAGCATTCACAGAATTCAGGCAGCTAAAGTTGAGTTACATATTGCTCTTTAAGGAATATACAAGAAAAACAAAATGTGGAATCCAAAGAATAATTTGAGGTTAGAAACTGCCCAAGAGATGCAGAGGCATTAATGAATAACTGAACTCTGCAGTGTGTGGGAACTTGACAGCTGCTGTTACTCCATAAGTGCACATGGATACACATGCAGCAAATATAACTGAAAAGTTTTGGGACAAAATTCCATCATTTAAAAAATTCAATAGATAACACAAAACTGTAAAGGATTTGAGGTAACGTAAGTCTTTGTTTGGTTGGTTTGACATATTGGATTATCTGCATTTTACAAATCAAACTCAGGGGACAAAAAATAAAATGATTTATATTAATAATTTCAGGATCGTCTTTTAACATTGGCACTGTTCATGAATAATCTTGTGTTCCACGCCAACAATTATTAACATACAGTATATATGTTAATCTTCAGCAGAGAAATATAAAACTGAAATCTGGGGTGACGATTTATTATAAGGAAAATCTCCAAAACACCGTGTTAGTATGACATAGACTCTGTCATTATTTATGTGTACGAGTGTCCCCAGGAAAACCAAACAAAACACAATTCAGAAAAACACACAGTCTCATAACATATTGTTAAATTAAAATGAACTTTTAAACACTGGGGGAAAAAAACACAATTAAGTATGAGTCATAAATGCCAACATAAATCCTGACTTCTTAATGATGGTTCAAACATATGTGTTAGTAATAATCCCCACAGGCTGAGTCAACAACCAGAAATGGCTGGTGGGTTTCAGGTGTGTGGTCACTAATAATGTTATCACTTACTCAGTCAGACTCACTTCCTCTAGGAAATTAGATGTAGTCCATGATAAAAGAAAGCAGTTAATAATTAGTTGTGATGAAAGGTTTTCACTGAGATTTTTCTTTTTTTGTGAGTTAGATTATTACAATTTTGATTAAGAGACAGTACAGGTGTTGCGGTTGTAGTGGAAAGTAAACTCACCTATATTCACTTTATGCACGGTTTTATTTGCAGTATGGAGTTTACTCACCTTTAAAGGCAGCCATTAATATGTCGTAAATTATAAGTTCAGAATGATTGTTTTATTAGTGATTGTTTGGTTATGATACCCACCGAGTCATAATACCCATATCACTGATTGTACGCCTTACTTCATTTCACTCAATTAGGAACAGAAAGGCTAATCTGTTTGCATTGTGAATGATTATATCAATATTGTAATCAAAACAATGGCTCAAATGACTATGTGCAATCTGAACGGAGTCCCTTATAGCGACAGATCCACATTGAAACATCGCTCAACTCATTTCGGAGCGTTTTGGCTCAAATGACTAATCACGTGACTCTGCAATCTCCCTCAGCTCTGAGTCTTTGTGTGCCTTTCAGCTATTTTCTTTTTTCTAAATTGACGAAACGAGTTAACACGAAGGAAAGGGTAGCTAAAGAACATAGCCGCCTAGGTGTTGATTTGGATGTCGAAAGCTTCGGTAGGCATGACTTCAATCTACAAAAAAATATTTACAACACAGACAATAACATCTTCAAGAAATCTACATTCTATCTATCTGTTATAATCTATAAAAATATAATAATTAATTTAGGCTACTACAATAACAACTGGTCTCCTGCTATTTAAAATCAAAGTAGCCTAACCTGATCTTAATGCAGCCCTCTAATGAACGACACTGTGAAACACTGTTGAACAAATACAGGGCCAGCAGCCCTTTGGTTTCAGTTTGGTGGTTTTGGAAACCCCCCCCCCCCCCCCGGTCTCTCTCGTATCCCGGACTGACACCTCGACACGGCGCTAACGCGAGGGCGGGACTTCCGGTTGAGCGCACCCGGAAGATTCGGATGCAAGTTTCGCCGCTCGCCCGCGCATCCATATGCTCGTCACTTTAAACGTTTTAATGTGATTTAGGAGCTTTTGTCTACCCAGTAGTATTCGCAACAATGTTATCCTTAGACTTTCTTGACGATGTTCGTCGCATGAATAAGCGGCAGGTAGGTACCCGAGCACCTCTTTGTGTGGTCACGGACCTCAGAGCTAACGTTAACTAGCCGCCTTTTGACGTTGCACCCCGTCTGTCCCTCGTTAGCGACCCAGAAAGTGAACCGTTTCATGCACATGTGTCTTCCAAGGTGTCTCCTTTGTGCTGCAGCTCAAAGACATCTGGAAACCCTGTCTAAACAGTAATCCTGACTTCAGTGTAGCTAGCTGTTTTCCTCATTTTACCGCACTGAAGTCTGACGCCAGTTTCGCCTCTACCACTGAACAAATCCAAGAGTACTGCTAAGTTGGTCTTGAGCTAGTTCATACCTGGAATTGCTGTATTTATAGTTTTATGGGAACACTTATGTTTGTAAGGGTTGCCATTAGAAATGCAATTTTAATATTTCTTTTTTGTTTGCAGCTCTATTACCAGGTGCTGAACTTTGGTATGATTGTTTCCTCTGCGTTGATGATCTGGAAGGGACTGATGGTTGTCACTGGCAGTGAGAGTCCAATTGTTGTTGTTCTCAGGTAAGTTAGTCGCGTGTTGAGATTTTGAGTCTTGTTCTGCCTTAATTTGGCATTGCTAATCTCTGCTGGTGAGAGTTAGTGCTGTGAGAATTTAGCCTTTGAAAACACAAAATATATTAAATACATGTCACCGTGTCAAGACCTTTTCACCATCATTATGCTGGACACAGCAACATTCGTGAACACGTGCATTAAATAGGATCTTTCTACAACACGACATTCACAGAATCACTTTCTGATTCTTCTTCGTACACAATTCGCTTACAAATAGCAAAGTGAAGCTGTGTGATAATTAGTCCTCTCATGCATGCCTGTTGCTGTTCTGCAGTAGTCTGTTGTGAAGAGTAACAATGCCCACACAACAAGCTGTTGATCAACTGTTAGGACGAGTGAGATTAGACTGCTGTTCAAATAATGTTATGGCTTGTAACTCCCTGTAGTTAATGTTTATTCTGACAGATGATCTGTCAGTGAAGTCATTCTTTTAACTGAAATATGTATTTAGTTTTGTCATGTCATATTACCTTTAGTTTTAAGTAAAGCGAGCAATACAATCCCAGTTTAGTTGCTGGTAGGTAGGGGTGCCCATGGATGTCCTGTTGGTTTTCTGGTCCTAATCCGAGTCATGTAATGTTGAGCAGTCATGTTGAATAATAAGTTGTGGATAATGTCTGTCAGTGTCTGTTAAACAAAGGTTGAGATTGGCATGGCATATTATTAATTAACAGTGTAAATGTTGTATTCAAATGATCTAATCGGCACTAACTAATTTGATCATGCGTATCCACCATTCATTTCAGTGGCAGTATGGAGCCAGCTTTCCACAGAGGAGACCTGCTGTTTCTGACCAACCGAGTAGAGGATCCCATCAGAGTCGGAGAGATTGTCGTCTTCAGGATAGAAGGCAGAGAGATCCCAATAGTACACAGAGTACTAAAGATCCATGAAAAGTATGAATACACATTTTATTAGTGGTGTTGTCCATGATTAAGTTGGACTTTTAGTATCACTGAGTCCCATGCCTGTGTATCAAACCTGAGTATGCCATTCATAGTATTGAACTGTACTGAAAAGCTATCTAAAAATGCTCAGGAGCCTCTGTGATATCTCACACTTATCATGTGTCCTCATCCAGACACAGATGATATTGAAAAAGAGGACTTGGGAGTACGCTGTGGTCTAAAATCATGCTGATACTTTGTCCACAGGGAAAATGGAGACATTAAGTTCTTGACCAAAGGAGACAACAATGCAGTGGATGACAGAGGACTGTACAAGCAGGGCCAACACTGGCTGGAGAAAAAAGATGTGGTGGGACGAGCTAGGGGGTAAGTACATTGTTTGGGGAAAAATCCATATTAGTACAGATATCTTAAAAACATAGGACAGATAACTTCACCTATTCTGCTCTCACAAGTATCAGTAAGAGGCATTTCTGACTCTAAACTGAAGGAGAATTGCAGCCAATTAAAGATTCTAGCAGTCTAGCAGAGAATATGTATGACATTCAGTAGACTTTTTTGGCAAGATAAAACAATATTTGTTGCCAAGGCCTTTCTGCGGGGTGTGGAAAGTAACACTTGTACAATCTAATGGAATTGAGTGTGAGAGCCCTGTTTGTCTTTGATTGGAGACAAACTGACAAGGTCATATGCAAAAAGCAGCAATTTCACATCTTTGCTGTTTAAGATTTGGGGATTAGGGTTGTTCTATGATAATTTATATTGAACAAGGTAGGACTTAGGCAATTCATCCTCTTCATCAGTGCTTGTCCAAATCTGTGAGAGGGATAGTGAAGGGAGGTCTGTCCGACACCCCACGTCCACGTCATGTCCAGCAAAAGTGGTCAACAGAAAATGAGGGCTCCCTACTACTCACCACCTCTCTGTCACGTACAAAACTGATAACAAGCAGGTGCGCAGGTGATATAAATTACCCACTACTGCTACGCGCCACTGACACACACACACAAACACACAGTTACCATCAGTGTGCAGCTCAAATGCATCCCTTGCTCCTACAGGTAGAAATGGCTTTGTACACTAAACATGTTTATGTTTGAGCACCTGTTCATCCCAGAAAGGTTTCTTCTAATTATATTTTATAAAGAGTGTGACCTCTGTTTATTCTCTTATTTTGACATGTTTTACCTAACAGGGATTTCTAATTGTACTGCTTAGGTCCCATTCATTTCTGCTTTCTGTAATGTCTGATTACATCCCTTATGCTAGCAAAGTCGTTTTTTAATTCAGTGACTTAAGTTGTAGACCTTCTGTGTACTATAGGAAGTTACAAACTGACATATTTTGCATCAGTGAAATGACTGTAAGCATTTTCATCCTCCAGGTTTGTGCCATACATTGGAATCGTCACCATTCTCATGAACGATTACCCCAAGTTCAAAGTAAGTTGGTCGACCTCAATACAGTCCCAGTCCCAGTTGACAAGATTTGCTTCGTTTTTGAGCTTCAAAATTTTTATTTGCATGACCGTCTAATTTGTTAAATCCCCTGTGTTTTCATTCTGCAGTATGCTGTTCTCTTCATGCTGGGTCTCTTTGTGTTGGTCCATCGGGAGTGAGGTACCTAAACTTAAGGACTCGAGAAGGATAAACTACGTCCAGGAAACCTCAGTCATGCCTTTCAAAACAGAATTAAGTTAGACTTTGTCAAACCCAACTGGCTCTTTTGTACCATTTGTTTGAACATTTTGTAGAAATGTGGATAGGGTGTTTACATTTTAAAAATCCAAGCTTTAAAATATTTTTGTGAGGGAACTAGGCTAGATTTAGTTTAAAAATCGATCTTTATTTGTAATCCTCAGAATGTGAAACAGCATTCATCGAGATAAATTAAGTCTTGTTTCTTTCCTGTTGAATCATTGTCTTTGAAAAAGATATGTGAAGTATTTTATGACAACGGAATATGAATGATATTAAATATGAAATCTGGTTACCATCCACTATGGATTATTTCAACTCTGTCTCATTTTCTTTTGGCCCCTGTTCTACATTAACAGCCACAGCAGAGGATGTCTACGCTGCAGTGGTGGAATTAAAAACATTTTCAAAGGTGATCTGGAAATGTAGAAGACATTTCACAAGTGGACTGATTATTGTGGCTACGTCTGTTTTTATTAATATACAGAAAAATAAAATAAAAAATCCTTGAAATAAGCTGTGTGTGATTAGGATCACAATTAGGATAGATTTCATACTAGCTGTTTTTCATTTATAAATCACCATCCAAATATTCTACGAAACCTGTACCAACCTCTGTCAAATTAGGGTGAATTTGCAGAGCTGTGCCTGAAATAATTTGTTGCTCACACATTTTCTTGTAAAGTAAATAGTGTAATGGCTTGTTTGATAACTTTCTTATGTAAAGGTCAATGGAGTGGGGCACAGGCTCTGCCTCTTTTTAAGTGGGCTGAGCTTTTCATTAGTGCAGACATGCTATGAGCGTTAACCTTGTTGCTGTTCTCTTCGTTTATGCAACGTGAACACGCTTAAGTGTTCCTGCAATCAAGGTGAAATCGGCTGAGGCTATCCAATACCGGCATGTAATCATACAGTAATATGGATCACCATATAATCTTATATGGATCCACTTGAAACTCTATTGAGATACTTGAACTTTGCCTTCAATTGAATGTGAGCTGCCGTCTTCATTAGACCTCAAAGACCTTGACCATGTTGCCTGTTAGGTGGGGCTTTTTACCACTGCTATTTTCTGCAGTTTGTCTCAAAAAATATGCTTCAGTGGTCACGACCAGACATGAGAAATCACACGTGGATTAGGAAATTCAACTATCTGATGCAGTGTCCTTTAAAACTTAACTGGTTTTTAGATCAACTTTGTACAAGTTTGTTGTAGTGTCAGTTGTGGAATGAGCATGAGCTTCTGCACTGTCAATTTTCTATAATGGTGAGGCCCTGAGGGAACAAAGCAACACCAAGTATTGTGGTATAATTGTGGTCCTTGATCGATGAATCGCTTGTTCTGAGCCTGCAGGTGCAAATATCCATGACGTCTTTTAAGGAAAATGCAGTGTTGCATAAAACTAGGCCGTCTCAGTTCATCTGTGAATTTAGTGAGAGTGATGCCGTGATGGTCAGACAGTCCTCTAATTAGACTGACATTCAGATGTGCAGAATGTCTGATATCACAAGAATGTGTGTGTGTGTGAATGCCAAAGGTTATGAAAAGAGCAAGATGCTAGCTGCAGCCCTTCCGCTAAACTTCCAACTTTAGCACCCTGAAGTGACAAAGAGGCCGTCTGTCTTATCAGCTCTAAATTAGCAGAGAGAATCAGCAGGTTCTCCTGTCCTCAGAGGACTGACGGTGATCACAGCAGCATGCTGCAACTGGCCAAATGTCATGTTGCTCATTGTAAGGGGCCAGGCCTGGCCCGAGAACGGGATAGGGGGTAGAGGGACCTGGGCAGGAAATTACTATAGCCTATGTGTTGCTCTAGAAGGAAGTATTAGCTATCGCCTCTGCCATTTTGTGCATCTGGTCACACAATTTACACCAAACAGTGCACAACCTCTAAGAAATGATTTCAGTGTTTATGGAGCTTTTATTAATGGTTGTAATATACTGTATGTTGTAGCATATGATATTTGATTGGTTTAATATGAACTGTAAGAGCATGATGAATTTTTATGAGGGACTTTTCTTGAAATAAATATAAATAAACTGCTGTTTGTGCAGGATACCTCCATCCATAACACGTGCCCATCCCCCAAATCTATACTGAAAATCATTTTAGCCTTTAACAGGCAAAAACAAAATCAAACCTTAATTAATCAACCCCGACAGAACATTTGCGCACTGGTATATTGCTACTTATTTAGTTGGGTGGCTGAGAAGACTGTTTTTCAGCAAACATTCGCATCTGCCCTGAGTTAAAGATGAATCGTGTGGTGCGTAAAAGACGCACAGCCAAAGGCGCGGTCCAACGAAACCATGACAATGAGTTGACTGAGTACATTTCGATTTATGCAGCTGGCTGAATAAAAAAGTACACGCAACATAAACAGAGCCCACCCCCACCCCTCTCAGGAGATCCTATAAAAGCAGGATGCGTCTGTGCAATCCACGACCAACTGGAGACATTTGGAAATTTGCGCCCTGGAGGACAGCTCGCCACTCCGCGTTGAGATGAGAGGGTTTACACTGAATAATGTTTGCCAGTGTGGCTTATTTACTTATCTGGTCTTATTTTCTTTCATGTCTTTTACCGCTGCAGTCAGTTTCGACCTGACTGAGCTTAGGAATAAAGTTGCAAAAATTAAAGTGAACCCAAGAGGCAATCTTTGGGCTACAGGTAAGAACCAGCTTCTGATCTAACATCTATATACAATCCAATCGGTCATATTTGCATTGGATGGAATCTGCTGAATCTAATTTAATATACTATTTTCCACATATACATTTCTTTTTACATGATCACAATTTCTGCATCTAACGATGTTGATTTTGTCATGTCCCTAAAAGGTATTTCCCTCCTCCAGGTCTCACTTAATTTAAGTCTATATTAACGAGCGTTTTCTTTGATGTGGCAGGACATTTCATGGGCAAGAAGAGCGTGATGGATTCCCCCCTGCTGCCTTCAGCTGAGGGGCAGGGCGTTGATGCGCTGGAAGTCACCCTACCTGCGGAGCAGAGCGCTCTCGGGGAGCTTTTCCAAGAGTTCCTACGGGAGACGTTGCAAGCGCAGATGGATACACAAGAGAGCCGCTCGAAAAATCAGGTGAGTACCATTAATGTCCAGACGGATTTTGGCGCACAAAAATGACTGAAATGGTGATTTTGTCATTGAATTTGACGTTATGGTCTCTCTGTTTCAGGAGGCGAACTTGTTGATGAAGATTTTAGAAAACTACATCCAAAGCAGAAAGTGATACAGAGGGTGAAAGTCTGGATCGCATGAACACGGATCCGAAGTCGGCTGGCCTCATGGGTTAAAATAAATAAATTAGACACAGTCTACAGTCTCCTGCTCATCATGATTGTAATTTACTGTAACTATCATACTATGTGCCATTTGCAATACACGTAACAGTTTTTTCTCCAATTTGTTTTGATGATGATATTTCACATTGTCTTGTCGTTCAAAGTTATTTATATTAAATAAAATAATTATTTGCACTGCTGTGACTTTGGCAGATAAATGATGACATATTAATAGATCACGTTCTGATCTTCATCAGCACACAGAATTGCTGTAAGGAAACACTGATCACTGTTGTGGCCACACCTCTGGGTTTCCTCTATTTGTTTCTGAAATATCCTTGCATGGCATTGGAGAATACAGAAAAGATTTTATTGAATATGTAAATGGTTAGACGTCCCTTTAGTGAGAAAAGTATTAGGCTACTCATTCCTTCATTGTGGCCTCAAAAACATTGTAACTACAGTGCACATGGGGCGTAAGGTTCTAAAATGAACAGAGAACAGCTTCCTGTAATTACAGCTATATGTTGGTCTAAGCTTTACAGTATGAAAACTTTAATATTGAGTTTGCTCCCTTCTGTTTTCCTCCACTGGGGTCTGGTGACCTTCACAGCCTTATTTATAGGCCCAACACTAACGACTGATTGTTCAGCATGAGTAAGATTCTTTGGAAGGCATTTTCAAAATAACACTTATATAAATACAAATGTAGGCAGCAGCTTATATAAATCACACTTTCTAGTTTCCTGAATATTTCAACATGGAGTCGATATTATCTTTTGTACTTTTCCTGTCCTTTGCATAAAGGCATGATCTGTTCTCTCAATCAATAGTGGTGAAGTGAGGCGGCCCATGCAGCTTCTTTGCCTTGGGCTAATCCATGGTAGGTAACGGGTAGGCTATTTCAAGATCTCTCCCACAGTGCCTTGTCTGTTGCTTTGTCATTTTCAAGGTGAGATCTATGCTCTGTCCAAAGTAGTGAGGAGGTGGGAGAAAACATAGACTATAATCCACAGATGAGAGTTGTGTAGTCTAGATAGCCCATCTGGTTAACTCCACAACTGTGGCCCAATAAGTGACTCAGAATTACATTACATTCAGAATAAAGAACACACACAGTTGCCAGTTTATTACACAGACCTAACTCTAAGGCAGTCAAATTCAACAAGACCTGGCAAGTCCCTGTCCTCCCTTCATAAACGTTATAATGTTAAGTCTTTGTTGAAACTGTTTCAGAGAGGTGTTGATTCAACTGTATGCTCATTTTGGAGGCTGCAGTTTGTGGTGCTGTTGAATTGTATTGCATTATACTGAGAGGTGTTTCTAATAATTTGTCTACCCTAAATGGGCTCATCACAGTCACCCAAAATGACAACTTTATTAAGTTGACATCTTTATACTGTTGTATTAGTTAATTTTAGTTATAGGTGTACCTATAAACGGACATTTTTGTGTATGCTCTCAATACATTTGCAACACACAAAAAGTCTAATCAGGTCTTAGTTCAGAGTTTTTCAGTATAAGGCTGCGTCAGTGGAGGACAAGAAATTGTTTTTCTCCATAAATACACATCTTAAGCTATCATTATGTTTGCCAAACTGGAGATCCTGGAACCTTCAGGTGCAGAACATTGTACACAAGTAGGTTAGTAGGCTGGAAAATTGGGCACAATTTGTTAAATAAGCCAGCTGAAAAGGTTACAGGAAATTTAAGTCCCTAAAGTTCAAACTTGCATTCAGAACATAGATGAGGAGATTGAGTAGCTTACAAACATATTCTTGAGTGTTCCTTTTGGTTAAAATGTTCTTTTTGATTGAAAGTACAAACAGTTCCTCTGTCTTTGCAGTGAAAACACTTTTTAAAAGCCAAAATTCAGGACATTATCGTATTGTAATGAATCAGCCATAGCTTACAGTTACTGTTTTTACACAGATACACAAGATGTGCCCGTCTGTATTTGAATGTTGAGAGAAATCTCATCTTCAAACACAAACACTGTCTTTTGTTAAGTAATTTGACATGTCAGGCAACTGCATGTTGATGTGTTGCACAGTGGAGCTCAATGTGTTGATACAACAGTTATTAATTTGTGTGTGTGTGTGTGTGAATGAGTGTATATAATTGTCCTCTCATGAATTAGAATTGCAGATCCAAACATGGTGCAGAGTGTTAACTGTTGAGGAAGGTGATGTCTCCACACAATTTGTGCGTGCACAGATCTCCCACAACATATTCGTCCTCACTCCTGGGGGAATAAGAGATTCAATTTAGCATCTCTGTGCTCTCTGTTTATTTTGAATGTTTTCTCATATAAATGCTTCGTTCCTTTATATGCTCAGATTTATCTATAGTAATCCCTTGTTCTGTCGACCTACACCAATTAACAGCTCCGTGTCTCTAAATTCACAGGAGAGTCGATGTTTGCCAAAGAAAAGCCCAATTTAAATTTATATTCCAGGAAAAGAAAATGATATTCCTGCACAGATATGATTTTATTCATTTCCATTTTGTTTGTTTTTTTGTTTTTTGGTTGGAGTGAATCCAGACAAAAGTCATTATAATTTATCCCCCCAAAATAAATAGGTCTTGTCTGTTGCTTTGTCATTTTCAATGGTTGAAAAGTCACAGGCACACGTTAATGCCTTTGGAACTTTTAGTATCCTATCTTTGTCGCCATGCATGTCTGCTTGTCTCTTTGTTTTATATTGTTCTGTTTTAATAATGACTCAATTTATAGCCAACAGGTAAGCTTGATGCATAATTCACAACGTGGATGTATGTTGTGTCAACAATAGCAGCCTTGGCTTCTACTCTAATTTGTAAGTGCTCACCTTTGCTCAGTTTGAACACCAAAAGCTGGCAGAGACAAATGTGGCAAGCTTTAACTCAATAAAACCAAGGCTTTGGGCACCAGTCCAAGTCATTATTAATTGAGCGCCCCAAAGGCACTACTTTTCAATTGAGTAATCAATCTTGCCCTCATAGGAGATAAACAGGATGTCTCATAGGTTTAAGTAAAGAAAGTAGGGGCATATCACATGTGTCTCTTACGCTCATTCATTTTTGCCAACGGTCTGTGTGGGTGCAGTGTGTATTATTATTTAATTCAGGCCTGAGACTGAACTTCTGAAAAATGTATGTAGTCAGCATTAGCATTACCATATGGTTGTAGGGTGTTCTTACCAACTGCTTACACTTGATACATCTTCCTCTCGCAAATTGTATGCCAGTGTAAAACAATGCTACACTGCCACCCTCTGGCATAAAAAACCCATAATGAACATGCACACATCTCAGTGCTGATGCTGCCTGTCAGTTTGTTTTTGTTTTTTTAACAGGCTTACATCTTGTGTTCAAAACAGGGGTGCCATATCTGCAGAAAAATGATCAAACCCTGAAACAAACCATTCGACCAGCATCAGCACAAGGCTGTGCACTCAAGCCTTGTACTCAAGAGATAATAGCTGAGATATTCTGGGCCTACTGCCTAAATTCATGTCCTGCCATGAAGAAATCAGCACCAAATGCCTGGATAAAGTTAATCTTTTTTTCAACAAATGCTGAACTGCTATTTGGCAGACTTTGACAGATGACACTCGATGATGGTAACAGCACTGGATGTCCTTTAAGCACATTCTTTGTTGCTTTTGATCAAATTCCTCTCATTGCTTATGACACATTACATCCCACTGTATTCATTCAAAATCATTCTGTGGTGTACAAGTAAAGCTAAATAACTCTTAAGGCGTCATATTAAAATGTTTTGTACAGGATTATATGATGCGCTGTGTAATACAGCGTGCGACAGGGTTGCAGTGATTCACTGTTAAAAATAATAATAAATATCAGCACAAACGTCAAACAAGTCATCTACAAATGAACATAAAACGCACAGGCTGCACTGTAAAGGATGCAATGTATAACATGTCATATTGTTGCAGGGCTCAGCGTTAAAACATCCTCTCATTGTTTGTTTTGAATGGTGATGTCATCGGAGCACGTGACCTTCTTCACGGCGATCTCATTGGTCGAGCCTAGAGGAATCTGCACAGTGGGGCAGGACCACCGAAGCCATTTTATTATTACAACAGCAAAGGTGCAGGTGCATCAATATATATATTTTTTTATAGTTACAGTTTTAATTTCAGAGCTCACGACACCATGGGGCAGTGTGGAATTACGTCATCCAAAACCGTCTTGGTTTTTCTCAATCTCATATTTTGGGTAAGAAAACGGTGGATGTTTGGACAACGCTCTCCATCCCTGGCCTCGCAGGGATGGAGAGCGAACTGCGCCAGAGGTGCGCTGCAGCCTCCGGTTCGGCGATAGACGAGCTGCATTTTGAGACGCGATATTCACGGACACGGTGTCACTTTTGCATTCCCTGTGAGGGGGCAGTAATTGGAGAAACTATAATGCGACGGTAGCTGCCGCCCACAAGTTGTGGCTATGACGTTATGCAGCAGCTGCTGAGTTAAGCTGCAGTGCTGCTACCTGAGCTAGATTGAATCATGATGAAATTAGCAGACTAGCAGAGTTGGATTAAGACATACATAAATAAATAGAAATAAACAGAACCCTAAATGGTTTAGCTTAAAAAAGACAATCTATCCCCAGGATGTGTGAATAATGTAGAGATAACATGTGGCCCAGACATTCACATTGCACCAGTCTGTGAAATCTGTTCTACCCGTCTTTGAGTCTACATTGTTTTTTCTTTACGTGAAGCTACATTTATTTTTAACATGCATGTATTTATTTATTTTATTTTTTTGCCAAGGTCTTTATCCTGTTCTTTCTCCGTCTGTCTTAAATTCAAATGTGTTTTATTGGCATGCCCATAGTAAAATACAGTACAGCCAAAGCAGGTTGTATAGGGTTTACAATGCAAGTACCATAACTCTGAACGTGAGGAGGGAAAAGACTAAAACTGCTTTACAAAATCCTAAACTATGCAACACTACAGTATATACAGTACAGTACACCTCTGTATGCACATACAACATACACTATAATACACTACCCAACTGAATTACTGTACTGCACAGTATTTTATAATGAAAGAATAACAAATCATCACAAACTAATCCTTAACAAATAGAAAAAAAGGATATGCATTATGAGACATAGTTCAACAATTGAATGTAATTGTCACTGAGGCCCACCGAAGAAAACAGACAGAATAAAACAATAAAAATATTCTTTCTCTCTCTGTCTCTCTGAATCCTGTTTCTCCGTTTCTCTCTGAAGGCTGCAGCTGGAATTTTATGCTACATTGGAGCCTATGTGTTTATCACATATGACGACTATGACCACTTCTTTGAAGATGTGTACACTTTGATTCCCGCTATCATAATAATAGCTGTGGGCACTCTTCTCTTCATCATCGGCTTGATCGGATGCTGCGCAACAATACGTGAAAGCTCCTGTGGTCTGGCAACTGTGAGTGTGGACTACTTTGACACGCACCCTTAAAATCAACTGAATGCAGAGGAGGAACATACAACATATCTTTAGTAATGTCAAGTAATCATTTTATTTCTAACTCACCTTACTAATGAGCCTCTGAATAATGTGTCTTTGTTGTCATTTCAGTTTGCTGCCATTCTCCTGCTGGTGTTTGTCACAGAGTGTGTGGTGGTGGTGCTTGGCTACATATACAGGGCAAAGGTAAACACTGTCTCATTGGACTACATGAGTGTTCTATTTCACAAGTAAAGTGAAAGGAAAGTGGGTTTAAGTTTGCAGCATTTGGGTCCCACATTGAAAAAACTGATCGTCCTTTTATCTCGTACAATATAGATTTATAGTCAAATTTATATATATAGATTTATATATAATTTATATATATATATATATATATATATATATATATATATTGTGTGATATTGTATTTTGTGTGTCTACTTTTATATGTTTATTCCAGGTGGAACAAAGGATGGCTATAGTTCATAGCATATGGAGTTGACATTTTGGCAAAACACAATATATTGCTGATATTGTTTCAAAGCATCCTTTGCTGTGATTAATTAATGTTGATTTGTTTAGCTGTTCTCATGTATTACAAATCCCTTTGGGTGAGAGTGTTGCCTAAAGGCCTACATTGTAAATTGGTTTTATAATAATGTGGAAAAACTGTTCCTTAGAGATAACATTAAAAAAAAGTTGCAGTCACTGAACAGGGACAGTAACAGCTGCTGTGTTTTTGTTTCAGGTAGAAGATGAAGTGAATCACTCCATCCAGAAGGTTTACAACGAGTACAACGGCACCAACACTGATGCTCCCAGCCGCGCTATTGACTATGTGCAGAGGCAGGTGTGTGAAACATTTTTCTTTCTGCAGCTAAAGTTCAAATGTGAACAGACATTTGAGTTTTAACGAATGGACATTTTTATGCCTCTTCACGTGTATATTGTTATCGTGTACGCATGTTTTAGATTGTGAAAGTTCAAATTGTATTCTTAACTCCAGACTCTGAAGATTTTCCCCTCACCACTCTTCTCTATCCTCGTGTTAGCTTCACTGCTGCGGCATTCACAACTACTCTGACTGGAGGAACACGCGCTGGTTTAAAGAATCCAAGAACAACAGTGTCCCAGTCAGCTGCTGTCAGCCCAGCATCACTAACTGCACCGGCACTCTCACTCGACCAGCAGATCTCTACCAAGAGGTACAAACAAGATGCTCAAGTGTCGGGGCATGCTACCTAAAACCACAGAACAAAGTTTAAGATACAGATGAAAACATTTATATTTATATTAAGGTTCTCTGACATTATTGCCCATGCATTTGTTTTGTAAGAAATGTTGCTATGCCTGTGAAACTCTTTTAAATATAATTTATTTTCTGTCTTAGGGTTGTGAAGCTCTTGTTGTGAAGAAGTTAAAGGAGATCATGATGTATGTCATATGGGCTGCACTCACTTTTGCATCTATACAGGTAAGGAGGAGAAGGAGTGTCACCTGAAAAGTGACACTATCAGCAGGGAAAATAGAAATGTAATGTCAGTAGTTTAGTAAGAATTCAAGTCTGCTCGGCACAAAATGATCATTTTCAGACCATGGACAGTAGCCTTGTCCCCACTGTATGCAGTTTATAGTTCTTTACATATTTTCTTTTGTGATCCACGCTTTCTCTCATGTTTTATATACATTCTTTCATTAGTTCTATTGTTGAAGATATTGGTTTCAAACAACCTTCATTGTGTTCTGTTTTTAGTCTTTCTTTTTTTCTTGGCTGCGTTCAGTGACTATTTATGGGTGTATCAACCCAATTGAATCTAATGATATTTGATCCACATAAGGTAAAAGTAATTTATTTTGACACTGTTTCAACTCTATTTAATTAAATGTTAAACTACATTAAAGGTCCATCAGTGCAAGCAACATGAGTGGTCAGACAGGTTTAAAACAAATCCCTAGTTCAGCAATAGCATCTAAGTCACTTATTTATAAGTGAAAGTGAATACAAAGGTGAACACTGAAATTACTATCCAAATGATCTGTTGTAGATGTCTGTTGCAGAGCTGTTTCCGGGTTCATCTCTGACCTACTGTGTTTACTGTGGTTTTGTGTGCACACAGTTCACAGTTCAGTGACATTTCTGGTGTGCAGACCTTAGTTCTTACTTGCAGATGCAAGTGGTTTAAACAATAGAGCTGAACTGTGGATGCTGCTCAAATGAATTTTGTTGTAAAGCAAAAAAATGGGATTCTAGGTTTGTCATAGTGCAAATCAAGGACTGTGTCTTGTAGGGAAAAGTTGACAGTAATCCTAAATCTAAGAAAGGACTACAGCCAGTATGAGTTGTTAACACTGAGGTTAATTTATTCACAACAAACAGCTGCCTTGCTGCAAAAATACACATATGAATTCTTATTGTATAACTATATTTAAATCAAGTCAAAAGCATGTTTATTGGGAGCATAATTAAAGCTGCAGTAATCTCTGACAGCAGCTCTGACCTAATTGTGTCACTGTGCTTAACAGCTCAGCATGGTCGCTGCTGACCAGGAGACCCTGGCTCCCAAAGCAGTGACAAAGACAGCATGGCCAATCACTCAATATTACACTCAAACATACTCATTGTAACACACCATGCATCCTGTATGTGTGTAAAGATGATGCTTCTAGGTTTAACATCATGTGCTTATACATTTTGATTTCCCACAGTGGCAAAAAGAAATTAATCCACATGATCAGGATGCTTGATTAGAATTAGAAAAGAAGTTCTTGCTTTTTGATTACACTCACGTTATTTTCCCGCCTAGTTTACTGAAGGGTATAAGGACTCAAATAACAGCTTTTTTCTTTCGTTCCCTTGCTGTCTGCCTGCAGATGCTGGGCATGCTCTGTGCCTGCGTGGTGCTGTGCAGGAGGAGTCACGACCCAGCGTATGAGCTGCTGGTCACAACCAACAGCTATGCATGAAGGACGCAGCCAGTCGACGAAGCACTCAGAAAATTAAAAAGGAGCGTCACCGGACATGTCCACAGTAGATTTCAGCTGTAGTTATATAAGCTCAAGCACACCTTGCACAATTCATGATAAAGTAGCCAACACTGATGATGAGGTTTGGGTGGGTGGGGTCTTCAAGGGGAAACCAGTTATTTATTGACATGCTTTGTAAGTTACTGTTACTTTAAATGTTCTTATTTTTCTTCTTACAAATACTGAAATATTTACAAAAGCCAAAGTTATATATGGCTAATTGACATTATTGATGTTGATGCAGACTTTTTTTTTCTTTTAATTGTGGCTTCATAAAATTTGGGCAAATGGTGATTTGGAGCATATGTGTGAAATTATGGTTGGGAGTTTTGTATGGAATGTATTTCCTTGTGTGCTAGTTTGCACTGTGGCTGGAGCTCTGGAGATCTTTCATGGTTGTTTAAATGGAAAATCTATGCTAAAAAGAACATGTACACTATTCCTAAGAACTTTGTTTGACCAGACTTTGTGAAAATGGAAAAAAACGTTTTACCATAGAAAGAACAGATTCAATGTTTTTATCTTTCTTTACATTTTTGTTTGTGGAGCAGCTCTGCGTTTTGTCTCTCAAAGCCATGTTTGGTAGAAAGAGTTCTTCATATTCACAAATATTCAGGTTGTGAATAATGTACATTCTGTTTTGGTGCGGATGATCTCTGAATCAGGCTTCAATAGTGAGTGCCAATATATAAATTGCAAATGAACCTTTTAGTCTCCAGTGCCATTAGTAGGAGTATTATCAGTGTTACCTGAAGACCTGTGTATGTGTAGATTCACTTTGTTACAGTCAGAGAATTCCTCCTGTTTAGTTTGTTAGTTAGAAACCTGCTATAAAGAACCGTGACGCATTATTTTATACATTTTTTTTTGTGAAATTGTGCACTGTTTTAATATTTTTGAGCTGTTAAGTTGACCATTAGATATTTAGCTAGTTCCACAGAGAAAATACAACAAAAATTGTGTATAGACTGGAGAACAGGCAGG
This sequence comes from Macquaria australasica, assembly GCA_005408345.1. Classification (NCBI taxonomy): domain Eukaryota; kingdom Metazoa; phylum Chordata; class Actinopteri; order Centrarchiformes; family Percichthyidae; genus Macquaria; species Macquaria australasica. Next base: position 637,126 of record SEMN01000209.1, on the reverse strand, counting down.
AGACAAATAAACTCATGCATTTCAACTTGACTGTTTAATTGCATCCACATGGTTGTATATGAAAGTAAACATGTTACCAGTTAAACCATACACACAGAAGTAATGATTTGATATTTCATCAGTCACGTTTGTATTTTGATCTCCATTAGCTCCTACCATGGTACAGTAGCTGATGATCGACCCAGGGGTCACACAAAATACTGCAGACATAATTACATACATGTACAGTACATTACAGTACATGTTTTCACCCTATATCTTCACCTGCTCACAAACATACAAAAAACAACAACAAAGAAATGACATATAGAACCTGAGAGACAAAACCAAACCAGACGCTAGTTCACCATGCTACCTATCCCAAGTCAACTATTGGATCATCCTTATACACAGTTGCACTATTGATTTAGACACATAACATATCATTTAAAATGAACAGTAACAATCCAAGGCAATTGATGACACTGTTATGATCTCTGTTGTTGAGATAGGTGCTCATCTAAACAAATGTCATACACACTTAACTTTATATAAAGGTAACTCATAATTTATCACATCAACTACAGTGCTTATGTCAACCAATACAGCTACATTTTCTTAACAGTTGGAGATAAATCCATTCAACATTCTCTTTGTCGGTGGTCTGATAATCACCACCAGTTCATGTTGTTGATAAAAAAAAGTATCGTTAGGCTCTAGCTTGCACTAGTACAATACTCACGTTGAAAATACGACATATTGACAGAGCAACGTCATTGGAAGCCATTTTAAAACAGTCCATCCAAATGGTTTATCATTCTTCATTCCCATGTGACTGTACAGTATGTACATTATTCAGAAGCATAAGGAGTATCCCAGCTGTACAACACATGAGGTAGCAGGGTTACAATGTAATATCTTTTTTAGGACTGATTAATCATTAATAAATAATACTCCCACTGATCAATTCAGAAATTTTCTGGAAAGCTTTACTGTGTAAATAAGCAAGGGGTGACTTATGTAGACTTTTGTAAATTGCTCAAATAACCTACTACCTACTAAAGGACGCTAGATTTTTAACGTGTACACAAGTTTGAACATCAGCCAGGATTGTAAAGAGCGCTCATATAGGAAGCCTGACAAAGATGTGTGTGTGTGTGTATGTGAGTGTGTGGGTGAAGTGGCATGTGTTTATGTTTATGTATGTGTCTTTGCAAGTTTGACACACAATGCATACTTGTCTGTATTTTTAAGCATATGCACATGCATGTGTTTTGGTATGTGACTGTGTGTGTATTTTCTTGTTTTTGTGTGTGTGTGTGTGTGTGTGTGTTCAGATTTTGCCAAGATAGTTTCCCGGCACCATTCCAGTCAGCCCGTTCCTCTCTGCCATCCACCAGCCATCTTCTCCTCGATCTAATACTCGGACCGTGTCCCCTCTACTGATAGACAATTCATCCTCTTCCTGACCAGTCAATATGAACAAAGAAGACAGTGTTAGTTACAGATGGGTGACACTAGCAAGCCTTTTTTCACTGAAACCTCTTACCTAAAAACCTACATTATCTTTTTAACATACTGTACATTCGGAGTAATGGTACTCTGCTATTGACAAACTTGGTTTCATGTCCAGTAATGTCTTAATTTTGTAAATAATTACAAGACTAAATAATGCATTCATACTGATCACCTGTGCAGTGAATTCATAAAGTACAATGTAGCTGTCTCCATCAGCTGAAACTGTGGCCAAAGGTGCTGCATACTGGAGGCCTGGTATGGGTGCATATCCTTCATCTGAAATCTCAACTGAGGCCAGAGTGATAGCAGGCAAGATCAAATGCAAAATGTTAACTTATTTGAGAAATAAAACTTTAGAAATCAAAGATTACGATACATTGTATACAGTGCATTGATATTTCATTCAATTAAAACGTACAATTGTAAGTCATGTTTCTTCATTCACACATTTATTTATTGTTTCAAAACACTGAATCCCATAGAAGGTGTGGTGTTTTGCAAGCATACACTGAATACCACCAAGGAAAAGAAAAACGTTTCACCTTTATTTTGTGTGCTTTTCTTTAGTTTTTATAATTAATCTTAAACTGATTAACATAGCCTATTTGAGCTGTATAAAAATGACTCAGTATTGTATCATGATTTTATTTCAACACATCTAGAGCACTTTCTTTCTAAAAGTTTTGTTTACTATTGTGGTTGCTAAAAGGTCAAACACAAATTTAAATATGTGAATCTATATTCCATTCAAAAAGATCCACTATGAGCACAAAGAGGTTGAAATGTTCGTTACACCCCAAAATATTCAAGTGCAAGAGCGATCTAACAAGTGGATGCAGTACTTACACTCGCCAGAAGATGTCAGTGCTGATTGAGAGTTTTGAAGACTGTCGACACTGACGTTCAGAGAATTTGTGAGAAGGGAATCAGAGCACCTGAGTGATCCAGGTCAGAAGAGATATTTAGGATATGCACAGTGGCTTCCAGACAAATAGGTCTAAATAACAGCTGCATGTTATTCTTTCAGTAGATAATTAATTGTAGTGGTCAAAACAGAAAGATGAACCAGGAGGAGAGAGAATTTCGTTGTCTCCTCCTGACTCCTCCTCCAAGGTGGATTGTGTCAGACCTCATCATCATGTCTTGTCCTCCTCCTGTGAAATGAGCTTGGCCATTGCTGTCCCTGGACGTCTCCGTCTGGTAGTAGCTCTCAAACACTATGGGCTCTGTCAGAAGAAAAGGGAAGCTGTTCATTTGAGAAGTGAGGTCAAGTGTTGCTCTTTGCCTGTGTGTTCATCGAAAGAGAAAAATTAGAAGTTTAGTAGCACTCTAAATCCAGTTCTTTTGTAATGGCACCTCTTTTTCTCACTTCTCTCCTCACGTTTGTAGTTTTCTCTGAAGGGGAAAGGAACAATCTAAATGTTGAGTAGCCTCTAAAACTTTCACATTATGTCAAATGCCTGGCCCACCATGGCCACTCACCTGGAGGCCTCGATCCCGTGCTTTTCATCGCTATGAAATAGTTGTTGTCTGTCGCGATGTCACACTGTTCCAGTAGCTTCCTCACCTCCTCGTAAAACTGATTTTAAAACAAGAGGCAGTTCGTTTGTAATCAGAATTGTACACTGTTCCTGTGTATCGGTAACTCTATAGGTCAACTGTGGAAACATTTCTGTGGTTAGAGACTTTCATTCAAGTGCAGTTATCGCGGTACTACTACAATGGACACTAGTTTTGAGGTTAGTTAATATGTTGTTTAACTAACTTAATGTTAGGTAACTAGTTGCTAAAGTACCGTTAACTTGCCAAATCAAGTTGAAGTGTGTCGTGATAATTTTTTCCTAACGTTACCCCATCAAATCTTTCCCAACCTGTTTATAATGGAAAGCTTGCCAGCTTGTTAGCGCGTCAGCTAATGTTATCTTCAGTAAATTGTGTATTACAACCATACAGTCTATGATAACGTTACAGTTCAGAATCAAAGGTTTGTTAAGGCCAACTCCCACTGCATCCGTATTGTTATCCGATTTTAATGTCCGTCATTGTCGTAAGTTACGAGGGAAATAAAAACAAAAACGTAAGGAAACACCGGCTCTGGCAGACCATTTAACCTTGAAGGATGCAGTTGGGGTTAACCTTAACAAACTTTTATGATAATGAAAAAGGAGGCCATGAAGCCAGCGATAATATCCAGACAATTATTTTTCAGAATGAGAGAGTTTAAAGAGGAAGACGCTATTTATCTAGTGCAGCTTGAATCAGGTCAGAGGTGCAGATAAAAAGGTTAAGGTGAAAAAGGAGGTGAAGGGAGTCCAGCATAGCTTCCTGGAGGATCCCCGCAGACCCCCCCTACAGGGGTTGAGTTTACAAACATGTCACCTTTTTCACTTCTTGTGAGTTTGCAGGTCTGATCTAAGTTTAGCGTGTTACCATGCTAGAATATGCTAATTAGCACATCCTCTCGGGTCTATGAAGGTCTGTATTAAGCGACAGGCCGACATTGCCATCCATAGAGCCATGCCGCTACATGGCTAATAAAAATGAAACAGCTTAATTCTGGTTTGAACATTTAAGCTCATTGTACTAAAATGTGGCCTAAACTCAAACCCCAATCCAAACAGTGCCCTAAACAAATTCCTATGTTAAATTACTACTAAAAGTACATGAGCTTTGAACCTGTACTTGAATTAAAAACAAGCATTCAAGTGAGACATTGGGGTTAAGTTGGGTTTGTATCCATTTAAAACTATATAGATAAAGAGAAGGTGAGCTCACCTCATCATCTTTGACACACTGCATGGAGAAATGGTTGCAGTGGTCCCACAGGGAATACCTGAGCATGCTGATGCGATCTCCCTCCAGTTGCTGGAACACCTGAGAAACATGTACACACCACAAGTTAATATCAGTAACTTAAGAACGGCAGAGACTTGATTCTTTTCTCTCTTTTTGTTCTCCCTCATACTACAACTTGTTTTGCTGCATTACTACACACTGGCAGTATCATCTGAATGTATGATGACTGACATACTTGTAACAGAACTTGACTTGTATGATGAAGTATGTTACTATGTGATTGTGGGCTTGTTGTTCCATTTTTAGAACACTCAATGCAAGTTAGTGTGAAAAAGTGTTTCCTCACTGGTCAGCAGTGGGAAGGTGCTATCTGAAGAATCATACTTTGAACAAATAAAGGTGATGTGATGTGATGTGAGGTGAAGTCTGTGTGGTTAGAAGCCCTTGTTCTGGATTGTGACTATGTTAGAGACCAATGCAGGTTATAGGAATATAATCCACAGTACCTCACACGTGCTTTTGTGTGTTTCTTCCCAGTCGTGGCGAACACTTTCTAGCTGAACAATGTTGGTAAAGTACAGCTTCTCTGTGGGAGTTTAGAGTATCATTTTAGATGGTTGTAGTTAGAAGTGAAACAATGAACACAACTGTAAGTTCTCTAAAATATTCTCTAGACATAGATAATCAGTGGTGGCTGTATCGAGAAACGTCACAAATACAGTGAAATACAAATGTATGTAGGTTAAAAACAGAAATTATAGAGATGAAACATACCTGCTTCTTTGGCGGCCTGTCTGCATTGCTTGGCCCTGTGACGAACCTGTGAAAAAAAAATATTACACAGGAAGCGGGACCAGTGTGACAAGCTCTGATCACAAACTGGAGAGACTTCATCGCATTAAAACATCATCATCATAACACCGAAAGGCCTAAACATGTTAGGCGTGTTGGAAAGGTTGACTTGGCGCCTGTCCTGAACATACAAAGTTTTAAATATAATCAGGGTCATTTGGGGAATTTCCTAAGATCTGTACTTTAAAGGAGATGACAGATGTCACAGTAGCACTTCTGCTAGATGGTGCGTCACTGCATCCCTGTGCACAATTGCAGAAGAGTCACAGCACTAATGCTGCCCTGCTATCAACTGGAAACTTGTAGTTCATGAACAGAACTGAAGCGATGGTCATTTGTGAGGTGGGGTGCAAAGACGAAGGACTAAACAAAAGTTTGTATTTGTAAACCTTTAAACCACAAACTGGTCTGACATTACTTTTATAGTGATGTAGCTCATTTAGTTAATGTACCTTGTCTGAGTTTTTGGATGTAACGTTTGTCTTCTCAGCCCCCTGTTCTGCGTCGTCCGCCTCCCTGCATTTCAGCTCGTAGTTCTTCTTAGACTATTGGAAAACAGAAACCACAGACGCTGCCGAGGTACACCAAGGACAGCAATAGCTGTGTAGTGTTTGCTATTTATACCAATCATGGCCACATGCAGTATGCCATCAAATCAGTTTCCTCACAATTAGAAAATGAGTCGTGTTTGATTTCTGGATTAAATGTGAAACACTAATTTAAATGATATCAACTGTGGCTGTTTCCCTACCTCCATGGTCTTCCTGTACAAAGAAACCTTTTTCTTCTGGACCTTCTCCATGATGCTTTCAAACTATAAGGGGTGACAGAGGGGTCAAAAGATTTCTTTAGTGGTGTTAGTGGATTACTTGTACAATCTTCAAACAGGTAGAGAACAATCATTTCTATATGCCTCAAGCTAGAGTAAGCCACACATCTATATTTGTGTACAATAAGTCAGTTGTTAAGCAACGGCAAATTGCCCAGTACCTTCTTCCTCTGCTCTTTCTGCCGTTCTCTGAATGTCTCAATCTTTTTCACCTCCTCTTTCAATATATCACACATTTGGATGTGAAAGTTCCCGATGTTCTCGATTTCTGCAGCCAAAAACAACAATACAGCAAATTAATCATTCTACACTTCACAAAAATAAGAACAATAGCCAGTATTTAGGACTTTGGTTGGATTTGTCCAAGGGGCCAATGACTGGATGAACTTACGTGCTTTTAATTGTTCAAAGGACGCTCTCAAGGTGCTGGGAAAACAATGCACATGTAAGATCAGAGATAATTCAGTGACCATGCATTTTTTCAGTGGACACAAAGAGGCAGATGATCTTTGTAAACTTAAAACATTTTTCAAATTCATTTAGGGCTCAGCACAACTTAACTGTCTGCATGACTGCTGGTGACTAAGCAGCTACAACAGAGCAGTTTGGACTGAACAAAGTACCATTAAAGCCACCTCACTAGCATTTCTGAACAAGGGTAAATTGTGGCTCAATATTTTACCAGAGAACAGGAAACTGGCCAACAACAGATAATGACTAGTGAGAGAGGCCGCTGCAGTAGGTGATCTGCACACACTCACCCACGCACACCCACGCACACACACACGTTGTCTCTCTTTTTTTCTCCTTCTGTCTCACAGACACAGAAATGCGTGTTTCCCCTAAAAGGAATATGACACATAGGCGCCCGACCGATCTTTTATTTTTTATGCTGAAGGTCAGTTTCAATCAGCATTAAACAGTATTTAAAACTCACCACACTGTCTTTCAACAAAATAAACATGTGACCCTTTACAAAGCTAGTGTTTTTTTTTTTTTTTAACAATATGCCGTACTTATATATGCTAAGTGTACAGTACATAATATTGACCTCATAGACATCAGACTCTGAAGGCCAGTCAATGTATTTACCTGATCTCTGTGTGTCCTCCTGCTTTGCGAGCAATAGTCACCAGTTCCTTCCCATACTTCTCCTCTGCTAGTGCCCTGTGCAGTACGAACAGACACAGGCATCACTCTGCAGCCCAGAATCTTTAGTTTTTAGATGTAACACTGAACTGCGTTATTATGTTCCTGTCCTGACAAAAAGGACGCATTATGCAGCACTGTATTTTGTCTTGATATGCAGATAACATCATGTGTGCCTTTCAGCCTGTTACCACAGAAGCTTTGGAGGGTTTGCTAAATAATGACTTTTGTTATTTTAAGGCAGAACCATTTAACCACTAAGAACCACTTTGCATTGTATGTGTTATGTCATTACAGATTAATTAGGTAGTAATAATATAACAAAGATATTGTTACTGCTGAAAAATGTCCTTCATTGGCCTGACGCATCTTTTGTTAGATCTGGTTACATCTTGGGGTTTATGAATCTACTATTATCATTTATTATATTCTTTATCTAGGTGATCAGTGTTAGTGGTGGTGCTGAATATTTGTGCCTCACAGATCTCACAAATCTTCATTCTTTGTACATCATGAATACATGAAATTGACCAACGCACTAAACCCTAATTTAGGAATCCATCAAAAATCAGCTAAATTGTTAATCTATGGCGATACAGCTGGGTGGTGGGACTAACTGAACACAGGTGTGACTGATTACATGTGCTGTTAAATCAAATTACCACTAGAAATTCAATATATTTTTAGAAAGTTAATTTAAAGATCATCCAAGCCTCATATTGTTGAGACTTCATAATAATAAAACTCAGAAGAGGTTTTGTCATTCTGTGGTGAACTGGCCATTGCTGGAAAAAGTATTATTTACTTAGATTTATTTTCATCTTTTTGGGTCATTACACAGCAATCACTAAAATTAGGAATGTGTGGTTTTACGAATTTCCCAACTTCCCAAAGTTTAATGGTCAGTTTTGGTTTAAGCTTCTAAAATACAGACTGATGCTACCTCATCTTTAAAAGCTCCTCCACATCTTTGCACATTTGCCTTCCATCTCGTAACCTTTGGATCACAGTGTCATACCCGGCATGGCAAGTGAAGTCAGACCCCTGTGTTGAGAAGACATATAGCAAAACCTTAGAGAAATACTGCGGTGAATAGCATTGCTCAACAACTATTGCAACGTGTCCTTATGTCAATCCTGGACTCACTGTGTGGTAAAAAAAAATGCAGAACTAGCACTTCCACGTGACATGGCAACATACTCAGTACTTCATCAAACTGCCCCTTATGAGCAGAGCAGATAGCAAGTGCAAAGAGAGGTAGTTCGACACATATAATAATACACATACAATAACATATATATAATAACTTAAACACTAAGGGAAGACTTGCAGCGAAGAGTAGAAACAGTTTGTGGGATTTATGAACTTTGCAACTCTACAGCACTTTCTTGGTTAAGTGATATGAAGTTACAAACATGTCACCTTTTTCACTTCTTGTGAGTTTGCAGGTCTGATCTAAGTTTAGCGTGTTACCATGCTAGAATATGCTAATTAGCACATACTCTCGGGTCTATGAAGGTCTGTATTAAGCGACAGGCCGACATTGCCATCCATAGTGATACAAAATTGGAACTTATGAACTCAACGTCATTTTGTTATTTGCAGTTTACATTATGTGACATCAATGTTGCGTAAATGTGGGCTAATTTAAGACCACAGTTGACTGGTATAAGTTAGAATATAGTATATATTCCAGTGGCAGGAATCTCTGTCACAGAACATGACAATCTAAGTGTGTTGTTTTATTATCTCTATAATGAATAAATTAGATTGTAGTTTACTTATCATGTGAATTCAATATATATATAAAAAAAACCATTAGAGAAATTATTACATGACTGTGAAGATACCAGTGATCTTTCAGTTTTTGACAAGGACAGTTTCAGCGAGACTTGAGACCACAAAAAAAAGACTTACCCAGAAAGCATCTTTAAACATCAAAGGTGCCATCTTCTCAGTTTCCTTGAACTGAACACAGTCACTTTCCTCAGTATGAACTTCTCTCAGAGGACTTAACCGCTCACCAAACAATTTAAATAAAGTTGTTGAACGTCGCAGGATACTCAGCCAAGTAAACTGTGCTTAAAACTGCGAGTGGCTCAAATGTCTGTGAGTCATTTTGAATGAGGAAGAGCTTCTGTCCCATGATGTCACTGACCACAGTCAGCTCAGCCCATGTGAGAGACAGCATCTCTTTCACTATCATTTGGTGGCTAAAACTGAACAGCTTGTTTAAATGTTGCGTAATCAGCAGATCAGTTTTTTCTGTGGGTTTCTGCTTTGATAATGTAGTCTGTGTGCCACTGTATGTTTGATATGATCTGTTAGCTGCAGGTCAACATTGTTTTGGTGAAGAAATTGTTGGTTTGGTCATTTACAGTAGCAAACTCACACAGGCATACAGTATGGTTTCAGTCACAGCTGTTGAGAAATACTGTGACTCATGGCTGAAGGTTTACCAGGTGCTAGCTAGCACCTAGAGTGCACCTAGATTACTATTTTATATCATTTAAATTATTATAATACATATAATAATCTCAGTAAAGCATGGTGTATTGTAAATGTGGTGTTTACTGTTTGTTTGTTTGTTTGATAATTCCCTCTTCTTTTTATTCATCCTTTTGTTTTTACTGGACCTCAAAGTTAGTTACATACAAGTTTTTCACACTCTCCAATAGCTTTGCTGTTACACACAAAACATTTTCATTCAACTGCTGTTTTGTACATTCCTGTGATGACCACAAGGGGGAGACACAGACCTTTCTAAAACATCTCAAACGAACCCAGTATTTAAGTATTACATGGGATCAAACCCTCCCATGGCATTGAATCAGTAGTTCTTAAACCTCCACCGGGGTCGGACATAAAATCCAAAATCTCTCACTCCAGTTGAGATGAATACAAGTCTGTGCCTCGGGCATCTCTCCGGGAAGACATGGAGACACGTGAATGAGCACATAGAAGCTTATTATTGATTTTCAAAGTGAGGAGAAGGACAGACTGTGGTGTCTCTCACCAGTCGCTCAATGAGATGTGTGAAAATCTTTGGCTCTCTCACAAAGCTGGGGGATCATTCTGTCACACACCTAACGACATGTTAAAGGGACAGTTCAAATCAATACAGCCCTCTGACAATAATGGAGCTTAGTCTTTTACTATTTTTATTTGTTTTATATTTTATTTATATTGAGCTGCAATTCTGCGTATACTGCACTGACCAGACAAATGTTTGATTTATTAACTGACTGATATTCAATAGCTACGTGGCTGTCCTGTGAAAACCATTTAGCTCCACAACATCAACTTTTTATGAGTTAATAAAAAACTCAGTTTTCAGCTTTGTGACAGCTCATTGGGTTTTTAAATGGTTTATTTGGCTTAAGAAGTATTTAATGTTTAGTGTTCAGTATTCAGTTTATCTGAAAAAATTGAAATCACCAAATCTGGAGATACATGGTTTTCATTAGGCAGCAATATACTGTATAAAGAGTATCCAATGTGCCAATTTTTTGCACGGTAGTAACCGATTTAACGAGTTCTATAAAAAAATATTTCAAATAAATGAGCTATTTTGAATAGCTGTATTGGCTGTATAGATCCAACTACCTCACAAGTTCATACCGTTGTTTGTACATCTCCTCAGTATTTACAGAAAATATATTTTATGATATATACCTTATTTTTTCAACCTGTGTGTAGTCTGCTCCCTACCATTTAAACAGATGGAAATGTAATTCAGGCTTTACAATTTCTCATTGTATCTTCATCGGTCATTCTGCTGCTTGATCAAAAGCCTTGGATTACAGCTAGCCATCCTTCTTGAGTGGCCGTCTTTGGGTTCAAGAGGGTGTAACAATTCAGTTTTCCCACTTAGAAAACCAAACATCTACCAGCTAGAAGGAAGATAATTCTCCCAGGCCAAGGCTTACAAGTTTTCACGTCGAGATGACTGAGTCCATGGTGCTTGGCCTTCGCTGTGACCCCGTTTGAGGCCTCTAATGGAGGGACAAGCCCTGGGAATCAGCTGCGCTGCCAGGGTCTGTGCACACTGTCACACACCAGGGTTGCAGCACACACACATACACTTAAGTTTCCTACTCCTCTCTCACTCGTTTTCTCTCTTTACCTCACACTCCCTGGAGTGGCAGTTATTGAACTGTGACAAACGAGCCGTGTCAGACCAGCCCCCCTACCTGGGGGATTGGCTAAATGACCTTTCCATTACCCAACCACTGCTGTATTCCCCCTCCACAGATAGAGTTACACATGCAGCCACAAAGCCCATTTACCAGGACCATTGTCACCGTTGCTGCCATTACATCTTTCTGTGCATTTCTATGTATTTTATTCTATTTTTTATTCTAAGCCTGCAGATCACTTTAGTTGTGACACATACAATATTCATATTTATTTTGTGTGCCTAAATTGCACTAGTGTAGGTCTGGACCTTGTGTGCGTGCTGAGTGATAAACATGTGATGCCAGAGGAAGCTTGTGCTTGGCTGCTTGGGTTTGTGGGTTATCTGTGCTTGTGTGTGTGTGTGTGTGTGTGTGTGTGAGAGAGAGAGAGAGAGAGAGAGAGAGAGACTCTGGCCTGCAGAATGTGTGTGATTTAACTGGTTTTCACACATTCTCCAACCTCGATTCGTGCTAATCCCCTGTTGACCATTGGCACCAGCCCTGAACCTCGCCAGATACTTTAGGGAACAAGTCTGAGGAGAAGGATGAAGAGGGGGATGAGAGGAGTGGAGTGGAAACATTAAAAGTGGATGAGGAGAGGGATGAAGTCAGTAAGATAATGCAGGATCAGAGGAAATGGGAAGAAGTGAAGAAGCGAGGAGTAAAAGTTAAAGAAAAGAGAAGCTCTGAAATGAAAAAGACAGAGTGTAGCCCTTAGTTGACTGCTGCTGCCTATTGGATAGGAATGCAATGAAGTGAGTCCTTGGCCGCATTAGTGGGAACCTGTTAGGAAGCTGACAGATGGAGAGCTAATGATGTGTAGGCACAAGGGCAGGGCCTGTAGTTGCTAGTGAGACGATCTGTAGTGGCTGTCATAATACAGCTGAAAACCAACAGCTGAGGGAGGCGGAGGAGAAGGAGAAAGAAAAGGAGGAGGACTAACTCCACAGAGCGAGCCGGGGGCCTTTCTCACGTTTGATCTGCGTCTGGCTTTGAATGAAACATTTATTAGCTGTCTTCTAATCCTTAGCATTGCTGCTAAGAACTGCAGTGTTAATCAATTTGATCCTCATGTGTCCGGTATTCCCTGATGTGATTCTCTGGACACTGGGATGAATGCAGTATGGGAACACACACACACACACACACACACACACACACACACACACACACACACATATGTCTAGCATGCATGGTTGTGTGGATTTTCCTTTGTATAAATATTTAATTAGCACTGATGTCACATAATGCGATCATGGCCATGTTTCTGTTTATTTGATGATTCTAAAATGTCCATGGATGCCTGCATGTGTGTGCACTTATATTTGTCTGTATGTTGGTCAAAATATGTGGCATAAGGATTGTGTGTGAGGGCTTGCATGCATGTAAAGTGTGTGTCTGTACATTTGAGTTGATGTGTACTGGTGGTGACCCCTGTAAAAGGGATACGTGCCACAGGCAATTCCCCCTTCGTCCGGCTCCTCTCTCCTTCCCCCGCACGGCCCCTTCAACAGACTGGATTTCGGTGTTACGCTAATCTGCCCAGCGGCCATTCTCTCCACAGGGACGCACCCTGTCCTCCTCACCTGCCCCCATATCCTCCCCTTCTTCCTTGCTCTCTTTCCTTACACCTCCTGACCATCTTCTTCTCCTCTTCTTTCACCTCACTACTTCCCTTCTCCCCACTTCATCCTCCTCCTCTCTCCTCTCTCCTCTCTCCTCTCACCTCCCTCATGCTCTCCTCTCCTTTCGCACTCCCCCTTTTCCTCTCACTCTTTCTCTCTCCAGCCTCTACATGTTTCTAGTCCTGCTGGTCTCTCATGACCTGGCCTTCTACCACCCCATGCCGCACGTGCACGTACCTCTATGTGTGCTTCTACTGTATGTGTTTGCAGTGTGTGTCCATGTGTGTGTTGTAAAGCCAGAAAGGGAAGACTGCTAATTTGCTAAGTGGTTTCAGCCATCTGACAGAGGACAGGGATTCTGCTTGGCTTCACTCCTCTGATCCAGGCCACAAGGGGAGTCAAAGTCTGCCCAGATGCAGGCCAACGCACGCGGCCACTCCGTCTGGCCCAGCTCCCTTCTTTGCTTTGTTGTTCCTGTTCAAAGGGTACAAATGGATTTTTTAGAGTGTGTCTATGTGTGTGGGCATGCATGTAGGTGTGTGCAGGTTTAGTTTATGTTTGCTTAGTGGAAGATAATGGATTATGTGTGTGTGCGTGTGTGTGTGTGTGTGTGTGTGTGTGTGTGTGTGCTTGCACATACTGTGTTTGTTAAGTTTAAAGGGCTATAAAGTGGAAAGTGGCCTGTGATTTGACATAAAAGGTATCAGGTTTGTTTTCTTTGATTTGGATTGTGTATACGTTCCACCTTAAGGTGGCAGCCGCTATCTCACTCACACTCACACAAGTTTTAACTCGCTCCACAAGATGATTTAGGATTTTTCAAATAAACTAAATTGTGACTCAGGTTTGAGTCCATACCATTTTCCGTATGAAACCACACCAGAAGTAATCATCTTTGGTCAAGTCAAATTAAATTGTTTGTTCAAACTGACATAAAACAGTATTTATTCTTTATTTATCTGGACAGAAATATTCATGATAATTTTACTACACTTGTTTAATGTCATTCCATATTCAAAAGTCAAAAGTCAGTGGCAGCTCTAACTTGTATCAAATGCAGCAAAACTTATTTTTGAATAGAACAAAAATACTGAGATTTGGCCTGTTCACCTGTTCAGAACTGATGTTAAAATTTTACTGGTTTTACTTAACACATTTAAAACTGGACTGGTCTGCCACCAAGCTGTAGAACATTTGCATGCATCTACCAGTTACTCCAACATGCAGCAAGACGCTCCTGGACTTTGAATAATGTGCCTGAGGACATTAGGGTGCATGAATCTGTGTCACGTCTTAATTTTCCATTACTTGATTTTTACAGAGGTACTCTCTTTTGGGAATAACAAGAGACAGATTTAAAAAAGAATGGTTAAAATCAAAGCAGCTGAGACAGAGATATCCTGACTTTTAGTCCCTGGTATGAGTCAAAAAACACTGGATCCTACTTTTCCTATAATGCTACTCGATACTGTATTTCATTGGACCCTCCCTGGGTCCTAAATGCCCACTTCTTTCAAATCCAACACCTCCAGTTTTTAATGAAGGCTTTCTGTTAAAAATTTAAATGTCAAGCCCACGCTGAGATAACTCTGATGACATCATGAGGGTTATTTTTTTCAAACTTTGGAAAGCCACCTCCAGAGTCACAGAAACCAAACGAAATATTCATCTGTTTTCACTGAACAGTTCTCCTTGTGATGATTAAGCTTAACTTCACGTTAAAAAAAAGAACAAAAAGTTTTAGACTGTTGTTTTTTCTTTTCCTGCTTTGAACACTTTGTATCGTCCTTTGTCAGAATTTTTATTATCACTCTTTAAAACCACCCTCTGCTGCACACTGCACAAATCATGCACGCTGTGAAGAATAAACTTGAACCCTGACGACAACGCACACATGAAACAGCAGGTGGGGCTGTCGAGTTTCTAAATTTGTTGTTTGAGTTTCGTGCCTCACACATCTCTCCGTCCACATTCCTTTTGTTTTCTGTTCAGTCTCATAGCGAACGGTGAGGCCATCTGAGAGAATTATCATCATCACCACATAGCCCACAGGGAAGACTGATAACCCGAAACTGTTCACAGACAGAGTTGTCAAAAATCTGTGAGAAAAACACGAAGGATACAGCGCATGTACTCAGATTATTAAATTCTGATTAATGCATCCTTTTTTTTAACCTTGATCTGTTTTATTCACACCTGGAGGATTCCTATTGCAATGAGTGGCTTCACTGGTGCAATAGCTGTCTTGTTCAAGAGTTTCTCATTTATTTCACCCACCCAGATCTATTTAGCTGGTTTGGGATTGTAACTCTTGAATTCCTCTCTCCACTGCTTTGCAAACACCTTGGAAAGTTGTCCGTGAACCACATTAGGAAATCCTCATTCATACCCTCTTTCAAACCCTTTTTCAAACATTTTTCTATTCACCTGGACATTAAATACTCTTATTAATCCCATCTCCAAAGCTTTGTCTTTGTGTGATTATGCATTTTCATCGTTTTTCTGGTGAGAGAATGTCCCAAAGAGCACACAAAGAGCAATGGTCACCTACCTATACATGACTGGTTACTTTTAGACAAGCAAATTGTCAAGTACATGTACTTCATCTAGTTCTATACAGTACATAAACAGTTGATTATATCTTGCATCAGCTGATGTCTGGAAAAAAGAGAACTAAATTGAAGTCCAGTTCACAAACTTCATACTGGGAATGGGCTGATGGTGCAGCAGTAATTTGGTGGTGCATACAGATGTAGGACTTCTATAAGGGCTGCATCAGCAGCTTTATGTGACAGTTTGTCTTTACTGTTGTGTTGCTGTGTGCAGCGCAAGGTTGGTTGTTGGTGATCCATCAGACATTTTATTGCCATGGTAAAACTAAGGACAGCACAGGTTACATTTTACAGTATTACAGCAGGGAAAGATGGACGCAGTTGCCTCAGAGTTATTTAGCGGTTATTTTCTTTACCTCCATCATAGGCTTGTTGCCTTCCTTTACCCAGTATGTTAACCTAGCAAAATATATGACAGCTAATGAATAATGAATGCTGTGTGTAGTATACTTACTAATGTATGGTTTGTAGTGATATAGGGAATTAGAGAGATCCTGGGTAGTCACTCAGAGTCACAATCAACCAAAGAATGACTATGTTGATTATGTATGACTATCTATATGGTAACTTTATATACACTTATTTGACATTACATTTTAAAATAACCAATTGTTTTGTTGGATTGTGCATCTCAGTGTATCATTAATGGTCATGGTGTGACAAACCAGTAGTCACTGGAATAGTCATTTCCAACCAGTAAAACCTATACCAAAGTGACAATCAGCAATCAGTGTATTTCTGAACTATATTTATATAAAAACTTGTCTTTACCTCCACCCCCAACATTCATCGTGTTCTGTCTCTACATCTACAACAATCCAGCAAAACATTCTTGCAAACAACTGCAAGGCTAAATGAGGAGGAAGAAGCAAATAATATATATATATACTGTTCTTTTTGTGCTAAATACTAAATACAAATGAATTACAGCTAAGGAGGCCTTTTTCACCACAAAGTCATACAGTATGTGAGAGATTATCCAACTGATCCTTGTCCTGTCTTTCCTTTTATTTCCCCACAAACTCAGTGTCAGTCTGTCTTCAAACTGCTTTACAGTAATCTGTACATACAGTAAGAAAAATCAAATATTCAATAAGTTTGAAAAAAGATCTTTTCCACACGGTGAATTACTTTTAGTGTGAGTGTGGCTCCATCCAGGCGTGTTTGTTTATGCAGGCAGGCAGGCAGGCCCAGGTATTGCAGTTACAGTGGTGTTGTGCTATGCGGTGGTGTGCATGATTATCGACCAGCGTGTCATGCAGGATAAGGCCCAGTGTGCCTCTGTTGACTGCTTTGCGGTCAGCACTGCAGGGAGCAGGATTGTGGTTAGCCTACAGCCAAGGCTGTGTAAGAAGATCAGCTGTGTGAGTGTGTGTGTGTGTGTGTGTGTGTGTGTGCAGGGTTCGTCTTCTACTACCGCTGTGCCCTTTCTGTGTTGTCTCCATGCTTTATATCTCTGTCTGCACATTATTTTTATCTTTGTCTGTACTTCTCTACCTTTTTCTCATTCTTCTGCTATTGTTCTCTCCCCCGCCATTTACACACACACAGACACACACACACACACACACACACTCAAAACATACGCACACATGCGCTTTTACCGTTGAGCATTTGGGAAGTGCCTCAGGCTTCAAACAAGCCACCAGTTCTAATGGCCCTACTGCGTGAGAGTGTATACGTCTGCCACAGTGCATACTTTAATATGCAGCTAAATGTTTTCAACCAATCACCTTACTGCTTGACTGACTGAGTCTTCACGGACATGAAATATAATATTTGATATATTTAAATATTTGATCCTCTTGTTCTCCCTCTCATCTCCTCCTGCACCGTCTTCTTTGTCTTTGTCTTATTTTCTTATTTGTTTTGCCTAATATCTCTTTCTTCCCTTCTGTCATGCACACACACACACACACACACACACACACACTCTCACCCTCTCACCGCAGTGACCGCAGATGCATGCAGGAGTTGGGCCCCGTGGCTGGAGCTAATGGATGGCTCTCATAAATGGTAGGGAGCTTTGCACGGGGGAGGCAGAGATGCAGTTTTTGCCATGCTCTGATTCTTCCCTGTCCCTATGATAGCACCATTCCAGAGAGCTTCATCAATTCTTCATGGGGCCCAGCGCTAAACATAAACAATATCTGATGGAGGTTTGCCACAGGCATGCTCCGAGCACCCTAAACCTCCGCTTTCTCTGTCCGCTCTCAGTATGTTTTGCAAGCTTGAGCAGTTCCGATACAGTCGTGGTGGAATGGGGACATCTCATTCAACATCAGGTCGATTGTTTGATGCGATGTATTTAACCTTGACTGTGCCGGATTGTTGTCATGACACACTGGAACTATTGATTGTGGTTTTTGTTAGTGTTATTACACTTTTGCAGGATTTTTCTTTCCATCATGCATGAAACTAGAAGCTCAGGCATTCTGTGACATGAAGACGAACGTAGGCTACAACTGTGTGTGCTCACCTGTGTGTTTGGTGCTTGAGTGTTTCACTGGAACACAGATGCTGAACCAAAAGGTAATATGAACTAAATCTGAATTTGATTTACATAAAACCATGGCCATTGACTGAGTTAACAAATTCACATAAGTGTGGTGGTTTAGTCTGCAGGTCTGTAGATTAAAGCTATAGCAATACAGATTACAAAGCATGAGCTGGTTCACCCACTGTTCTTAATAAATCATAAGAATCTGAATGGTGACATTAAGTTTATTTCTTTTTCTGTTGACACACCCAGACTCCATTAACATCATTAACTTGATGACACAAAATAACAGATTATGAGCTGTTAGCTTTAAGTCTTGAGTGTCCTCTGTGTTTTAGTAACATCAGCAAAAATGTCAGCATGAGCTCCGTTATGCTTCTGTCTGTATATCTTCCACTGACGTTCACATCATGATTAATGAATTTGTTTGACTAACACCAAGACCCCTTTAACCCGGAGCATAAATACCTAATTAGTTTTTATCAAACAGTGCCTCCTACCTTGTCTTTATTTATGTCACTTCATATATTAAAGGACACAAGGCACTTCTGACTGTCTTGCTAATGAACGCTATTTGCATAATTTGTTGCCAAACACTTCGGGGCCTGAAGGGAACGAAACTCATTCCTATTCCCACTCAGATTAGGAGAAGTTTTGTCTGCTCCTGTGCTCTGATGGGGTAGATTAGCTTATGAAGGGCATAGTTCTTACTTATCCACTTATTACTTATCCAAACAGCGTCATGCCAGCAGTTGTCTCATGGTGAAAGATGGTAACAATATTGATTTTAACTCTCCTGTGGTGATTTCACTCATCCGTCTCTGCTGCTGATGGCTGATGATGAGGAGTGCGGTGAGATCAGATGTGTTGCTCATTAATTTTCTCGGATGAAGAGGCCATTTCTTTACCCTGTTGACTTGAGGGCTCTTAGTCACTCAGGCTGCGCTGTGTTTTAATAGCTTTCTGTGGGACATTATTATTGAAATTTGAATTATTTTCCCGGTGGACAGTGAAGGGACCTGTGTTTAACAGAACAACTATTGCTTTTCATAACACTTTTTATGTTCTCAGCTAAAACCTGTTCGCCAGCCAACATTATCAAACAATTTTTGGCACCTTCCTTTAATGTACTGGCTAGATGATCATTAAGGAAGGTTGCCTGAATGGGAAATCACATACTATCCCGTCATCTGCTCTGTAGCTGCCAGGCCCCCATCCTTTCTCAGCGTGGCTCTTCATTCATTACCTGATGAATGCTCACCGGCACGGCCCTCTTTCCACTGTTAACTAGCATCCATAATAAGGCGCGGTGGTGGTGCAGACATCTTTCACTAGTCGACTTGTCATTAACTAAAAGCATTGTGGAGCTTTACTCCCAATTACCACTCCTCTCACTGCTCACATAAATCACACATTGTCGTTTTTCATGAGCTGCACTCGTCTGATTTTCTCTCTCTCACCCACTGCAGTTTCTCTCTTTGCCCCACAGGAGCTTTTTTTGCCCAGCATGCTCTGTGGATGTCGGCGTAGTGCCATTATGAGAAGAAGTAACTTTACCTCCCAACCTGTCCCCTTTTATATTGAGTGCAAACGGTGGTTTGATCGCAGGAGGTTTAGGCCAGAGCAACAATAGGGACCTCATCATTTAAGCTGTTATGATCTTTTAATGGTCTTCCATTACTGTATCGTTATCCTAAAAGCCAGCAGTCACTGCTGCGGCCTCTCGCTTTGATATCACTTTCATTAAAAGCAGGCCAGGATCATTTGTAGTGGCATTTAAGTCATTTGTTGAGTGTGTGCAAATATGTTTGTGAATGTGTGTGTCTGTGTGTTTATAAAGGAGACTAGCTGAGGTGCAGTGTATTTTTATCTGGATCATCGATCTGTTTCAACCTCCCCTCCTCTGCTCGTGGGTGTAGAAGCCTTGACCTTCAGTGTGGGAGGTATCAATGAGCCATGTGACCTCCGCTCTGGGCCACTGCTGCTACACCATTCTCTCACACTCACTAATACACACACAGAGTCACGCACACCTGCTTGCACATGCAAAAATGTACTGATACAGTGTATCATGGGTAACAATAATAGAAAAGAAATGCAGGAAAGTCTAAACTAAAGGTGTAAAGTTGCCTCTCCACTCCAACTGTCAGACCACACTGTCTCTGACTGTCTCAAACACACACCCTCACACACACACACACACAAGTACACGCGGAGGGGGTCGGGGTCTCGAAACACAAGATTTCTGTTGTCTTTGTTTGTCGTCAGCACCTTCTCAGGCGGTTGAGGTTTCGCCTTCTCCGGAATCAGCCGAGCGCTGCAAGGGGGTCCGTCTGTGAGTGTTTGCGTATCAGAGTGTGAGTATGTGGTATGTGTAAGGTATTGTGTGTCTAAGTGTGTGTGAGCATGAGCAGGCTGTCTCTGTGTTTTCTGTGTGTGTGTGTGTGTCTTGAGGAGGAGGTGGAGGGCTCAGTAGCTGCAGGGCCCTGTATTGATGTCCGCTGCCTCCCCCCCCGAGGCCCAGCTCTGTGGGATAGTGTGTCAGTAGGACAAAGGCATGGCGCCATCCGTCCTGCTCTACGGGCCAGTAACTAGAATTAATTACAAACCAATCGAATCCGCTGCAGCCAATTGGTAAACTAATTGGTAATTTCAGCTGCCCATCTAGTCATGGATGGGCATCTCACTGTGGCCACTGGTGCTGGCGTTCAAGGTGGGAGCCCCTCAGACTTTGTTCACTGTAGCTGTGCCCAAACAAAATAGACCTTTTGGCTTTAGGTTAGCAAAGCCCAGAGCTGTATTGTGTATTGTCACTGAAGAACCCAGCGGTACCCAGTCTTTTATGAGTTCAATTTGCTTACAGCAGCAGGCAACCAAAGCAATTTTGGCGTTGTGTTTTCCCAAATATTTCATTTACAAATTGCGACAAAATGTACTGACACCGAGTAAAAAGTTATAAAGTTTTCTCTCTAGTAGTATCAGGCCGTGTAGATTGTTTTGGTTTAATTTTCCCAGGTTTAGAGATATCCGGGTACCAAAACTTTTGCAACCACCTCATCACAAGGTATGATGGAATTTAGTTTGTGGTGTTCACAGTGTTCAGCAAGCCATGGTAGCAGTGCTTTGAACTAAATGTTAGCATAGTAGCTTGTTTGCAATGACAATGTTAACATGCTGATGTTTAGCAGATACTGTTTCCCATGTTCACCATTTGTTAGCATGCTAATTAGCACGAAAAATAAAGTTCAGCTGAGACTCATTAGTTTAGCAGGTATTTGGTCATAAACCAAAGTGTTGGATGAATAAAGAATTTAACCTGACGATGGCACAAAATGAAAAGTCAGCGGGATCACCAATGTTATTACAATTTGTTCTGAGGGGGACATGAATGTGTGTACCAAAAGTGTACACGCCGCTGGCATGCCTAAAAAAAATGGCATTTCAGAAATTCAGCGGCACCATCTTTTGTAAATTGGGTGACCTAACCCTTTAAAAGTGTTCAAGACCCCTCGGAGTCACATCTTATTTAAACACTGGTCAGGACATGCTCCACTGGCCCTTGTCTGCTCCAGCTGCTTGTTGCTTGTGTTGTAGAAGTGGTGGATGTGAGGATCAGGTTACGGCCCACTCCGATGTGGCCTGGTGATAGGGGACACGATAGAGCCACTGCCCCCACTATTCCCCTCCAGACATTCCCCACAAATAGCCCCATTAGCTGGGACCGATGCCCCTATTCTTCCAGACCATTCAAGGATACTCTCTTCCTTTCAGCATTTCTATAGCCTCAGTAATAGGTAAGTCCGGTGCTATGGAATCGTGGGAGATAAACGTGGTTAGCACAAGCAGTCATTTCTTGAGAGACCTTCTGACCGCTTTATCACTCCAGTGTCATCCCTGCCTTCGATTGGCTGAGAAAAGTCCTCAAAAAGGACAGTTGACTGTGTTTCAGCGAGCCGTCAACATGTCTGGCTCTTGCCGTTTGGGAGGAAGTGCATGAGGGAGGATGAAAGGCATGTCAAGGTGCCAGGTTTCTGGAGGAACATCAATCTCCCAATTAGGCCTGAAATAACCTGGCCTGACCTGACTCTTCCTGTCTGAGAGAGAGAGAAAGAGAGAGGAGTGGGAGGACAGGAAGGCAGAGAGAAAGTGTGAGAGACTGAAAATGAAACCGACTGAGGATTAGACGGAGGCACAGGACCTGTGAGCGAAAATGGGACAAGTGAGTGTGTGTCATGAGGGAGTGCATTTAAATACAAATGTGCAGCCAGCTCCCAGGCAGAATGCCTCAGGTTTGACTGTCGCTTACACAGCGAAATCAGGAGTCTCAGTAGCTCAGTTGTGCTGTGTAAATCAGAGGATACTTCCAGTTTAGCTTATTGTTGTATCATTTCTGTTAGTAATAATACAGTTGTACTCATTAAGTTAATTGCTGAGATGTCAGAACACATTGCTAAAAAGAAATCCAATGGGGAATAGAAACACGAGCATTCAAATGATCATACAGGGTTTTAAAAAATCCCAAGGTTAGCCAAACCAAATGAAAGAAAATGAATGTGAATGTTTTAATTATCACCCAAACTGTCTGTTATAAACATCAATCAAAGTTTGCATCTTCCTGGTTCAACTTTGACCTTCCATACTTACTCTAGTTGTGCATGTGCAGTGTTTTCCTGTGCAAAGAGGCTTATTACTGATATTTCAGGTGTGGTCACTTTCAGTTTTACCTGAAAATAAAGTGGTTCGGATTATCTTGCTAAACTGTTGGCTTTGTATATCACAATAAACCAGAATTATTCTGTAAAACCCCCTGAAAACTTCAAATCTTAAGTATTTGTATATAACATTAAATATTCATGACTAGAAAGCAACAATCAGAGTAAAATGATTCAAATCTTGTTTTTGTATTTCTCTATTTTCTTAATATTGGAGTCTGTAGAAGCAACAGTCAAAGCTAAAGTTTTGAAAAAAAAAATCCTTAGGTATTATTTATTAAAAGTTTAACACTATAAAATTGCTATGCTATAAAACTATATTCTTCTAATGTGTTTGTAATGACTTGACCTGCTGGAAACTGACTTCATGTGTGTTTAATCAAGCCCTAGATCACCGACTAGGTGCACCTGCAAAGTAACACATATATAGGGCTGCTCATCACGTTTGCACTCTTGCACATTTTTTTCTTTCTCACTGTCTGTACAGTGTGTAATGTATCAAATAGAAATATTTAAAATCTAGACTCCGGTCTGAATCTCTGTTTTTGTTCTCTGTGTGCGAGTCCTCCTCTGTTGTATTGTAACTTTTTCCCCTGACTACCGCACCAGAGAAGAAGACAAACAAAGGACAGTTTTTTAAAGTGTAGCCAAACCCCTGTGAAACACCGCACAGAAATATGTGACATAATCTTTTTCCAAATGAGTCCCAACCACTTTAAACTAGTCAGACAGAGTAAAAAGGGAAAGCAGAAATCTCAAAAGAGAAATAATTAAAACTGTTCTAACTTTGGTTGGTTTGTAGGACTCTATTACTCTGAGTAAGAAGCAAATTGAGAAAATAAGTTTTCAGGGCCTTTAATGTGTTGCTATGACACTACCTATCTGAATTTTGACTAAGGAGTAAGAAATGCTTTCATCATGCTTGTTTTCTTCTTATAGTTAAATTACAATTTTGTGAAAGATTAAAAATGCTTATGTTCATGTCTTGCATATCAGTCTCCTTATCTGCATGTCCTTTATTACTGCACCAAGGTGCAAATCTTCCTTCAACTTTTTATCTACGAACTTATCACGTCTCTCATGATGAATAAGTGCATTATGTCGTCCAGCAGAATAGTTTGAAGTCTTGTTGGGTTTTCAGGGTAACTCCCCACACACTCAAGTGCACACACACACACACACACACACACACACACACACACACACACACACACACACACACACACACACACACACACACACACACACACCACACACACCCTTGTAACTTGCATCATAAACATAGCTGGTCAATGGGCTAAGCAGTATTTCAAGGTAATCCACCAGTTTATTGGCTTAAACAGAATGACCAGTACACCCATAAATTGATTAAGACATTAAAGTGCAGGCTTTTAAGTAGGTACCCCCTTCCCCGATTTGTGCTTTTAGCACAGACTGTACATTGATTGGCTTACTAGTGCTTTGCATGGGTTCTGGCCTTTTTGTTTCCCATATGGGTAATAACTCAGTTTACTGATGTAGAAATGTACTTTACATGAGCTGGTTTTTAGCATTACAAAGATTTCCAGTGGGGAGAGTTAGTAACGGGGAGGTCCACTCACCAGCACAGTAACTAGTGCTGCCTCTCAGGAAAGCCTTCTACTAATTCTTAACTGTCCTTCAAAGGGAAAATCCACCTTTGATCTCGAGGTGCCAATCTCAAACTGTGAACTCTTTCCCATAGTTGGAAACTAGATAGCCAAAATCAGTCAGCTCATGAACCCCTTCTTGATTTACAGCAATGCAAAACAGTGACTTTACCTACAGTAAATTTCATACAATTAGTGTCCACAGAAATGTCAGCAAGGTTAGCTGGTTTTACTGAGATCACAGGTTATAGTTTCTGGTTTCTAGAGCGTTGTGTTCACAAATCAAAAGCTTCTATCCCCAGCATAACTCATCAGTTTTGTTTTAGGGTGGATTTTCTCGAGCTCAGAGTGGCAGTGAGATCAAGAGTTTCCACCTATTAAGTTAACACTGCTGATCTGTGCAGGATAAACAGGAATTGCAAACCAGATTAGAGGCACATTCCCTTCTCAGATGCCCAGTCTGCACTGTTAGGATCTTCCAGTTAGGCCAGTGGAGCAAGATGGATGATCAATGGCTCCTCTGAAAATCATTTGTTTAATCTGATTTGTAGGGATTTTCTCTCCTTCAGTAACGGAAACGATGGACGGCTGGGAGAGAAAAACTGTGGTGGGAGTCTGCTGAAACATTGGTTCAATATGGGCATTATTCTGAAACCTGACACCACAGGAAATAGATATTGATCATGATGACCATTTACTCACTCTGTGGCTGCGTGGGGGGCAAAGACCTACCAAGAAGATTCTTAGTTGAATAGAGATGGCACTGCGGCCTTTTAGGCTTGTTGCAGATAACTATGTGTTGTGTTTTTCTTTAAAGGGTAAGTCTGATGATATTCTATTTATTTCAAATTTTCAACAAACCCCATGAAACGACCAAAACCAACAACGAATTGACGTATTGTCATACCATTGTTTTCCAAAAACAATTAAAGACACACAAATGAGCCACACTGTTGCACTGGGTGACACAGTCCTTCATTACAATGAACATGGGCACAGCAGTTTATTTTGATTTGACCCCACATACACAGTCCTAATGCCATAAATACTCACTAGAGCACCAAATCTGTGGCTGAAAATAGTCCCCAACAAATGCACTATTTACTGCTGGTCGAGTAAGGTTTGTTAAAAACTGCAGTGCCCAGCTGGGAAATTATGGGGCCTTTTTAAATAATGAAAGTATATATCTGTGACCTGTTTTTTTTTTAAAGATTTACACCTTAGTAGGAATGAATGGGCAGATAACCACGGACATGCTGGGGACCTCGGAAGTATTGAGAGATGGACTAACACACTGCTGGTTTTGGTGTTTTTATGGAATTTGTGGACGATAGAAATATTTATACAGGGCCTTATCATTTAAAATAATTGTATGCCTTTTGTGATTTATATGAAAGTAAACAGTGTAGAAAATGACTCATATGTAGCCATTTTCAAACTCATAATGTCCCATCGACCAGGGCAGCACCTATCAGCCATAACATTATGACCACTGTCATAATGGAGGAACATTGATTATCTCGTACAATGGCACCTGTCAGATATATATATACTGTATATATATATATATATATATATATATATATATATATATATATATATATATATATATACAGTATATATAGATTCTATTATATATATATACAGTATATATACTGTATATAGTGTGTGTATATATACCGTATATACATATACATACATGCTGTACACATATACATATATATATATATATATATATATATATATATATATATATATACTGTACATGTGTATACACTCACACACGCATAAACACACACATATATGATCAACCACAACTTTAAGACCACTGATAGGTGAAGTGAAGGAACATTGATTACCTCATTACAATGTCATCTGTCAGATATACATATATATATATATATATATATATACATATATAGATACACACACATAGAGCATATATATACAGTATACAGTATGTGTATATAATATATGTACAGTATATATAGTGTATATATATATATATACACACACATGTATATTGTATATATATGTGTGTGTGAGTGTATACACATATACAGTATATATATATACAGTATATATATACGTATGTGTGAATCTATATATACATATATGTATATATCTATGTACAGTATGTATGTATATGTATATACAGTATACACACACACACACACATATATATATATATATATACACATACACATATAAACACAGTATATGTATATACTGAATATATATATATATACACATACACATATAAACACAGTATATGTATATACTGAATATATATATATATATATATATTTATATATATATATATATTTATATATATACTGTATATATATCTGACAGGTGCCATTGTAACAAGATAATAAATGTTCCTCCATTATGACCAGTCAGTGGTCATAATGTTATGGCTGATCGGTGTATTTTGCTACTAAATCCCACCAGTAGGAGATGTAGCCATATCCTCTTCTTCTCTCAGCTATTTACGTTTCTCCTCTCTTCTGGTTTTTGTATTATTCATATCCCAGAAATCTCTTTTCCCGGACACTAAAGCCTGGGCTTTCAGCTTCTGTTAGTGTCTGCATTTGTTTTTCTTTATCAGGCTCCTGAAGCTACCTGTGATGTTGAAAAATTCATTGGAGGGGCCAAATGCACCAGCTAGTCATGCATGTAAAAAGGACAGGCTAATGCCCTTTCAGAATAGTCCAGTTAGACATGATAACAGCCACACTGGCTTCTCGGGTAATATTTCATCACGCTCTCAACTGCCCTCATACATCTGCCTCCATGAATCAATCACATTTTCACTCTGTATCCCTGTGTTGTAGCTGCTCCGTGGTTTACCTCTAACTCCTGCAGTTTCTTCGCACCACTGAGTGGATCATCATTTTTATGAACAATTTTAACAGGAGTTTCAGATCTTTCAAGACTCAAGGTAAATCAACAAGCTGGTGCTCTTTTATTTAGGCTGCACATATAGCGTTGCTGAGCATACAGATTTTAGTGTGCAAAATAACACATAGTCAAGACTACAAGGTTAAAATCCAAAGATTCAGTTGTCATTATATTACATTATGACACAAAAACACTAAGGCTGTGGTTAACCCCCCTCCCTCCAAGACAAACACACACAGTCACCCACACTGATGTCATTCTGCAGTTCTTAGTCAATGTATTATTCATGGGAAAATGTATATATATATTTTTTTCTTCCACCAGTCTCATCCAGGGAATTCCATCAGCATTGATCTGGACAGCAGACGAACAGGATGCACAGGATGAGGATATGAAGAAGAAGGCAGGGAATTCAAGAGGATTTGTCTCAGTTAATGCTGTTAAACTTTTAGATATGTAGACTTGATGGGGGTGATGTGTGAGGAGGGACAGACCATAAGAGTGTGCATGTGCGTGTGTGTGTGTAAGAGAGAGAGGGAGTTTGATATCAACAGAATAAATCAATACAGTATGAGAAAGGAGAAAAAGTGTGTTTGTCCTGTTTGGGTTGTTCATTAGGCTCATGTCTCCTTATGAAAGCTGAGAGTACCACACAGTGTGTGTGGTCTGAAAGATGGTATGGGACTCAAGAACAAATATGGATAGGGGTTTCCCAGGACATTTAAATGTAGAAATTATCTTTAGCTCCATTGTAGGCTAATGTAACACATTTATATCAGCACTGAGATTAAAACAGGGCTAGTCTACAGCCAACGTTTCCCCATTGTGTTGATAAAAAGTGTTACGTTTACTTCAAAATGTATTTGCTGTTGCAAATTGACAGAGTCAGAATATTTCATTGCTAAAATATTTCTATATATAAAGCATTCTTTAAATTTACTGAAATAATTTAATTGGCTGCGAATCTTATAGACCCTGTCTTCTGCTATTAAAGATAGCAAGATTATTTTCCTTCACGTTTTTCTTCTGAAGCATTCTGACTTTTCTGCCTTTTTTCTTTTGTTTGTTTGTTTTGCAACTTGAATTGAGCTTTTACTGGTGCAGATTAAACCTAAACTCCACTGTGTCTTTTGGAATAAAGAGCTACTGCTGCTGGAAAACAGGAAGAACTACCAAGCACTTTAACAGTGTCATGTTTTGATGAGGTTGAATTTAGTTTTCTTAACCTGATTGTATAATTACTTTCAAAACAGTCACTGCTGCCAGACTCAGCAGTGAAACTTAAGACACTCTGTCATGGCACTGCTTTAGTCCTAAACTGTTCGCTGTGGCTAATTACAGAGCGTAAATGATAACATCTCTCAAAGTGTATAGTAAATGGAGTCTTACAGTGTCGTGAAACATATATAAGCACACACCCAAGCTGCTACACAGCAGACCCCTTAACACTGGCCTGCTGAGATATTTTAGACTGAGCGGGGTGAGAGATGAGGGTTGAGGCAGCGGAGTGTGGGGGTTGAGCTGACTCCCACAGGAGACTGTGACGCCTAAACAAATTCGATAACCTAACCTTGTTACCCCCGAGTCGCATGGCACTGGCCTCCATAATACCCCCCCTCCTCCATTCAAAACAATAGCTTAAGCAGACAGGCAAGACAGGTTGTGCATAATATACACACTGATGTGCGCGCATGTTCACACACTGAATGCCACAAGTGCACACACGCATGCACAGGGGGTATAATGAATGAGTGGTTGTGAATGGACGGCTGTGTGCACTTAGTGCCGGGTGCAGCCAGCCTCGGCCATAGAATGATGAATTGACAGCAGCTTGTAGTAGAGGCTGACAGGCCCTGGATCACAGGAGAGGAGATGAGAGAAGAGAAGAGAAGAGAGGAGAGGAGAGGAGAGAAGATGGTTGTGGGGAACGATTTAGAAAAGAGGAGAGAGGGAGGACTCCATGGGGAAGGTGATGAAGCATGCAGCTCAGGTTTCCTGTCTCTGATGTAAGGCCAGCCTGGATCGATGGCTCCGCTGGGGCTCGGCCAGCACACTCCAACCTGCCTGCTCTGTACAACTCTCGCTCTCACCCTCCCTTTGTCTCTATCCTTATCTTTTTTTCTTTTTCTCTCGCTGTTGTCATCTGTCATTCTCTCCAATACTCTCTCCATCTGTCTCTTCCTTTCTCTGGTCTCAGTCACGCAGCCACGCAGCCCAATGGCAACCACTTTGACGTGTTAGTGATAAATCTCCTTTTCTTGCCTTATTCACCCAGGTAAAATGCCACATCATCCTCACTGAAACACAGTTCTGTCTCTAAATGTAATACTTAATATACGGAGTCATCACTAACATCCAGGGCAGGACATTGAGGTCACCTGCTCAGTGTAGGTGAGTAAATTAGAGGAAGGACAAGGGAAGAGACAGCTGAATTGAAATTTAAAAGATGAATGTGTATAATTGAGTACAAGTTTTTCACCCCATTGTTGCTGATATGCAGTAATTATTTAGTGAAACTACCATAGAC
Organism: Macquaria australasica; assembly: GCA_005408345.1. Classification (NCBI taxonomy): domain Eukaryota; kingdom Metazoa; phylum Chordata; class Actinopteri; order Centrarchiformes; family Percichthyidae; genus Macquaria; species Macquaria australasica. The sequence goes on along the minus strand of SEMN01000209.1, from coordinate 607,317 downwards.
TGATCAAGTAGTTAAGTAAGATAGCATTGACACACTGTACACATTATGTTTTCCATCCATCCATTTTCTTCCGCTTATCCGGGGCCAGGTCGCAGTGGCAGCAGGTTAAGCAGGGTTGTCCAGACGTCCGTCTCCCCGGCGACGCTTTCCAGCTCCTCCTGGGGGACCCCAAGGCGTTCCCAGGCCAGATGAGATATATAATCCCTCCAGCGTGTTCTGGGTCTGCCCCGGGGCCTCCTACCAGTTGGACGTGCCCGGAAAACCTCTAAAGGGAGGCGTCCAGGAGGCATCCTAATCAGATGCCCGAACCACCTCAACTGGCTCCTTTCGATGCGAAGGAGCAGCGGCTCTACTCTGAGCTCCCTTCGGATGTCCGAGCTCCTTTCCCTATCTCTAAGGGTGAGCCCAGCCACCCTGCGGAGGAAACTCATTTCGGCCGCTTGTATCCGCGATCTCATTCTTTTGGTCACTACCCAGAGCAAGTAAATGCCCCTAATATAATTGTATATCAGGTCATTTCTTTTGTTCTGTCTGTGCAGTTCTCCCTTAAAATCCATGGCCTTGAAATCCTTACAACTTCAGTCAACATGGTGCAACTCACCACTAGCAAAAAAACAGCTAATTTGCTGTCTATCTAAGCTGACTTTGCCCAATTACACAATGTATTAAATAAAGATGTTCTTGGCGAATATCCTGCAGTGACATCCACAGACTTTTAAAGCTCCTCCTGGCCAATAGACATCACTTTAGCAAGGTAGCCAAAAATATAACTTTTTGGCTTATGTGCCATTTTCAACCCATATTTTTTTTTTTACCACTGTTATGCTGCATCTGGAAAAATCTGACATCCAGGAGTAGTTTTACCTGCCATTTTATCTGTGTAATAAGGTGCTATGATTTAATCTAAAAGCTTTTACAAACACACAATGGCTGTACAGGTAATGATACAGCTGGATAATTATTTGCCAGTAATATTGTCCCACTAGCTGGGTGGGTTAAAATCCAAAGTTCCACCTCACATAACACCAGTCAAACATTTCAGTTTCAACATTGTTAATAGTTTTTTTGTGTTTTCCTTTAGCTCTTTTTTATTGATGCGGTGGAAAGTATTTCTAACATCACTGTGTGAATTATCTACTGAACAATCAACGGAGGTGGTTGTTGGCACCTCTTGGGTAAGTAGGTTGAGATCACCAGCTCTGCTTTTTTTATCTGGAGACTCTGGTGTAACACAAGCAGCATTATGGCAGACAGAGGAGAATCTGCAGGGTTAAAATAAAATAAGCAACACTTGGGCTGCGTATGACTGGCTGCCATTTGTATTGAGACAAATGGCTTTTTAATAGCCTTCAGGGATTGATACTAATCTAAGGAGGCTGGTCTGGCTCTTTCTTTCAGTGTGGGCTAAGATACCAGAGTGGGTGGCAGGCAGCCCACTAATGTAGGTCAAAATGCCACCCAAAGAGAATCCACTTATAACAATAAGCAAAAAATAAGTAGAACAAAGAATATGTTCCTTTCAATTCATAGTCATAGTGTTGTAAAATCATACAGTGAGTTTCGGCAGGTGTCAAAAAACAAAAATCGCAGAAAACATAAAGTGTGTACTGATTCAAGTATGGAAAAACTGTAGACACGGGATATATTTTTTGTTCGTTTTTGAGTTTAGGCTCTGATCCCACGCAGTCGCACACTTACAGTATAGTACACAATTTGTACTACTGTTGACACTGTATGTCTTGGCACTTAGTATACTGTACAAGAAATGAACAGGTACCAGGAAGTTTTCAGAGTTGGATGTCAGTCAAACTGGGGTTTTGAAAGAAAAAGGTATTGTGAGAATTTGTTACTTTTTTACTTTATTATCCAAGCTTTCATCTGAGTTGTCACACTACTGACCACACATTTTTCCTGCTGTAAATGTAATACTCCATGTAATGAGGACAGAGGCATGTGCATGTCTACAACTGGAGGTTCATCTACTGAAAAACACACCAAAAGGTTCCATTTTAGTGTAGATTTTCTCTTTATAGCGACAACAGTCATGGTGCTGAAGGAGCCCTGTCTCTCCTTATCCTCATTAAGTCCTGTTGTAGCCCGTTAGCCGACATGAGACTGGGGGAGCTATTGTTAGGTGGCCTGAGTCTGGGGTTGTCATGGAAAAACTCTAGTCTCATCTGTCAACAGGAGGATAAGTATTTCAAAACCAAACACACTCTACTCAGACAGCTAGCCTCCGTAAGATGTCAAACATTATATAAGCTTGACTAAAATATTGTTTAAAAGGTTGCAAGTTGAAATCTATAAACGATGAAACATAAATGCACTTGAACCCTTAATATCAGCGTGTTGTAAATGGGTATGCACACATGTTTTACCTTATCTCATTGAGGTTTCTTTACAGATAAACAAATGAGAAATTTCATCAGTCAAGTTATTTACTGTAAAGTCTCCTCACTTAGCTGTATCTATTGCTCTTTACTGTGTCGTTAATTTGAGGTTAGTGATACATTTTGGGCTAATGAGCTGTATTTACTATGGTAAATTAGTGGAAAATGCATTGTCTGAGTGACGGGCTGTAGGGGCCGTAGCCAGAAAGACAAGTGTCTGAGCAGAGGAGTGAACATAGTGGTTTTGGCTTAAGATAAGGCCTAAAGTAAGCAATATAAAACAAGCAATATACAGTAAATCATACTGATGTGGTCAAATCAAAATTTTTGTATAAATATGGGTATGATAGGGAAAGCATAGTTTTAACTGTAAAGGTCTAAAAATATGACATTACATGGATCATATACAGTAGATATTAGACATAGATTTCATAGGGATTATAGTTTTATGTTGGTTTTTGAATTAAAGATGTAACATATTGGCTGTTAATTAAAAGTTATAGAGAATACTTTTCAGAACTAGATTACATTTAATGTACTCTCCAGTTCACAGTGACTTAACAATGGTTGTTATGCACAGTATGACAGACTCCTTTCTGCCAAATTAGTGGGCCATGTTGTTTATAACTCAAGCCTTGTTCACCCTTATAGACCATTAATGTTCAGTATTTGCTTCAATCTAAGAAAAACATCCCCAGATATCACTTACAACTGATATGAGTGATATCAAATGAAATGACATGAAATAATGTATCATTTCAGCATGTAATGTTTTTTGTTTGGCAGAGTTATATATGATTCAAAACATTTCCTATTGTTGCTAAAATTTAAAGCAGTTTGCGAAGTAAGTAAAATTTCTTTAATCTACTTGAAACCTAACTTTTGGAGATATGAGGTGGAGCTATGAGGTTTCATCCAGCAGCAGAGACAATATGCATCTTGGCAGACTGCAGCAGAATGAGACGGCCTATCTCTTACCATTTGTGTGCATGGAGGGCTTCTCGTCATGGCCTGATCTAAACCTATCTGACATCTAACATAACCATAGCCGACACGTCAGTGCTGATAGCACATGAGAGAGCAGTCAGAACTAATCTAGCAGAGAGATCCACTCCCTTGTGTTTGTGGTCTGCCTTCATTTCCTCCCAAATACACAACAACAGCACAATGAGGTGCCCGTCTGCGCTGGCTAGCACTAGCCCCATAAATATTTCACCTCAAAAAAACCAAGATGCCAAGAAGCCTTGGATGAGATTCCAGCAAATAATTCATACCATCTGCTGTCAAACACGTCCTGGATCCCAGAGTACAGCGTGGTTTGGTATCTGCAGGAGAGGTACTGGAAGGACAGGAATAGAGGGATATATTGTGTGGTGTGTGTTGGTCTGTGTATGCTGCCTGACGCTCTTACATGCGGTTACGCTGTAGATACAAACCCAAGGCTAGAGGCGATTTACCAAAGCCAAGGAGCTGTGTGAAGGAACTTAAACAGACAAAAAGACGAGTGTGGACTTTTCACCTTAGGCAACAGGTTTCTTGGCAATCTGTCGACAGACCTGTGGCAGCGCAGGCCACAGAGAGAGACCATGCCATAAATTTAACAGTGTAGGGGTCTATAGAGTGGAGGCAGTTGATGGGAGGAGAGAGAAGGGTGACGTCTGTATTGGCACCAGCAGCAGCTGAGCAGCGGCCACGGTAAGAGGCGTGAAAACGGTTAAGTGAAGGCCATCCAGAAGCCATTGATTGGCGTATAATTGGCTGCAGAAGCTAACACAGTGCTCATTCACAGTGAGTTGGCTAAGGTGGATGCTGGGCTAGAATACATAGCAACCAGTATCTGCCTTTCTATCCCTTTCCTTTTCATCCTTCATCCCTTCTGCTTTCTTCCTCTCCCTGTTTTGTCTTTCCTGCTCACGTTCAGTCTCTTTCTTGCTATCCCTCCCAATCCTCTTTCCCACATACGCACTAAATCAATTTTCAGGAACTAGTGAGATTTCCAGAAATCGTCTGCCACAGCTCCAGTGAGGAGTGTTAAGACAGAGCAGCAACACCCCCTGGTAAAGCACGCACAAAGTTACAATGTTCTTATGTATGACAGCATAATATCTAAGCTTTCACAATGAATGTCTGAACAGTTTTGATTCTCAAGGTACAGTGTGCTGTCAGATAATCACACCTTGAGGACAAAATGTCCTGCCCAAGGAGCTAGTATGGCTTGTGATAAAATGCTGTGTTGGCATGGGAGTCTGTCATCTTTTCCAAAAGATGGAAGTAAAATAAATATTGTGTGCAAAAGGCAGTAAACTATTTGAGAGGAGATTTAAGACAGTGGGATCGTGATTCGCTTGTAGTTTTTCATTCCTACTTTTAAAGATTTATTGCCTTGTTTTCGCTTACATAATATCTCAAAGAAAGCACAACATATCACCAAGAATATGATTCAGTCTAAGCTATGATTTGGGGAAGGGGATGTGACAGCAAGATAGATCTGGAAACATGCAGAGTGCTCAATTTATGATGTCTGATATTGCAAGTAATCTGTCAAAGAAAATCAATGACAAATTTAACTGTAACACTGCAGAAACATGAGAAACATTAAACATGACTGCAGGAGTTTATTTGCTAAGTAAAACATGTGATCCCTGTGCAAAAGAAACGCACAATAAAAATGCTGATATTCCCATTGCCTCCAAAACATTTACACTATAAACTCATTACATTAACTGTTTGAATTGGCGTCTGAGTGATGAAACATCTGTAGATTACATTTAGAAAGTGCATGATGTGAAATTTAGCACAAATATTTGCCACACACATAGTTCAACATTGGTGGTTGCATCAGAAACCACCAATGTTAGACTCTTAGGACCATGCAACCTTCATCATATTTTCAGTAGGGTATTCATGTTTAGTGAGCTTGGGCTGATATATTCACACTTGTGGTGGCTTCAGTGAAGCATGCAGGTGTGTTAAAGGCTGTTTGTACAGTGCTGCTGCTGCTTTGTCTTGGAGCGAGCCTCTGGTGGGCCAGCAGGGAGCTCCGGCAGGACCCAGCCCATTACGTCTGACTGATTTCTGTATTATCTCACTGCCTCACTGACTGAGAGGATACTGGTCCGGTTGCTTTGTCCACGGGGGGCCTTCTCATAGGCGTTGCACGCATGCATACACATACGTGTTTGTAGTACTGACGTGTGAGGACCTTCAGTTGACATCATAACCCACAATGACAGGCCTAACTTTAATGGTGGCCTAAATCCATCTGCTTACCCAGGAATGAAATAACCTTACTTTGCACAAGGTCTTCAAATAAAGTGTATAAAAATACACAAATACATACAAACACCCTAACATACAAATACTGCATACTACACTCTGCCATGGAACACATTCTTCCTCTACACAGCAGAAATGAAGCGGTGAGGAGCATTGGCCCTGCTAGGCAGAAATACGTTGTTAATGTGTTCCAGCCAGCCAGTTTAACCATTTACACACACACACACACACACACACACACACACACACACACACACACACACACACACACACACAGGTCTCAGTGAGGCTTGGGGTGGCGGCTCTGCCAGGCAGAAACATCCTGGTCGCTAATGTGTTCCAGCCAGCCAACCAGCCAGGAGACAGTGGTCAGTGGAGCAGATAATCACATCATCTGAGTGAGACCTGCACAGCCCGGTGATGCCTCTAATGCTGCTGCTGCTGATGAAGATAATACTGATGCTGCTTTCCAGCCTCTGACCGACAAAAGTGTATGTGTATGATGCCCCTGTGTGTGTATTATATGGGCTATAACCTTCACTATATATATTTGCGAGGCAAAGTGCCTTAATAATACTGAATGTGATTGTGTGTGTGTGTGTGTGTGTGTGTGTGTGTGTGTGTGTGTCACTCAGCTTTAAGGGTGTGTAGGCATCATGTGTTCATTTGTCGAACTGCCTCTCTGTTTACTGGTTAGTGTATTTAATGCAAAGTGTGTGTGTGTGTGTGTGTGTGTATGATGTACCACATGCAGTATGTGAAAGCGATGCAACAATGAATGTGTGTTTGTGTTTGAAATGAAAGTGCCCACCTGTGTGTGTGTGTGTGTGTGTGTGTGTGTGTGTGTGTGTGTGTGTGTGTGTGTGTGTGTGTGTGTGTGTGTGTGTGTGTGTGTGTATGTGTGTGTGTGTGTTTAAGTAGTTCCACATGTGTATGCCCGCCTGTTTGTCAGACCACTGCTTTATTAGGAAATGTTTTTTCTTATAATAAAAAATGCCTTTATTGAGCTGAGTAATCATTTTACCGAGCCTGAGTGATGATCTAAGCATCACTTACCAGAGATGGATGTATGGCTGTTTGTATGTCTGATGAAAATCAATGGATTTCCTGGTGGTGGATCAGTGACTGCAGGTACTGTCTGAAACACTCAGAGCCTTACTGAGAAAAACACTTGTTAAGTTTCAATGGTCAAATTTCTCTGCTAAAATAAGCCATTTGAGCCATAATTGAGACCTAAGCAGAAGATGAGAGGGTAACAATTTTAAAGGATGTTACTTTTAAAATATAAGCCATTATTTTCTCCTTTCTCCTTCTGCTTCCTTTCTCCATTTCAGTGCAGCAAGCCTTATCAATTAGACAGTATACACAGTGGCAGGGCCCTGAATCTAGTAAAGCTAAATGGACTACAGCCCTCATTGATATTATCAATTACACCTTTGGTTTTCCTGATTTGTCATGTGACATTATTATAGAGCAACAAAGTCCATGTACATTACTTATTAATTATATCTATGTTTATATTTATGTATTGTACATTTTAAACTTGTCAGGGTGGATGGCTGGTCAATTAAACACTGGACTTTAACACAGGAGACTGCTGGGCGTTTCCTGTTTCCAACCCGACAGTCAACTTTTTTTAACATGACCACAG
>SEMN01002088.1:5000-15592 GCA_005408345.1 Macquaria australasica | reverse complement strand
TATATATACATGTGTATATATGTATATATGTGTGTATATATATATATATATATATATGTGTATATATGTATATATGTGTGTATATATGTATATATGTGTGTATATATATATATATGTGTATATATATATGTGTGTATGTATAGGTATATATGTGTGTATGTATATGTGTATATGTATATATGTGTATATGTATGTATATATGTATATATATGTATGTATATGTGTATATGTACATATATGTATTTATATATGTGTATATATATATATATATGTACATATATGTATATATGTGTATATATATATATATATATATATATAAGAAACAGACATTCAGTATCCAACTCAGCGCTCCAATCTATCAGAGCTAACAGTAACAGCTGACTAGAGACAGGAGGTCAGAGTCAGATCAGGAAATTTAACAAGCTCAGTCTCCTCGTTTATCTCTCTCTGTCAGAGCTCTGCTACTGATGACCAAAAGTAACTTTCAGCCACCCAAACTGAAAGACAAGGTGAAGTGGTGAGTATATCTCTCTCTCTCTCTAGCACAGCATGGAAACAGTGATGTAATATTTATGAATCCAATCAAGAAGCTGCTAAATTATTCACTTCAGCCAACCAGGTGCTGTTAATGCTAATAAAGAGAATATTCTCTTTGAATGTCAGCTGGAGCTAAAGATAGCAGAGCAGCGACGTGAGCAGCAGACTGATGGTGATTTTAGACGGACTGAAACTTTACATCCCTGTAGAGTCTGCTTCAAAACCTCTGCACTCAAACACATCACCACTAGAAAAGTGAATCATCACTGGAACACTAATTCACTGGAACAATAAATCACCACTGGAACAGTAATTCACTGGAACAGTAAATCATCACTGGAAAAGTCAGTCACAAACAAACACAAGCTTTACTCGTTCCACCTTCCAGCATTTCCCATCATGCATCTTTGCCCATTCAAAAATGTGCAGTGTAGGAGCAGCTTCCCCAGGTGTTCCTTGTTGGTTGTTTTCACACTAATTAAACGTAACAGCACAGTATAGGATGTGCTATATTGTTTGTCGATGACAGAAATACCGATTATCATCTCATCTGTAACTGATATCAATCTGCCCTTTTAGTCTCTGTGCTCATTTTTCTAAACAACACACCATCACTAATGTGTTGAAATAGTATTTACAAAAGATAAAACATGAGTTGCATGAGTTTGTTTCCTGGGTATTTAGTGTTGAATCTGTGTTTGTGTCTCTGCAGGACCGGAAACTTCCATCAGTTTGTAAAAATCGCTCTGACCAAGAACCCCAAGAAACGACCTGCTGCTGACAAACTACTGCAGGTAATAAAGCTGTGCCATGATGATGATGATCCTGGTACTAATACTGATGATGACTGTGACATTTTCACATTCAGTTGGGTCTTGTTGAGTCTTTCTGAGTCCCGTGTTTCAGGCTCAGAAAACGTTTCTTAATCCATCATGTTCAAACTGCACAGTCACAAACAAAGCTGAGGTTCTTACTTCCTGAATAAACCAGAGTTTTTTTGTCCTCCCCCCAGCACCCGTTTGTCTCTCAGCCTCTTAGTCGGACTCTGGCCATCGAGCTGCTGGATAAAGTCAGTAACCCGGACCATACGTCCTACCAGGACCACTTGGACGATGACGAGACTGACACAGAGGTACAGGGTACTGTTCTGCTAATTGAGGAGTCCATTTATCGATTAATCAATGAATTAATCAATGAAGGACGATCTGCTGTTTTTTCAGTTTGACGGCATTAAAAAAAATTATTTGGGGTGTTTTTACATTTCATGTTTGTCTAATCGGAGAAACGATTTGAAGCCAGCACTGAGTGCTCTGATAACTCGTCATTTTTTAGGCAATAAAAATCATTGATTAATTGGAAAAAGAACTCAATAGATCAATCAATAATACGTATAATGGTTAGTTACAGCTCTGCTGCAATAAGGATTATATTTCTGATTGATGCTGGACATGTTTCTGTTGTTTCACCGTGTGAGTTTGTTTGGTTTGAAGTTGGTTTCTCTCTCATACTGTGCATATGTTCAGTAGTAATCATGATGAAACTGTGATGGAGGAAACATGTTTTAGATTCAGCTCACATGAAACTCTGAGCTGAGACTGAATCCTGACTTTAAACATTTAATAACAGAAACTGTCACTCCCAATAAATGATTGACACATTAGTGAAGCTAACAGAAACTGATCACAGGTCAGGAAATTAAATGTTTTGCTCACTCAGAAACAGTTCAGAGCTGTAACTGTGCTGGTGATGGTGATCATGGTGACGGTGGGATGAAGCAGAGCTGATGCCAGCATCACATTTAATCCCCAAACACTTGCCTTTCATCACAGACACGCAGTGAAACATGTGAGCTCATTAACGGTGATAAACGGTGTGTTTGACCTCGACCTGCTCTCGACCCTCCAACAGGGCTTTCATCTCGTCAGCTGACTGAAGCTCAGTCTCCATTTTGTATCTGCAGCTGTCACTTTATATGTTAGTCTGCAGTGTCCTCTGCTGAGAGGACAAGGACACTGTGCTGAATAAACCATCTCTATACTGTCCAACAGCCAGTCCTCACTGTCTGTAAACACAGAAACTACTGTTCTCATTGTGTGTCTGTCCCTGTCTCTCTGCACGTTTCCTGTCTCTTGCTGTCAGATAAAAAATGCCCAAAAAACAATCTTTGTGTGTATTCTACCGAACATTAATAGTGATGATTTGAACCTGCATTCACCTTGTTAACCACCATGTTTGTTTGTGTGCAGTCTTCTTCTTCACTGCTTTTACTGGCACATTGCAGTGTTTGATCAGTGGAATAATGTGACACAATTGACAGGAATGTGTAGCACGTGTTCAGGGACAAGTCCTAGAAATGTGGCTCTACAGCGCCATCTGTGGTCAAAACTCCAGAGGACCTCTGAGTTGATGGAAAAAGACATTCTAAACATTTTCAGGATAAATATGACAGAAGAACATCATCTTTAGCCTGGGTTACAGTACTGACTTCCTGTCTGTCTGCCTGTCTCTGTCTGTCTGCAGGTTGTCTCTGTCCCTCAGAGGATCCCATCTGGAAACACCAGAGAAGGAAAAACTCTGTCGGAGATCAACTGTGAGTTTACCCGTCTGTGTAAGGATGACCGTGATGAAGATGATGAAGCTGTGTGTGATTGTCTTTTGTCTTTCAGTTGATCAGATGAAGTTTGATCCTCCTCTGAGGAAAGAGACTGAAGCTCACCATGAAGAGGTAACACACACACACACTTCCAGATGTCAGACCACATCTGGATGTGACCTGACTGATCTGTGATCAGATCTCAGCAGGTGTAAATGACACCTGTACCATGTGACCTCATTGTGAAGGAAAACATTCAAGAGTCACCTGACTCCGCCTCTTCCTGCTGACTTAACCTAGCAGTGTCTCAGTTCAGGGGCCGCATTCTTCTGAGGACGCGGTCTTCGTAGACTGCGAGGGCTGGGCCGAGCGTTGTTAAATGAGACGGTCTGGTCTACGGAGGATTTCCTGTTTGCGTCACCAGCATCATGAAGCGCCGCTCCTGTCGCCTAGCAACCTTGAGCTGCAGTTGAGGTTAGGGGTGTTTAAGGCCGCTTTTTTTTTTTTTAACATTTTGTTTCGTTAACTATTTAAGTTGAAACCCGATACTGACAGTTAAAAGTGTGATCCTGCTCGTCCGCTGTTGACCTTGCGTTTGGGGACGCCATGTTCTCCTGTGTGCAATGAATCTTGGGATAGGTCAGGCCGCGAAAGATCCAGCCATTGGATCCTCCAAATTTGGGAAAAGAAGGCCGCATGTGAAGGAGCCTTCGAAATGGGACGGCCTTGTCGCGCTGCTGTGATGCATTGGACCTTCAGATGCAGCCTTGGAAGGACATGGCCCTGAACTGAGACACAGCTTCTGTCTACCAGAAGCTACAGGAAGCAGCAGCTAGCAAGTCCTCCTTCGCAGAGAGGGAGAGGCGTCCACCAGCCCTGCCTACCTCATTTGCATATAAAGATCTGATCACAGATCAACACCAGGTGTCAAATCACATGGGCCTTGTTCAGACTGCCAGCCCAGATCCGTATTTTGGCATCCAGATTGATTTTAGAAAGTCTGGACAGCAAAAACAACACATGAAATGTGATTTCTGCATATCGGATCCAAACCACATGTGAAGGTGGTTTGAAATGTGATTCCGGACCGATTCTGATCTCTACGGATGCGTCTCAGTCCGGACGCTCAAATCGGATTTCAAAGTGTCTTTTGCGTCACTCACAATGCGACATACAACGACGACGTCAAATCCATGATGGTGATGGATCTCCGTGTCTTATGCTTCCACGCTGGAAAGCAGCGTCACCAGCGTACGTAGTTACTGATGCCTTCATCATGCAGATAGGCTGGTGATCTGATCACTTGATGATAACAGTGCGGACAGTCTGTCTTAAAGGTCTGATCTGAGAAACAAATCTGGTTTGCCTGCAGTCTGACTGAAGCCTTGGTAAAATCAGGTGGAGTCTCAGAGGTGCTGCAAACATCTGGGCTTCTCTCTGGACTGGACACACACATGAGACTGACATCCATCTTCTCTGCAATGACTCAGCAGATTTGTCTCATGTTTACAGTCTGACTCGGATCGTTTCCTGGACTGTGAGGAAGAGCTCTACTACACCGCAAGATCCAACCTGGTATTTACCGCCACCTCTTACTGATACATAAACAGGAGGGCTAATGCTAACAGGCTAACTAGGCTAATTATCTGTCCTTATACCTGTTAGCAATACAGCAGACTACAGCTAACAGACTGTGTGCTTGTAGCAAAATCACTTGTAATTATTGAACAGTCAAACAGGGTAAACACAAACATTCAATCTTAAGAGAAGCTAACAGTCTGACTGTACGACAGGCTAACAACATGCTAACCCACAGTCATCTTTTTTTTCTTCTTCTTTGCTTCATGAACATCTCCTGTCTTCACCATCTCTCTCTGTTCTACCTGAGTGATGTCACTTCCTGCTCTGGTCAGTCTTAATTAGTCTGAGATTTAGGCCAATCAGCAGTTCAGAGGCGTGTCAGTGTTTCCATTAGAACCAGTTTCAGTCTGTCTGTGTCTGTCTGTCCGTCTCTCTGTCTGTCTGTCTCTGTCTGTCTGTCTGTCTGTCTCTCTGTCTGTCTGTCTGTCTCTCTCTGTCTCTGTCTGTCTGTGTCTGCAGTAGAGACAGAGGTAGAGTGTGGTAGAGATGAAGAAGGTAAAGTGAGGTAGAGTAGTGCAGCAGTGTTTTGGTCCATTGGGACTTTCACAGTTGGAAGTTGCTGAGTCAGCACCAATGCTCTGCCGACCAATCAGCTGCTTCCACTTGTCCCAACTGGAGTTTGTACAGCAGGCTTTTATGAGAGTGAAGAAGAGGAGGAGGAGTTGTTGGTGCCCCCCCCAGACCAAACTAAACCTGTATCTGCCCGGTGTCTCCTGCAGGAGCTGCAGATGGAGGATGAAGACGCTGCTGCAGGATCAGGATCCATCCTCAGTGGAAACCGGTGAGAGTCCCATGTCACCAGTGAGCTGACAGGACAGAGAGGACCTCAGTCACACAAGATCACCCCCCCCCAGCTGTGTAAAGGCCTTTAGGGTCCTAATAGGACATTATTACTTTATTTATTTACTAATGAGCTGATAGTCTGAAGGTGGACAGAAAGTTGCTTCACGTCTTCAGCGTGAATTTGACTGCTGGACTCTTTGTGTTTCTCCCCAAACAGCTGATGGACCGACTGTACAGGTGTTAGCTGTAAGCTAGCTCGCAACAGATGGACTGACCGCGTGTTTGTGTTGAGGTCAGCGATTTCCTGTCTGTACATTAATTAAACAGATTCAGAAAGACTTCAGGAAGCATCTTCAGCTGGCGTTTACTCCGTCCATCTCCTCGCGCCTCCTCTGTACTTCATTTCATGTTCTGGGAGGGGGGGATCAGATTGAACTATAATATAAAGAAGAAGCTGAGCGTTGAGAGCTGCAGTGTGTTTCTCTCCTCCGTCAGTCGACCTCAGCTCCATCTGAATAATTTATCACTCCTCTCGGGGGGGGTGGAGGAGGTGGGGGTGGGGGGTGCACACAGAGCAGCGGTGGTGCTGATGAAAATTTAAAGACGCTGCATTTGAGCACTTTGGAATATTTGCTAACGGTGAAGAAAATGCAGCTCTGGATGGTTTTTAATGGACGGCTGACATTTCCACTGACTGTCCTGACCTCAGGTCACCACCACGTTTTCTTCTACTGTCTGAATGTGCTGACCTCTGACATCTGACCACCTCACAGAGGGTCACACTTCTTCTCTTCACACAAAAAACTGTTTCTAATGATGAAAAAGGGTTTAAAGAGAAAAACCACCGGCATCATAACACAGGTGAGGTCATCAGGCAGGTGAGGTCATCAGACAGGTGAGGTCATCAGGCAGGTGAGGGCAGCAGGCAGGTGAGGACATCAGGCAGGTGAGGTCATCAGGCAGGTGAGGTCATCAGACAGGTGAGGACATCAGGCAGGTGAGGTCATCAGGCAGCAGGCAGGTGAGGTCATCAGACAGGTGAGGACATCAGGCAGCAGGCAGGTGAGGACAGCAGGCAGGTGAGGACATCAGGCAGCAGGCAGGTGAGGTCATCAGGCAGGTGAGGACATCAGGCAGCAGGCAGGTGAGGTCATCAGGCAGCAGGCAGGTGAGGTCATCAGGCAGGTGAGGTCATCAGGCAGCAGGCAGGTGAGGTCATCAGGCAGGTGAGGTCATCAGGCAGGTGAGGGCAGCAGGCAGGTGAGGACATCAGGCAGGTGAGGACATGAGATAGGTGTACTACATGTAAGGGACGGTGATAAAGTGATGGTGAACATGTCACACAGCTAATAAAGAGGAAATGGTTTGACATGAAGTTGGAAGACACAATCATGTTTTTAAAGTGAAGTGGTCTCTGGCTGGATTTGAAACCGCCTACTTTACTAACAGTACGTACTGATTTGGACTGCAAACAAGAGCAGAATCTGCAGTACGCCTAAAATACCCAGAAGTCGTACTGACTGAAAAAATCTCCAGTATGCATTGGACAAGTCTACCTCGCCTACTGTATCCCACAATGCAAAGCGCTGGCGGTGGTAAGGCAAGGACACTACTGATCCAACTGCTAGCCTATTAGCTTACTACTATAATTTCCCAGAATTTAGCGAGTTAGCGAACATTAGCTTGCAGTTTACTGCATTAAGCCTGTGGTAGCTCATTAGCTGCTACCGTCTAGCTTTCCAGCCAACGCTGTTAAATAAACTTACGACATATGATCAGCAACTAACCAGCCTGAGGAGGGAGGTCTGGGGAGGGAGGTCTGGGGAGGGAGGTCTGGGGACGGAGGTCTGGGGACGGAGGTCTGGGGACGGAGGTCTGAGGACGGAGGCCTGAGGAGGGAGGTCTGAGGACAGAGGCCTGAGGAGGGAGGTCTGAGGACAGAGGCCTGAGGAGGGAGGTCTGGGGACGGAGGTCTGAGGACAGAGGAGGGAGGTCTGGGGACGGAGGTCTGGGGACAGAGGCCTGAGGACAGAGGCCTGGGGACAGAGGCCTGAGGACAGAGGCCTGAGGAGGGAGGTCTGAGGACAGAGGCCTGAGGAGGGAGGTCTGGGGACAGAGGCCTGAGGATGTATAGAAATACTCTCCTCTAAGTAATGACGTGTCTGTCATGACGTAAAATCAAAATCTCTTTCTTCTCCTTCATGAGAAAATCCAGAATCTTACGCTCTGTCCCAAATCACGTACTTGCGTACTCAAACTTAGTATTTTGAGTGCATAAGTGTGTTCATACTGGTAAGTATGGTTGAGTGAGGAACGCTGCACACTTCTCACCCTCAACGGTCGCCATCTTGGCCACGTAGCGGAAGGGGAGGACCACCAACGTATGACAATGGCGGTTGTGATTGTTACGGCTAAAAGTAAAAGCACGTTCATTTTTCATTCATTTTTAATATAATTGAATTGAAGTCAAGTGAGCAAAAGTTCTGGTAGATATTTCAGCGTGCGGCAATCATGGTAAATGTTGGCGATAAAGCTCCACCCAGCTACAATCTGCCATTAAAACGAAGAAGACGCGGTCAAAGGTTGAGATCGTCATTTCCAGTAAGCACACAACAGCAGTATTTGATTTGGGACGACACTACCCTGTCAAAATTAACTCACTGCACAAGTCAGTACACAGTGTACACAGTGTACTGCACGTGAGTGTTCTAACAGGAGTACGAGATTTGAGACACAGCTCTGGTTTAAGTTTAACTGTTGGACACAAGATGTCTCCCGCTTCACTGTTTGTGACCTGCAGACTTCACCTTTCCACATCACACTGTGTCAGTTTCATACTGGACCCTGATTGGCTCCAAGTTAGTTGTGATGTCATAGATCCTACAGGTAATTTAAGGTGAGCTCAGAGAAACGTTCCTCAGCAGAAGAAGCGGAAGAATGTGAGAACAAATCACAGTCGGAACTGTGGAGGGGCACCTGAATCTTCTCTTGCGGTTGGTTTCAGCGTCACTTCTGCTTTACTGCTGAACTTTTAATAGAAAATTCCACATTCATAAAAATGTGACATCGTTTTCTTTAATCACTTGTTAAATTCATTTAAGAACAAATCTGTTGGTATGAGTGGTTTTAACATGAGGCAGGTCATCATCAGGTCAGGTCACCTGACCAACACCCTCAGGTAACCTTCAGCGGGGTCAGTAACAAACATTTACTGATCAGCTGATGTTTAAAGCCTGTGAGACTCATTTTGTTGTGTTTTTTTTTTGGCTCCAAACTGTCCAACCAGGAGCCTGCTGAAGTCTGTGGAGGACAAGCTCAGCCAAAGGTAAGCCCCGCCCCCTCCTTGCACAGACAGGTGTGACATCATACAGGTGATAAATATCAGTGAAAGTCTAAACTCAGAGGTTCACTTACTCAGTTATTTCTGAACCTGGATTATTTCCTCCACACTCAGGTGATAAATGTTTTCCTTCCAGCGGTCATGAAACTCACCTGGATGACGTGGCTGCAGGTGAGGATGATGATGGCTCTGTGGAAGGAGGGAATGAAGATGACCAATCGGGTGTGTCTGATTCTCCAGATCACCATGACAACAACAATGGAGACGACATTGACATGCAGCAGTGAGTGTGATGAAAACACTGAAACACCTGTACAAACACCTGTTGGAGCTGCTAACAGCTCGTTCAGCGCACATTAATGGAAACAAATAGAGGCTGAAGAATGGGCTCCAAGGTGTAGTTCACATTGTAACTCCACCCCCAAAGCACCATGGGGACTATAGTTCCTAAACTGAGAGCATGATTATCCCCCAAATAAAAGTAACACAACAACTGATAAGAGGAGTGCAGACTGTCATCACACCTTCATCTTGTGCTGCTCGCGTTTGTTCAGGTTATTAGATGGATGTTAAACAGTCCAGTCAGCAGCTGACTGTCACGTTCACCTGTGGCAGATCAGCTCATGCCAAGACATGGATCATCATTATCATATTAACACCAGGAAACTGAGAAATGGATCTTCTGTTTTTACTCCACCTTCCATCAAAACAACAGATTTATTTCTTGTTGGATTGAGTTTTATTTCAATTCTAAGGCTTTATTGGCATCAATGTTTCAGAAATGATGTAGCCGAAGCATCTGAAGCGTTTCTGGGAACCTGTGTGTTTCTGGCTCGTCAGCTGACAGGAAGTGGTGACAGGTGTTACCTGCAGACGCTGGAAGTGAAACCCATTGAGATGAAGTTTCAGTCTGGTTCTGGCCGCACTCACAGGAAGTTCCATTCTCTCTCTCTGTCTCTTTCAGTGTAAAAGACTCGACGCTGCGGCCCGGCCCACCTCCTGAAGCTCCTCCCCCCCAGGTGTGTCCTCTCACCTGTCCTGGATCTATCTGTCTGTCTGTCTTTTTGGATCATTTCTATCTGTTGTAACCAACAGCTCATCGCTCTGCCCCCCTTCAGGATGGACCCCCGCCCCCTGATGATGATCACCACGGCGACCAGGACCAGGGTACCATAAAGCGTCATCCTCTGTCAGAAAGCCCCATCCGTTCGGCCACCCAGGGCCCCCCCAGACCTCCACCGCCCAAACTGCCCCCCCACAGACTCAGCAGCCTGGGTGAGTTCTGCTGGAACTGGCTGAGAGCGTGGTGGAACGTCATTCTGTGAACAGTAGAAAATCCCAAGGTGGTTAGCGTCAGTGCTAACCTTGTAGCCACAGAAACAGCCTTAGCTAGCTTCTTGTGTTACATATCTGTAGTTTGTTCAGAGTGGAAGCAGAAACAAACAGCTGTGAAAGAGTCACCAGGTGGCAGCAGCAGGGGGCGCTGTGACAAACAGCAGCAGTCAGACAGTTTCCAGCAGCTTCAGAGAATATTTCCATCCTGTCAGATCCACCTGTAGGCTACCTGTCAGATCCACCTGTAGGCCACCTGTAGTCTGCAGAGCACGCTCAGATAGTTCTGGCTGAAATAAACTTTATTATTATTGATGTCTGTTAACAGCAACAATCCTGCGTTAAATATTACAATCACACAGAAAA
>SEMN01002088.1:0-2500 GCA_005408345.1 Macquaria australasica | reverse complement strand
GGCTGTCCTCTGAAGATCCACGCTGCTGCCTCCTGGATCAACCCTGACACCAGAGGTATGTTTGCCTCTGGGACCTGTAACCTTCGTGACCTCTGACCTCTGTGCTCATCAGCTGCTTTAATGATGCTAAGCCAGAAATGGAGATTCATTTTTATTATACGTCATAAAAGTAAGTTGAAATAATAAAAACATAATCTCAGGATCTTGAGAAGCAGTAACATTTCTTCTGACTTTTACTTTGAAGGGACTCAGTGATTAATACCTCTTCCATCCTGATTTTCCAAACTAACTGTTCAGTCTGTTCTGTGCACACTTCCTGTCTGTCTGTCCTGGAGAGGGATCCTCCTCTGCTGCTCTTCCTGAGCTTTCTACCATCTTTTCCCATTAAAGGGTTTTTTGGGGAATTTTTCCTGGTGTGACTCGAGGGTCTGAGGACAGAGGGGGTCATCTGCTGTACAGACTGTGAAGAGTTAACATGGAGAAACTGAGTGTTATGATATGAAACAAAGGCTCGTGGTCAGAATCAAACCTGTTTTATGGTGTGAGTGCTCACCACCGGGATGCTTTTATTCATCATTATTATTCATTCAAAGCAAACACACGTCTCCAGACTTTTACTTTGAAGGGACAACGTGCTGACTGTTTCCTCTTCCTGTGGCTGCACAGTGTCTCATTCTTTATTCATCACTGATCCAGTATTTCTATTTCTGTTTCAAACTGTAACTCCTCACAGTATTGAGTATTTTCTCAGTATTTTATGTTTCTGTCAGTATTGTAGTATTTGTCAATAGTTCTCAGTCTGTCAGTATTGTAGTATTTCTCAGTGTTGTGGGGGGGGGTTATGTTGCTGTGTTTCTGTCCTCAGATCAGTATCTGGTCTTCGGAGCTGAGGAGGGAATTTACACTCTGAACCTGAACGAGCTGCATGAGAACTGCATGGAACAGGTGAGAGACAGGAAACTCAGAAATGTCTTCACTTTAAACCCTGCGAAGGCTCACCTGGTCCACCTGGTCCTCCTGTTGGTGCCTGGACCCCTAACTCAAACAAAACAAAGGCGTCAGACACGGATGCATTAATAAATCTATAATTCATAGATCGTTCAGGATGTTCTGCAGAATAAATCAGTGATGGAGAGTTTTGTGTGTGCAGTTGTTTCCTCGCAGGTGTACCTGGGTTTATGTGATGAACAACACTCTGATCTCCATCTCAGGTCAGTCACACAAACACATCACTGACACTGACAACATACTAACTCATACATCATAACGGGCATTTATACAACATTTATTTCTATTGCTTATGTTTTTCTTATTCTCTCTATTTTTCACTACATTCTGTCCTCCAAACTCTAACAAGTGGATGACTCATTGCTGCGTTCACTTCAACATCAGACAATAAAAACCTAAATAATAAAGGACTCTTAGAGTCAGGTCATAATTGAATGATTGAAAGAAGAATGGACTTTAAACTAAACTAAACTAGACTTGAATTCTTCAGGGGAAAAAGATGAAATTCAATTCAATTCAGTTTTATTTATATAGCGCCATATCATAACAAAGTTATCTCAGGGCACTTTTTCGAATAGAGCAGGTCTAGACCGACTCTTTATATTTACAGAGACCCAACAGTTCCCACCATGAGCAAGCACTATGCGACAGTGGCAAGGAAAAACTCCCTTTTAACAGGTAGAAACCTATAACCATGGTTTAACAGGTCGAGCAGAACCAGGCTCGGTCATCTGCCTCGACCGGTTGGGTTGAAGGGGGAGGGGGGAGCGGGAGAGAGAGAGCAGGAGGAAAGAGAACATACAGCAGCACAATACAGTATAGATATGGTAATGGCATTGATGTTAACACCAACGGAAACAACACTAAGAGCAACATTATAATAGCAATACTAATAACAACAGCAACAACAGCAATAGCAGCAGCGGGTGCAGAGCAGGAGCACGGGGGCAGCAGGCGGCAGCAACCACAGACCCAGACTCAACAGCTCCAGAGGCAGAAATACCTGCAGAAAGCAACAGAAGGGGGGAGAGAGAGAGAGAGTGGAGAGAAAGCACACAACTACGGGAAGAAGTTGAATTAATAACAAGCATTGATGGGATATGAGGGCGTACAGATGGAGAGGAAGAGGAGGAGAGAGGAGAAAGGAGCTCAGTGCATCATGGGAAGTCCCCCGGCAGTCTAGGCCTATAGCAGCATAACTAAGGGGGGGCTCAGGGGTCACCTGAGTCAGCCCTACTATAAGCTTTATCAAAGAGGAAAGTCTTAAGCCTACTCTTAAATGTGAGGAGGTTGTCCGCCTCCCGTGCACAAACTGGGATCTGGTTCCACAGGAGAGGAGCTTGATAGCTGAAGGCTCTGGCTCCCATTCTACTTTTAGATACTCTAGGAACTACAAGGAACCCTGCATTCTGGGAGTGCAGTGCTCTAGTGGGGTAATAGGGTACTATGAGCTCTTAAGATATAATGGTGCCTGACCTCATTTAGGGCTTTG
>SEMN01002087.1:0-15606 GCA_005408345.1 Macquaria australasica | reverse complement strand
GGTGACCATACCAAACTAGTTAACCGAGCTAATCCATTGTTAGCCTGGTTAACTGGCCACCTCGCTAGCTTGTGTTTGAACACAGCTGTAGTAGTTATTTTCTATGTATGTTTTTATTATCTGCGGATGTAAAATAAATTCCTTATCTTTGTTCTTTTTGTTCATTTTTCAAAGTGAGATCTACAATAGGGTCAGGAAGTATCCAAGGATGTATCACCGAGAGTGGCACCGCAGGACTAATGTTTGTCAGTTATTTCTAGCTCTTTTGCTTTCTGCTCAACTGTCCATCCAAAACTTTGTTTCTCTCCCTTCCTTTCCCCAACAGGGTTTCAGTGTCTCTTGTCAGTTTCAGGTTCCCTCCTTTTCTCCATTTACAGGAAATCACGCTGTCTACGCGGGTGTGTGTGTGTGTGTGTGTGTTTAACATGACGTGTTTATGAGCGTCTCTCTCGGCTTCAACAGATTTAATTTAAATTAGTTTTGGTCAAGATGTTGGTGTTTAAATTATGTAAATAAATCGGTTTTGCTTAAGTTACAATTAAAGTGCTTTAAACTAAATGAACTAAATGTGTTCTTTGACAGATTTACAGGGATACAAACACAGTTCATCTCAGCACAGGAGCCCCCATTTTTAATAAGTTAACATTTTAGGGGGTTTGATACTATTGATTCTTTGTGACTGAATAATCTTAACTCAAAGTCCACTTAATAGACTTTTCTGGAGCTTTAACCCATTTTTGGTTTCACGTTATTTTTATTTTGTTAATTTCCGTTGTTGCTGCTAGCTGGACGATGGTTTTGGTTTTGTGTCAAAGTTTTGAATTAATGTCTGCAGGATATCACAGTCTGTTAAATTACAGAATGTAGATCACAGTGCATGTTTACGTACAAGGAGAAGATTCATTCATTCATTCATCAACTAATATTTTTCTGCTTTTTAAAAATAGTTTATCAATATTTTTCAGACATTATGTGTTTAATCTTTAACTTTTATGACACACAGTGTTTTGACACATGATGGATACAGTACAATATGTTGACCTGCTCTCCTTTTGTTTGGTCTTGCCTCTTAATATAATTTAAGTAGTGTCTTGTGGGCGGGGCACCTGTAAGCGTGTAACACTTGAATAAAAATATCATTTGTTCATTCATTCAAATACAAATCTCCAAATCTATAAGCTGTCATAACTTCACTGTGTGTAGTCATGTCTTAATATCTGGGTTAAGAGAAGAATCAGAGGATTTGATAAGAACCAGAATCAACAAGCAGAATCAGAACTGGAGTCAGAACTGATCAAATCTTAGCCAACTTTAAATGTGGAGCTTCTTCTGTGAAATAAATAGTGGTGGAGGAAGTATTCACATCATTTACTCAAGTACAAGTATCAGAAATACTCTGTTCTAAGTTAAAGTCCTGCATTCAAAATGTTACTGCAGTTAAAGTACAGAAGGACTGAACTGACTCAAAGTAAAAGTACTCATTATGCAGAATGTCAGTGTTATTCTGTTATTGGATCATTATTATTGATGCATTATAATGTAGGAGGTTCTTTAATGTTGGAGCTCATTTTAACTGCTTCTAAATACTGTTGGCAAGTTTTATCTAAACTAATGCGTCATTTTATAAACTGATCACGTTTTGTGTTTAAAATCTTCATCTGAAAAGTAACTAGTAACTATAGCTGTTAAATAAATGTAGTGCAGTAAAAAGTACAACATTTCCCTCTGAAATCTAGTGCAGTACAAATATAAAGTAGCATAAAATGGATGTACTCAAGTAATAGTAGAGAGGATAATAATAATAGAGCAGGAGGAAAGAGAACATACAGCAGCACAATACAGTTCCACATAGGGATGTAAAGCAATAGTTGTGGTAATGGCATTGATGTCAACACCAACAGAAACAACACTAAGAGCAACATTATAATAGCAATACTAATAATAAGAGCAATAACAGTAATAGCATCAGTGGGTGCAGAGCAGGAGCACGGGGGCAGCAGGCGGCAGCAACCACAGATCCAGACTCTACAGCTCCAGAGGCAGAAATACCTGCAGAAAGCAACAGAAGGGGAGAGAGAGAGAGAGAGAGAGAGGAGAGAAAGCACACAACTACGGGAAGAAATCATGTGGTGTGAAAACTAGCAGGCTCTCACGTAAAACTGGAATTCACTGATGCTGCAGAAAATATGATCAACATGTTTTCACTTGTAAAACTTTAGATTTCAAACTTTCTGCATGATCACTGCACATGTGGAGCAAATCCACTGTTTGAGTCACTTTGATTTCAAAACACAAAGACAGTAAATAACAGCGTCTTAGTGAATGAAAAAGATCTTCCACTGCAGAGTAAAGCATTCAGTTCACTAAGTGCAGGGTCTCATTTAATGTAAACTGTTAAAGTTCCCTCCACTCAACAACATGTTTGTCTTCTTGTTCCTACAGTTGAATGTTTGAGCTTCACTGTGCAGAATGACGTCTGTGCACAGTTTGACACTAGAAGGATGTTTTCACGTTCATCTGCTGAAAGTGGAAAGTTTCTATGTGCTCATTGAAAATCCCATTTTCAGGGGCGGGGCCTACGAGCATGATCTGTGACATCACAAGGAAGGCAGCCAATCCTGGTCCAAATATTCAACTTGCAGAAGTGTGACGTGGAAACTTGAAGCCTCCAGCGCACACACACTGAGAATGGACTTTACAGTGAAGCAGGAAACAGCTGTCGTCCAGCAGATTCTGGATTTTTAATGAAGGAGAAGGAGCAGACGTCATTTCAAAGATTTTAACAAGATTCTTGTGAAAAGAACATCAGACACAAATTATTATTCAAAGTAGAGCAATTTATAGACATGTTAAAACACATCTGGAGGGGATCTTTAAGCAAAGTGGTGCATCATGCTGAGTTTTTACCAAGTCGTCAATGCATCATTATCTCATGATGATCAATACGTAGCATGTTGTGTCCCCTCACGTAGAACTTCAAGCTGCACAAGAGACAAACAGGTCCTGAAGTTTTAGCCGTAACGTACAAACAGATTATAAAAGCAGATATATTTGTTGAAGCTTTTCATCTGATTGTGTTTTTATTCTCCACACTTCTAAATGTATGTTAGGACTGGATGAATGCAGTCTGGCATTTGCTTCTATTACTGTCAGATCCAGGGGCGCAGTAGGGAGGGGAGCAGTGGAACTAAGTACCCGGGGCCCCAACATTTGGAGGGCAGCTCAGGTAATGAAATTAAAAGTTTGTTTTTATCTGCAATTCTGAAAAGTTAATATTGTAATAAACTATTACTGTTGGCTCAATAAATAGTTTGACAGATTCTTTCTTGTATTTAAAACAATATTAGAGCCTCTCAGGGGCCCTGCCCCCCCTCTCCAAGGTGCACATGGTTTAGTCGACTCCTGCAGGAGGACAAAACCGCTTCAGTCTCTCATCTCTGTAAATACTCTGATGCTGATTTGAGGACTTCATTTCAAAAGAAAGCAGGCGACCAAAAGAGAAAAGAAAGACAGGAGCGAGACAGAAACCAAGCAGAGGGAAAGCAGCTGGTGACAAAGCAGTGTTTCACAGAGGTTTAATATTGGTATGTAAAGTGGCTAGCCACATAGCTATTAGAATAGTTAGCTTGTTGCTCAGTGAAGCAGCCTTTAGTCTGAGAGCCACAGAGTGAATCAGCTGCAGGTCCATCATCACCATCTTCTCATGTTACTGAGGACGTCGTCACAACTGTTCAATAACTCAAACTGAGTTCTTATTGAACATGACTCCCTGAATTAAGAGCAGTCAGTCAGTTTGAGAGTGACAGCAGCTTCTGATCCTGTGTTCAGTTTAATACTGGGGCTGCCTGGTTTTTGTGCCTTTAAGTCTCTAAAGTTGAATTCTGCCTCTTCTGTGTTACAGCAGACTGGACGAGCACTCGTTGGAAACTAATTCGCCTTCATTCTGCAAATAAAACATGAGCTTTCTCAGTGTAGGAGTCAGAGTCAGATGGCTGTCCACCTTTGTCTTCTGCTCAGAGTCTAAAGAAGACTTAAACAGCTGAGAAACTACAGTGAAGCCTTGATTGAATCCAGACTTTGTTCAGCTTTTATCTCCTTCTTTCTGTTCCTTACGAGCAAATATTGATCTGTTAGAATATAAGAACCGGCTGTTATTGGTGGTAATGACCAGAACTTCAACTTCCACTGTTATTTATTGATTTATTTGGAAATCAGATTAGCAGGCTCTGAGATTCTCAAAACCACAAACAATTCACGCACAAAATCACTGAGATCACACATTCATTCATAATAAACTTTATTTATAGAGCACTTTTCAAAATCCACGTTACAAAGTGCTTCACAAAGACAGAAAAATAAACAGGGGAAAGGACATAAAAGACAGTTCAAAGAAAAGTTAAACTCATCTAAAATCAGGAAAGACTCTGTGATAAAAGTGTGTTTTAAAAAGGGAATTGAAGGAGACTGAGGCTCTGACTGCAAACGCTCTGTCCCCTTTAGTTTTCAGCCGGGCCCCTGGAACAGACAAAAGACCTCTGCCCGAGGATCTCAAAGCACGTACCGGGGCGTACAGTTCTAACAGATCAGAGATATAGCAGGGAGAGTCATGAGTAACATCTTAAAATCTATTCTAAAACATACTGGGAGCCAGTGTAAAGAGGCTGAAACTGGAGTGATGTGGTCACGTTTCTTGGTTCTGGTTAAAAGCCTGTTGCAGTGATCCAGGCGTGATGAGATGAAGGCTTGTAAAATGGTCTTTGTGTCTTTCAAAGTTAAGATAGGTCATAGTTTTGAAATATATCTAAGATGATAAAAACATGATTGTACAAGTTTTGTGATGTGCTGCTCAAAACTTAAATAACTATCAAACCAGACGCTGAGATTCTTTGCAACAGGCTTGATATGATCCAAAAGGGAACCAGCAATTCATGGACTCTGCTGCTTTCTAAGGCTGCTTTATAAAACCTCAGGTGAGTCCAGCAGCTGGTGTAGTCAGAAATAAAACTGTGGAAATCCAGAGACGAACTTCAACACATGGGCGTCATTTCCACCAACATGCAGGACATTTATATTTATAGAAGCTGCATTGTGGAGATTTACATCACATGAGAAGTAAGATGGGATTTAAAGATCAGGATGTGTGATTTTTCTGCAATAAAACAAACTGTCACAATTTGAGAAAACAGAACAAACATACATGTACATAATCTTAATCACTAATAATGACACTGAAGTTTATAGTTGGTACTTTTTATGTTATATTTGATTCATTTCATGTCAAGAGACACAACAAGTTATTAAAATGTGGAGCAGAAGGAGTGGAGGAGTCTCAGTGTGTCTGCAGAGACTGTGTAGAAGGACAGAGCAGCAGCAGAGCAGTCCAGATACACTGATGATACTCTGTCACATCCAGAGGGACACACAGGGATGATGGTGGACTTGACATTGTGTCTGACAGTGGAGCTGATCTCAGAGCAGTTCAGGCTGCAGCACTGAGAGTCATCTCCACTTGTTGTGATTCCTCTGTCAGTCACTGCTGGATGAAGCTCTCCTCTCCACTCCACCTCCCAGTAACATGGCCCAGTCAGAGCCTCTCCACCCACAAGCTGCTGCTGCTGCTTCAACCTCTCTGGATCATCAGGACACAGCTGATCCTCTCAACACCACCACCTTTCTCACCACTCACACTCTGAGAGAGACCACGGCCATCTGGTCAGAGAAGAAGAGAGTCATAAATCAGTGTTTACAGAGACAACCTTCATCAGCTGTCAGTCAGTGATGCAGCACATCCAGTATAAAGACCAGCAGGGACTTGAGTCCTGTTCAGACCAGAAGTGGAGCGGCTGTGTAGCGTAGCCAGCTTCCTTTCAGCTCTCATGTTAACGTATTGGAGTGAACACACTGAGC
The DNA here is from genome assembly GCA_005408345.1 of Macquaria australasica. Taxonomy (NCBI): domain Eukaryota; kingdom Metazoa; phylum Chordata; class Actinopteri; order Centrarchiformes; family Percichthyidae; genus Macquaria; species Macquaria australasica. The sequence goes on along the minus strand of SEMN01002087.1, from coordinate 9,699 downwards.
TGGAAGCTCACAGACCTGCACAGACTTTGGGCATCAGGTCTGTTTACTCTGCAGGTTTCACTCAAGAACACAATGAAATAAAGTGCTGAGAGTCCCTGAACGCATCATTACTGCAGAAACAGAGAGATGTTCACTGCTCACTTTAATGATGGATTTACTGCTGTTAGGGTTCAAAGCTGTTAAAAACCAGCATCTCAGTCACATTTGAATATTTCATCTACTATTGAAATATTACAGGACAAATATGTAAAGTTGGTTACATGGTTACATGGTTACTAAATGTAATGCTGGTTCTCTGCAGGCTTCAGTCAGACTGATCTCAGAGCTGTGACAAAGATGAACTGATTAATTGTTTAGTGTTGAAATGAGAGAACAAACACTCTGAGATCAGATTTCATGGTACGACAGTTTGATGAATGAGGACCACTGTCTCTATACATCTTGTAGTGCTGTCAGCTGGAGTCCAGCTTTATTTCCTGAACACATGAACACAACAACAACAGTCGTCTTCACATCAACTCAAACACATGATCACAACAAGTACAATACTGCTGAAACCAGCATGGACTGACTCAGACCCTCTACTGACCTCAGAGTCTCCAGTCTGCAGTCTGGACTCTCCACAAGATCAGTCAGGAGCTTCACGTCTGAATCCTGCAGGAAGTTGTTATTCAGCTCCAGATCTGTCAGATGGGAGGGGTTGGACTTCAGAGCTGAGGCCAGAGAAGCACAGCTGATCGCTGACAAACTGCAGCCCCACAATCTGAATAAAGAACAAATGAAAATAAAAATCCATTTATAATCCAATCAGATGTGTTCAGGTTTTAAATGTGTAGCTCAACATTACTATGTCCTAATCAATGAGTTTTTCCCTAAAATGAGTAGAGAGACTTTGTCATTGTGTTATTGTGGATCATCATAATGTTACATCATCCAAATCTCACCACAACATTCATACACCTATTCATGTCAACACAGATCAATAACATGCTGCTGATCTCAGTCAAGTCTGGAATTAGAGGATCAATACTGTATTGATCCTTTAAACAGCTGCCTTTGGAAATATGCTTTGCTCTCTGTGTTTTGTGTGTGTGTGTGTGTGTGTGTGTGTGTGTGTGTGTGTGTGTGTGTGTGTGTTCTGAAGGATCAATATCAATGATCAGACATTATTTATTTAATCTGAGTTCAGAGGATCTTCTGTATCCAGATGTGACCATTTACCAAAAACTATAAACATTAATTGACTTTAACAACTAACAGTGGACATTTTCTACAGTTTCTTTAAGAAACACAAGTCTTTTGTGACTGCAGACTAAATTTAGTTCAAGAAACGTGAAAACATGAACAAAAGGACATTTACAACTTTATGGATGTAAGTTATGGAGGAACATAAATTAGGTTCAATTGTTAATTAAACATATCAGATCTACAATAGTAACAGAGAGTCAGTGAACTGACCTCAGAGTCTCCAGTCTACAGTCTGGACTCTCCAGAAAACCACACAGCAGCTTCACTCCTGAATCCTGCAGCTTGTTGTTACTCAGCTCCAGATCTCTCAGATGGGAGGGGTTGGACTTCAGAGCTGAGACCAGAGAAGCACAGCTGATCTCTGACAAACTGCAGTGACTCAGTCTGAATAAAGAATAAATGATGTAACGTTAGAAGACAATGTTCCTGCTTGAAATCATTCAGTGTTTAATAATCTGTTCAGAGCTGAAGAAGCTTCAGAATGTAGAAGTTTAGAAAATGGAAACTCCAAACACCTGAACCCAACAGGATGCAGGTTAAAAACTGTAAAATACAAAGAGTGAAAAAGAGCTCTCATTAATATTAATGACAACGTGCTGCTACTTCAATAAAGACGTAGTGACTCCACCTCTTAAACTCTGCCAGCTCCACCAGTGGCTCCATCTATACAAACTCATGTTGTGCAGCCAAACACAAATAAAAACCCACAGAAACTGATTTAAGATTCGACTCAACATCCCAAATTTTCCAAAGATGTTAAATATGTCAGGATGAATTTTGGGGAAATGTGAACAAAAGACATCTACAATATTTCTTTTAGGAATAGTGGAGTCATAAAATCAAAGCATCTTCAGTTTAAACTATTCAGTCAGTATAAGCATCATATAGCTTCTTGAACATGTTGGAAAAAGAAAATACTGATTATTTCTTTATTTGTTGTATTTATGTATTTTTATTATCATTTATTTAAAACAACATGATGGTGAATATAAGATGAGAATCAGGTGTCTCAGAGGTTCACAGTGAATTATCCAGTGTAGATTTTTCTTGTTATATGAAGGTTTTAAATGTGGAGCTCAACGTTGCTCTGCCACAGTCAATGGACTAAACCACTGAAGAAGAAAACAGACTTTAGAATTAAGATCCTCAGTATGGATCAGTATAATATCAGCCTCATGTCTGCAGTTTAGTGTCACCACAACTTTCACATCATATTAATCTCAGCACAGAAGTAAAAAATGGTGTCTGACCTCAGAGTCTTCAGTCTACAGTTTGGACTCTCAAGTCCAGCAGACAGCAGCTTCACTCCTGAATCCTGCAGGTCATTGTGACTCAGGTCCAGCTCTCTCAGATGGGAGGGGTTGGACTTCAGAGCTGAGGCCACGACTTCACAGTGAGTCTCTGAGATTCGACAGTCAGAAAGTCTGTGATGACAGAGAATATTTAAAATATAATAAAATCTCACAGTTTCATCATAAAAACAGACTCAGTGCATTTATCATCACAAAGCACGTTAACATGAGCGTCTGTAGCTCAGCTGGTCAGTTGGTCAGACAGAGCTGCTCAGTCATTGATTACAAGGATTATGGTTTGAATTTTGAGCTCCTCCTGTCCACATGTCAAAGTGTCCCTGAGCAACATGATGAACCATAATTTGCGGCTTTAAAAAAAAGTGTCTGCCATTGACTGTAATGTGAACATTTTTCATATTTTGATCACAGGATGCTGTGATCTGTGTTTGCTAAACTTTATTTTAACGTGATGTTCAATGAGCTGTAAAATCACTGCAGGTTGTAACTGCACTCGTATGTATTTACCTCAGTCATGGTTGTGTGTATTTTGTGCATCTTTGATGCGTCTTATTAAGACACTCCATCTGCTTTTCATCTCCCATTAAATGAGCTGAATGACTCCTATTGCATTAATAGTATAATTAGTACTAAAGATTGTATTATTATAATTTTATGGGTAACAGTTTTTCTCAAGTGGAGTTCAGCTGTTTAACAACATCATTTCTTCTGAGCTTGGTGATGATAAAATCCTCCACTGAACTGAACCTACTGAGCTCTCCTTCACTGGCAGAATGAACCTGGAGGTCGTCCCAGGAGCCGACTGTGTAATGAGCTGCTGTCTGAGTCACTCAGGTGCTGAATACACAAAGACTGTGGCTGCAAATTCAATGAAAACCACAGTGAAAATGTCTGCTGCTATTTTCTCTGCATATCTTGCCTTGAAATGGTGCAGAAAGGAAACATGTTGTATGTTTGAATTTGCAAACTGACGGTGACCGGATGGAAAAGGTGAAATAATGGGGCAAACTTTAAATGATGCTTTTTATCAGTGAACATTACTAAAGTAGATTTGGAATATACCCGTTTACAGACCAGTCCACTCAAATACTACCAGAGAAAGAGGGACAGAAAGAGAGAGCTTCCTCACTGTTCATGAATCAAAAAAAATTCTAATGCAGCAAAACATATGAAAAGACTTTCGTTGTTGTGAATTAAACAATAATAAACAGACACATTATAGAAACATAGTGCAGACACTGTATCCACTGTAAATAAAAAATGTCTGTCTGTTGTGATAAAATGATGACTGTGAAAACATTTTCAGCACAAACTCTTAAGTCCTCAAGTTTTTCTGCTGGATTTGAATTGAGCCTCCATCACCCGAAGAAAGATAGTTAGAAGATGATACTTGTGTTCACTAACTTGATATAAACACAAAATGATTTTTGTAGATATTTCTAGTTTAGCACATGCAGAATTACTTCAATAAGCAGGTTTATTAATAGTTTAAGAAAACTTATAGTATGGAAGTTTTATATTGTGCATGTGTGTAAAGTGTGTATCTTTAATACTGATGGCTTCAGCTTCATGTTGCTTTATAATGTTAATCACATCTGGACTTACACAGCCTTTCTGCAGTTCCTCACAGCTGGAATCAGTCTCAGTCGTCCCTCCCATGATGTGTTGTACTTCTTCAGGTCCAACTCACCCAGAACCTCCTCTGACATCTGCAGCATGTAGGCCAGAGCTGAGCAGTGGATCACAGAGAGTTTCTTCTCTGATCTGTTCTTTGACTTCAGGAACTCTTGGATCTCCTGATGTACTGAGTGGTCGTTCATCTCCATCAGACAGTGGAAGATGTTGATGCTTCTGTCAGGAGAGATCTCATCACTGTTCATCTCCTTCAGGTTCTTGATGACTCTCTGGACGTTTTCTGGACTGTTATTTGTTCGACCCAGCAGGCCTCCTAAGAGTCTCTGGTTGGACTCCAGACAGAGGCCATGAAGGAAGCGGACAAACAGGTCCAGGTGGCCATTTTCACTTTTGAGTGATTTCTCCATGGTGCCACTCAGAAAGACATCCAGGGATAGGTCACAGCTATCATTGTTTCCAAAACACTTAGATATCTTCCAGAGAAAAGACTTTGATTTTGAGTCTCTGTGTTTGTAGTCTTTTAGGAAAGACTCCAGTACCTCTGTGTTCCTGCTGGTGTAACAGTGGAACATGTAGACTGCAGCCAGAAACTCCTGAATACTCAGATGAACAAAGCAGTAGACTGTTTTCTGGAAGATCACAAACTCTCTTTTGAAGATCTCTGTACAAACTCCTGAGTGCACCAAGGCCTCTGTGGCATCAAGACCACACTGCTCCAGGTCTTCTTGGTAGAACATGATGTTTCCTTTCTCCAGATGTTCAAACGCCAGCCTCCCCAGCTTCAGAAGAACTTCCCTGTCAGCCTCCGTCAGCTCCTGTGGACTCGTCTCATGTCCCTCATCATACTTCTGCTTCTTCCTCTTTGTCTGAACCAGAACAAAGTGTGAGTACATATCAGTCAGGGTCTTGGGCAGCTCTCCTCTCTGGTCTGTAGTCAACATGTGATCCAGAACTGTAGCAGTGATCCAGCAGAAGACTGGGATTTGACACATGATGTGGAGGCTCCTGGATGTCTTGATGTGTGAGATGATTCTGCTGGACAGCACTTCATCACTGGATCTCCTCCTGAAGTACTCCTCCTTCTGGGCATCAGTGAAGCCTCGTACTTCTGTTACCCTGCCAACACATGAAGGAGGGATCTGATTGGCTGCTGCAGGTCGGGAAGTTATCCAGACGAGAGCAGAGGGAAGCAGATTCCCCTCAAGGAGGTTTGTCAACAGCACGTTGACTGATGACTTCTGTGTGACGTCAGACACAACCTCATTGTTGTGGAAATCCAATGAAAGTCTGCTTTCATCCAGGCCGTCAAAGATGAACAAAAGTTTACAGACAGCGAGCTTCTCTGCTGTGACCTTCTGTAATGTTGGATGGAAAACATGGAGCAGCATGAGAAGACTGTGCTGCTCATCTTTGATCAAGTTCAGCTCCCTGAACGAAAGCAGAACCAGCAGACTGACATCTTGGTTCTCCAAGCCCTCTGCCCAGTCCAGAGTGAACTTCTGCACTGAGAAGGTTTTTCCAACGCCAGCGACGCCGTTCGTCAGAACGACTCTGATGTGTCTCTGTTGGCCAGGTGAGGCTTTAAAGATGTCGTGGCACTTGATTGGAGTGTCATGGAGGGTCTCCATCTTGGAAGCTGTCTCAAGCTGCCTCACCTCATGTTGGGTATTAACCTCTTCACTCTGTCCCTCTGTGATGTAGAGCTCAGTGTAGATCCTGTTGAGGAGGGTTCCACTTCCTGTTTCATCAGTTCCTTCAGTCACACGTTCACATCTGCTCCTCAGACTGATCTTATGTTCATCTAAAACCTCCTGCAGACCACTATCTGCTGAAAGAGAAGAAGAAATATTCTGAGACCAAACAGAGAGCGAGAATCTGGATAAATAAAAATGTTTTTGAATCAATGATATTCATGATAATATTAAATTCTCTGCATGACACAACAAATGTCCCTGTAATTAAACAGAAAGTCCTGTTTTCAGAAATGATCAGCAGACAGATGTTCAGTCTTACTTTGTACAGTGCTGGTCTGACTGGCTGTCTGCAGTCCAGGTCTTGTTCTGGATCTTTCTCCACACTGGGGACAGGAGGAGTCTCCTGATGAAGCAGACTGGTCCCAGTATGAGGTGATGCACTGTCTGCAGAACCAGTGTCCACAGCTGGCAGAGACTGGATCCTTCAGGACGTCCTGACACAAAGTGCAGCAGGACGGCTGCTCCTCCTCAGAAACATGACTCCTCTTCCTCTCTCTGTGAAGACATTTCTTTATAACTAACATGATTTGTTGGTTGTTGTTGAAAAATATCAAGATTTGTCCGACACTGTCTGGAAGTTCAGATGGTCACAGAGAACAGTAAAAGAGTCATTACCTTCTGTTTGAATTCAGCTTTCAGTCTGTAATGAAAAGGATTGTTCCTTTTATTTCAACTCTCCTGCTTTCATAAACACTAATTAACTGCTTTTCCTATCTGTGTGTCCTATTAAACATTTAGAGATCTGCCTGTAGTTTGTTATTAATACAAACTCAACACTTCCTGCAGCTACTTCACAATAAAAGCCTTTTATTAAAGAGAGTTGATTATGTCCTTTACTGTTTACAGTCACTTTGGGCAGCTTAGCTTGAGTTAGTTAGGTTTGAACTGAGGTTAGAAGTGATCTAAATAATTGTGGTAGACCAGCAGTCTCAGACACATAGGACCTAACAGTGGTGTCACAGGTTCAAGTCCAGACGGTTTCCTGTTTTGTATTTCATTCCCTTTATGTTTTCTGACACTTTCTACTGTCTGTTTTCTATCAAATGAAGGCATCAATGCAATTCAAATATTCTAAAGAGAAGTGGTTCAAATCTACATTTGACCGTTTTCTGCCCCTTTGTTTGTCTGCAGATAACTTTTACATAAGTGCTGCCCCTGGATGAGCAGAGAATCTGAGCTCAAAGGTTCACTTACTAATTCAAAGCAAAGTGTTAATCAAGGTGAGCAAAGATTTTCTACAAATGCTTTTTCACCACATGTTGCACAATTATGATGTGAACTGATTCAAGAAGCACCTGGTGGATCATAACAGCTGATCTGAGGAAGAGCCAAACCAACTAAATATTTAGCGAACAAATATGAGAAAATTAATTTCACATCTGACGCACATTCTTTCAGATTTTGAATAGTTGTACATCTTTACAGTAACATTTGGGCAAAAACATATTAATATTTTCTTAATTCTTAGAAGTGTTCTTAGTAGTGTAAATTAGAGGTTCTCAGGTGCCAAAGAAATAAAATAAGATTCTTAGATTGAAACATTGTCTGCATTAATAGTTCTGCATCATGAATATAAATCTTTTAGCTGAACATTTTGTCTTCATCCTAAGTGCATCAACTTCCATCAGTTTACAGTAAAAACAGTCTCTTACTTTGTGTCTGAGGGTCCAGGTTCAGTACTGAAGACTGGAGGAAACTCTTTAGACCAGTCACTCTTCATAGACAGACAGCTGGATCCTGGAGACTCTGCTCTCTGTCTGTTGGACTTAACTCTGCAAACACCAAGATGTTTTTATTCATCATGAATCCTTGATAAATTCTCTGAAGACAAAGTCATTTGTCGAGTGATAAGGAGCCTGATGATGAATATTTTTAACATCTTTCCTTGAGAAAAGAATGTACCTCCACTAAAGTGTGGCACCGACCTGGTCTCTTCCCTGAAACAAGTCTCTGTTAACCAAAAACATCATGTTATCAGCATGACCTCATAAAACATGACCCACCCTGACTCAGGGATTACATTAAGGGAAAGCTAAATGACAATTACCTGTCTGGTTTTGTTTAATAGTTAATGAAACAGGAAATGTGAATATGCCTTTACATAACAAGTAAATTGAGCATAGCTTGTAATGAAATAAGATTTAAATTAAAATGTCTGATAAAATCTCTGAGTGCAGATGTGTCTGTGTTGGGGTCAGCCCTTCTCCTGCATCTCCCCCCTCCTCAGAGATCAGAAGATGACCTGTAGTGATTCTATTTTACTTATTTCATTTGCTACACCTATAGAAATACATATATGTGGATATACATATAGAGATCTAATTTATGTGTATGGGTTAGTTTGTGCGTCACTGAATTGTTAACAGATTCCACAATTGTGTCTCTCTTTCACACACACATGTACACAGACACACACACATAAACCCACACACACACAACATGTGCTTGTTTTCTTTTCCTCTTAGAAACAGTTCCTATCTGTAGGAACCCTGGTTTATATTGAATTTACTGTGATTCACTCATTAATTTGCTGTGCATATAGGTACACCTATGCATATATATATATATATATATATATATATATATATATATATATAACTCCCCATATATATATATATATATACACACACACAGACATATATATGGTAAATATGTATGTGTGTTATTATAATAAGTTGTGTATAATTGCCCTTTAAACCTGGTTTAACACTGTCTATGACTGCCTTTATAAGGTGTTTGGTATCGTTCTGCAGCAGAGAATGCCACACTATTAAATGTGGAAGCATTAGACGTGAGCTGTGGCTCATCCACTAATCGTCCCTGCAGTCCTCTTACACCCGGTTCAACTCTCCAGTTTTCCCCAGATCATTCCGTTCACCAGTGTGGTAACTACGACAAGGCTCCTCGAATCTCTAGTATAGCTTCTTGTGTTTGTGCTTAGCCTAACTCGTACTCTCCTGTGCCTCAGGTCTCTACTACAGCTCCGTGTCCTGTCAGCCCAGCTTGCCAACTACCCTTTGCCAGCTCGGCCCGCTCTACTCCACCTGTTCCTGCCCCAGCGTCTGCGCGGATCTACCCAGCCCTGAACCCTCGCCATCCTCTGGTCCTTGGCCTTCCCTGCTCGTCCCCCACTCAAGCCTCAATAAAACTTTCATATTATTGAACTTGCTGAAGGTTTTGTGTTCTGCTTTCTGGGGTCATTATTAGTGAAAACCTTAAAACGTTCATCCGGAGACCTGTGCTTGGCTCTGCCTTTTAGAGCCTGACCATTGGCCTATATAGAGCAGGCCCAGAAAATTGCCCGTCAGCCGCATGTGAGCTGCACAGGACGTGCTGAAGGCCCTCTGCCTCATCCAGCCAACTTTCTGAAAGAAGACTGTTCAACATGAACCCGTCACACCCCAGCCAAGTGGGGCTGTTTGAAGACGTTATCATTCCTCTCTCTGCTGTGGGAAAGAGAGAGACCTCCGAATCAAGCCGAGTCGCCACGTGGGGACAAGCACACCTGAGGAGGCCTGAAAGCTCCAGAACGAGCCTACGGGAGAAATGTCTTCCTCCTCCCTTCCAGAGAGACTTCTCCCCTCGCTATCTGAAGTACCAAGTGAAACTTTTCCTGTGATATTGGGGTTGATGCTGTAGATTACATTAAGTAATTTAGTGTTAGATCAGGAATAGGATCTCCCTTAAATATAATCATGATAAAGAATCAATGTATTTCACGCTGCTTCCCAATAACCTCTCAGCTGCTGAAC
>SEMN01002086.1:0-15607 GCA_005408345.1 Macquaria australasica | reverse complement strand
TGTTTTATTTATATTTGTATTTATTTCCTGGGATGAAGGGAGGCCGTGCACAGAGCTGAGAAAAGGTAAGCCAGGTAGAAGACTTTCATCATTTTAATGACATGACAGCCATGGTGGGTGACCTCTGTCTGATGGCCATAAACGAGCGTCCAGTAAGGACGTTTGCTGGTGAGGTGAACGACAGGTGAGACGGTATCCACGACGACACACTGTCCCCTGGACCTTTGTTCCGAAGTAAACGCACAGTTATTTTAAGGACCCCAGAATTATAAAGGAACAGTGTAGTTTGCCTGTTGTTGGTAATAAGGTCATTTTAAAATAAAATCCCATCAGATTTATTAAGTGATGCAGAAGTCATCACTCCATCTTCCCCCGAAACGTCCAGAATTCTGCTCAGTTTTATGGTCAAACTGTACCCTGTAATAACAGAATAGGTACCCAGTAGTTCAATAATAACTGCAGTATAGACCCTCTCTACATTCCTCCCAAATGTCCAGATTGTTACTCAGCAGGTCAGAAAAACTCTGTAATAACAGAATAGACTACAGTATAAATTCTTTGTAAAATCTTGAATTGTTACCCCCTTATTCCATAACTGTTCCCCTGTACCTGCTCGGTCCGTACTGTACTGGTTCACCGTCAGTACAAAAGATTACACTGTAACTCCGGAGTAATTACGCTGTACGTTGCGGGCTGTAATCTAAAGCGTTACCCCCCTACCTGATCTTCCTAGTGATGACATGTATAGCCGCATGTCATCATTCAACCGCTGGTTGTCGAGGTGGTGTCCAGGTAATGATGTGGGCTTTGTAGATAATTGGCAGACTTTCTGGAGAAGACCTGGTCTGATTAGGAGAGATGGCATTCATCCCACTTTGGATGGAGCCGCTCTCATGTCTAGAAATCTGGCTGAGTTTATTAGTGGCCCAAAGCCATGACAACTCAGAGTTCAGACCATAGACTTAATACAGTCTGTGGTCCAGACCAGGAGGCAGAGTTGCAGTCCTACACGCTTCTCTGCGCTTCCATTAGAGCAGTTACCCACCCTAAACTCCACAGAGAGGTTGTCTGCCCCCCCACCACTTAAATTATTTAAATCAAAAGTAAAAAGAAGAGGAGTTACACATAAAAACCTAATAAAAAGTAAAACCTCCACTGCAACAGTACAACAAAACAGGAGAATTAAATGTGGACTCTTTAATATTAGATCTCTCTCATCTAAAGCTGTTCTAGTAAACGATCTAATATCGGATCATAATATTGATTTATTTTGTCTTACTGAAACCTGGCTGTGTCACGATGAATATGTCAGCCTAAATGAATCCACATCCATAGTGCTGCATTCAATACCATTGACCATCACATTCTATTACAGAGACTAGAACATTTAATTGGCATTAAAGGCACCGCACTAAGCTGGTTTAAATCCTATTTATCAGATCGATATCAGTTTGTACATGTTAACAATGAATCCTCTATGCACGCCAAAGTTAGTCACGGAGTTCCACAAGGTTCTGTGCTTAGACCAATTCTATTTACCTTATATATGCTTCCTTTAGGCAATATTATTAGGAAGCACTCCATAAATTTTCATTGTTATGCAGATGATACCCAATTATATTTATCAATCAAGCAGATGAAACCAATCAATTAGCTAAACTTCAAGCTGTAAACTGTACTTGGCCCCGAACACCTTCGAAATACATTATCTAAACATATAGTTTCTCTAGATGGCATTGCCCTGGCCTCCAGTGGCACAGTAAGGAATCTTGGAGTTATCTTTGATCAGGATATGTCCTTTAACTCCCACATAAAACAAACTTCAAGAACTGCCTTTTTTCACTTACGCAACATTGCAAAAAACAGGCACATCCTATCTCAAAAAGATGCTGAAAAACTAGTCCATGCATTTGTTACATCTAGGCTGGATTATTGCAACTCTCTATTATCAGGCTGCCCCAATAAATCCCTTAAGACTCTCCAGCTGATTCAGAATGCTGCGGCACGTTTACTGACAAGAACCAGAAAAAAAGATCATATTTCTCCAATATTAGCTTCTCTACACTGGCTCCCTGTAAAATCCAGAATAGAATTTAAAATCCTTCTCCTCACCTTCAAAGCCCTAAATGGTCAGGCACTATCATATCTTAAAGAGCTCATAGTACCCTATTACCCCACTAGAGCACTGCGCTCCCAGAATGCAGGGTTCCTTGTGGTTCCTAGAGTCTCTAAAAGTAGAATGGGAGCCAGAGCCTTCAGCTATCAAGCTCCTCTCCTGTGGAACCAGATCCCAGTTTGTGTACGGGAGGCAGACCCCCTCCTCACATTTAAGAGTAGGCTTAAGACTTTCCTCTTTGATAAAGCTTATAATAGTTTCCTGAAGACAGTTCAGCTGAAGTGAAGACGCTCTGCAGACTGATTTCATGAAGCAGATTTTATTAAGGATTCACAGAAAACGGCATCAATCAGGATGTGATTTCATGATGAAGAACAGAAGATGTTGCAGTCACTAAAATATGGCTAGTTCAAACATAAAGTACAACATGAACGATCAACATGTTTCCACGTGTCACCTGAAATATTATAACTAGTCATTCCAAGCATGAAGCCACATGAATATAAATCAAAGTACATTAGATTCACCTCCAACACAGCAGAATATTTCTGTCTGAGTTCACTGCTGCCACTCACTAACATCACAAAACATGTGTGCCTATATATATTGATTTGTGTGTCTATATATTGATTTGTGTGTATATATTGATTTGTGTTTGTATATATTGATTTGTGTGTATATATTGATTTGTGTGTATATACAGACGTGTTAGTGTCCACCAGCAGTTCACTGAGACTTCTGTCAACATCAGTCACATCAGAATAAATCACAGCCTTGTACTGACTGAAAAGCACGTTAGAAAAACCTTAAAAACATTCAACACAAAGAAAGTAAAGAACAGTAAATGTATTTCTGTACAACACGAGCTGACTTGGTGTTTAGTTTGGAGCTGTTGGCCTCCACATGAAACACCAGGGGGCGTCCTCACTCCATTTAAAGCCAGAGCTGTTACCTGTGTCCCAGGTGTTCACATGGCAGAGAAATCTCCTGGGAAACATTGAGAAACCAGCTGACTGCAGCGACTGTAAACATCTGCTGACGGAGCTGAACATGACAACAACACCAAATCAGTCCTGGCTCTGCTTTCACTGATGTTCATCTGGACAAAACTGCAACAGCATCACACACCACAGAGGGCGCTGTTTCCAGGAGTTACACACTGACATTTAACAGATTACATTTCACTTTCCTTATGTAGTTATTACATCAACATCACACTTCATGCAACTAGAATAAAAACCTTTTGTATCGACAGTGTAGAGCTCGTTTTCTACACAGCTGTCTGCTCACAATCGTGATCTTCACCTACTTCTTTGCTTCTTTACCAGCTGCTGGTTGTTTGTACTTCAGTGCTGCTCTGGTTCCTTCATCTTCATCCAGTCTTCTTTTCATCTCTTCCAGTTTCTGGACCTTCTCTGCGTCTCCTTTCTCCTTCATCTTCTCAATCAGGAAGTCCAAGTGGACATGAGTGGACAGTGAATCAACGTTCAGGGCGATCTGCTCCAGTCTGACAACATGCTTGAAGGATTCTTCCAACAACTGATCTTTGTCTTTCTGAAGTTTTTCAATTTCCTTTTCTAGATTTTCCAAAAGGCTTGTTGTCTCCTCACAGTCTGTTTTACCCTTTTCATATTTCTCTTTCACATCTTTCAGGGTCTTCTGAACTTTCCTTGTCTTGGTCACATAGATCTTCTTTTCTTTTACATGAGCTGATACAGGACACTTCCTGGTACATGAAGTGCAGCAGCCATCTTTCATGACCTCACAGTCACTGGGATACCAGGCCAGTGTGCATCCAGGATAGTGACAGTTCTCCTCACAGACAGTACAGCAGACAGCTCCTTCATAATTTAACCACAACCACCACCACCTCCCCCCACCACTGATATCTTCTTTTTCTTTGTAGACTTCATCAACTTCTACAGTGAACTCCTCATTTCTCTTCAGCTCTTGTTCATGTTTCTTCAGAGCTTCCTGAGTCTGCTGGATCTCTGTCTGTTTTAGTTCAGTCAGTTCAACTCTCTCTTGCAGGTTTTGGATGCAGGCTTTCAGTCTGACTCTCTTATTCAGAACCTGCACAGTTGTCTCCAGCTTCTGAGGTGAAGTTTTTTCCAGAAACTCTGTGAACTGATTGATTCCTTTCATTGTTATTTTATCTGCATGTTTAAGGTCTTCTGTGTCCTCTGTCCTGTCTTCTTTCTGGCAGTTATTGAACAGGAAGTAAACAGGCTGATTCTTTTTATCTTTGGCAAACTTAATGTTTGCAGCCTCGAGGGCTTTCAGAGCATTTTTAGGTGTTCTTCCATCTGAGTGTGTCATGAGGGCAACGATGTTCTTCTCCATGTCTTTTCCAAACAGAGACACCAATGAATCAAAGATGTACCTCAGTCGGTCACTCAGTCGATTCTCACTTGCTTTCAGCACCAGACCCACTGCATTGATCTCATGAACTCCTTCCTCTGAGCGAAACAGGTCTAATAATCTTTCATTGATGACGTCATCTTGTTCGATCCCTCTGGTGCTCCCGTATCCAGGAGTATCGATGATGGTCAGAGAGTAGGGCAGAGTTCCATCTTCAAAACCAAAGATCTCGTACACGATCACATCTGATGTCTGACTTTCTGATTGACTTCTCTTCTCGTCCTCTACGATCTGAAACCAGACATCGTCCTCCCACTTCACTCCCATGGCGTAGTTGACCAGAGTGTTGATCAGAGTAGATTTTCCTGCTCCTGTTTCACCCACAAGTAAGATGGTTTTGTTTATCTTGTTTGGACATTTTTCACCAAGAGTCATTCTTCTTAGAGTTCCAATGTTCTCTTTCTTTGGTGTCAGCTGGTAGACAGCAGGAGATCCTGAATGGATCAGAACTTTGCAGGTGATGTTGTCATATCTGGATGAGGTGTTGGTGTTCCTGTAGAAGAAGTAGATCATTTACACATTTAACTTCATAAAAAGATTTCACTCTTCCCTCCCTGTACATCTCAAACATGTTATCGTCTATTTATTGTTAAAAGCTTCATCAAATGAAATCTAATTAAACTAAATAAAATGTTGTAATTACTGGTTTGAACTGTTTTCGTCCAAAATGTTGCAGCTGTGTGTTGAAAGTGTACTAGTGTTGTAATGGCACTCTTTGGTTTGGAGAAAGGATTACAACCTCTGTGAAGGCAGAAACAGACCATTCAAAGGGATTTACATACTGCATTAAAACAACAGTCAGGAGCTACAGCTGGAAACACTGACATCCAGATGAAATGTTGGAAAAGGATTTAAAGTTTTAAAGGCAGCACTTTACTTTAACTTCCCCATTTAGCATTCACTAACAATATATGAACATGTAATAAATGGTTTATAACACACTATAATGTAGCTGTTAGCAGATAAGCACTCAGTGGCCACTTTATTAGGAACACCTGTAAAATGTAATGCAGTCCAAAACAACAGCTCAGCCATGAATTCTGCCTTTACAGAGATAATAATGTTCAGTTCTGACTGACACTGTTAGAGAGCTGTTCATGTAAATATCTGTTCATTATTAAGGCTGGAGTTTGCAGTGCTGTTGTACTGGACTACATTATCCTGAGAGGTCACAATGATGATCTTCACTTACTTCTTTGCTTCTTTACCAGCTGCTGGTTGTTTGTACTTCAGTGCTGCTCTGGTTCCTTCATCTTCATCCAGTCTTCTTTTCATCTCTTCCAGTTTCTGGACCTTCTCTGCGTCTCCTTTCTCCTTCATCTTCTCAATCAGGAAGTCCAAGTGGACATGAGTGGACAGTGAATCAACGTTCAGGGCGATCTGCTCCAGTCTGACAACATGCTTGAAGGACTCTTCCAACAACTGATCTTTGTCTTTCTGAAGTTTTCCCATTTTCTTTTCTAGATTTTCCAAAAGGCTTGTTGTCTCCTCACAGTCTGTTTTACACTTTTCATATTTCTCCTTCACATGTTTCAGGGTCTTCTGAACTTTCCTTGTCTTGGTCACATAGATCTTCTTTTCTTTCACATGATCTGATACAGGACACTTCCTGCTACATGAAGTGCAGCGGCCACCTTTCATGACCTCACAGTGTTTGGGACTCCAGGCCACTGTGCATCCAGGATAGTGACAGTTCTCCTCACAGACTTTACAGCAGGTAGCTCCTTTATAAAATAACACCCACCACCTCCCCCCACTGATATCTTCTTTTTCTTTGTAGACTTCATCAACTTCTTCAGTGAACTCCTCATTGCTCTTCATCTCTTGTTCATGTTTCTTCAGAGCTTCCTGAGTCTGCTGGATTTCTCTCTGTTTGAGTTCAATAAACTTAACTCTCTCTTGCAGGTTTTGGATGCAGGGTTTCAGTCTGACTCTCTTACTCAGAACCTGCACAGTTGTCTCCAGCTTCTGAGGTGAAGTTTTTTTCAGAAACTCTGTGAACTGATTGATTCCTTTTGTTGTTATTTTATCTGCATGTTTAAGGTATTCTGTGTCCTCTGTCCTGTCGTCTTTCTGGCAGTTATTGAACAGGAAGTGAACAGGCTGATTCTTTTTATCTTTGGCAAACTTAATGTTTGCAGCCTCGAGGGCTTTAAGAGCATTTTTAGGTGTTCTTCCATCTGAGTGTGTGATGAGGGCAACGATGTTCTTCTTCATGTTTTTTCCAAACAGAGACACCACTGAATCAAAGATGTACCTCAGTCGGTCACTCAGTCGATTGTCACTTGCTTTCAGCACCAGACCCACTGCATTGATCTCATGAACTCCATCCTCTGAGCGAAACAGGTCAAATAATCTTTGACTGATGACGACATCTTGTTCAGTCCCTCTGGTGTCTCCGTATCCAGGAGTATCGATGATGGTCAGAGAGTAGGGCAGAGTTCCATCTTCAAAAGCAAAGATCTCGTACACGATCACATCTGATGTCCAACTTCTCTTCTCGTCCTCTACGATCTGAAACCAGACATTGTCCTCCCACTTCACTCCCACGGCGTAGTTGACCAGAGTGTTGATCAGAGCAGATTTTCCTGTTCCTGTTTCACCCACAAGTAAGATGGTTTTGTTTGTCTTGTTTGGATCTTTTTCACCAAGAGTCATTCTTCTTAGAGTTCCAATGTTCTCTTTCTTTGGTTTCAGCTGGTAGACAGCAGGAGATCCTGATTGGATCAGAACACTTTTGGAAATGATGTCATCATATCTGGATGAGGTGTTCCTGTAGAAAAGTAAAGACATGAGTTCAAAAACCACTGAACCTAGAATGAAATAAAATCACTGTAGGTGCTGGGGTCTTTTAATTAAAGTCCTTTAGCCTTTTTATATTGTCACATCATGTAGTAAACGTGATGCAGCAGCGTTGCACTTCAACAATAAAACAAACACTGAAACACTCTGTTGTTTTAGGAACGTCAGTGTTACTCACGTTGCCATGGTAACAGCTTGACAGGAGGATGGAGCACCTTGTTAGTTCTGCGGATGAAAGAAAAACACGTCAGTCAGCTGCACTGTTGTTATCAGCAGATATTATTGGATACTGGATCGTAAGTGAAATATTAGTGAAGAAACTCTGGCCTTCAGCCTGCCCCCCCTCCTACACACATTTTAAAACCAGCCAGAGGGTTTGTGAGGTGGGGGCAGGGGGCATGGCTGTATGCTAGGCTAGCTCAGTAGCATTCTCACATTATGACATCAGATTACTGTCAGATGTGAAGAGAACATGGAGGTGTGGCCGAGAGAGATGCCTGTCTTCAGACTCTTTCAGGCCGCAGGGCTCTCAGGGCGGCCTTCTGGTGACAAACTTTATAGTTTAATTACTATGTACACTATATACACTGTGGTCATGACTGGCAGACTGGCTATTTACCCACTCACTAATGACACTAAAATTAAAAACTGCTCACAAGATGTTGCTGCAGTGAAATATTGTGAGGTTATCTTTGCACATCAGAGTTGCTCTCAGTAACTGTTTCTGACAACTGGAGGGAAACAACAACACAACAGTTTAACTCTAAACTGACTTTTTTTCACAGAAAAGAGGGATGGACTGAAAATCTGCTATTTTACCATCCTGCAAACAGAGAATCAGGATTCAAAAGTATAAAAGACTGAAATCTGACATTTGTTCAAACATGAAGCTCAGACATTTTAAAATTCTTCTTCTTATATCTGGAAACCTCTCTAGACTCCATCTTTAAGAAACTTTGGGATCTCCACCAGAAACTAAAGTTTCAACACGTCACTGCTGGTTTTAGGGACAGTTTGGAGAGGTCTGCTGAGCTCAGAGGCTGATCCAGCAGAGCAACACCTCACCTGTAGGACCATACCTGTGTTTTTTAAAGACAGTTTGTCCTGGTCACAGCAGAAAGTGGTACAGTGAGATGTATCTGAGGCTGCTGAAGCTTGGTGACGTAGTGACTACAGATTTCATTTGCCTCCTGTGAGTGAATCCACTCATCACAGCGATTTCATTGGGATGAATTGAAATTGTTGATTTAAATGCTGCTGTGAGCTCACAGTGATGATGAATCAGGCTGTTCATGCTGCAAAAAACATTTCACGTCCGACTCAACAACCAACTGTATCTACCAAGCTTAGCTTAGCATAAAGACTGGAAACAGGGGGAAACAGCTAGCTTAGCTTAGCATAAAGACTGGAAACAGGGGGAAACAGCTAGCCTGGCTCTGTCCTAAGGTAACAGAATCCAGCTCGTCTTACCACCAACTGAAGATAAATCACAACGACATCATAATTATTGATCACATGACAGTAACATGCTGCATTTCCATCCAGTTCAAGACAAATATCACAAACTGTTGTTAATAACCAACAAACAACTTTGATGGTTCAAAGGTATTTTTTCTAATGAAGCTCAGCGTGAGTTCAGTCAGGAAGACTTTAGACAGAAGTCTCTACGCCTCATTCATTCACATCTCTCTCTCTGCTTCTCTTCATCAGCTGATTGTGGCCGTTTACTCTCTCACTTATCCAACCAGATTCTGCCATGATCTCCATCAGCCAATCACATTGCTGCTGCAGACTTTAAATCTGTTCTCCTCTCGCTTGCTGTCAGCTGTCATTTCAGAGTGGATTCATTGCGACCCTGGTCCACCCCGTTCACCTCCAGTTCACCACATTCAGTGTCCGGGTCAATAAATGTTTGTTCACTCACACTGAAGTCTCTCCTGGTTGAAATATGTTTGAAAAGTATTTTTATCCAGACTTTACAACATGTTTTACTTCTATTTTAGAAAGTTATAGAACATTATAGAATCAGTCATATGCTCACATCGTATTTCTGATGTAAAAGTCAAAGTGTCAGTAATTTCTGCTGCCTCTTTAGTGCTCTGTCTGTCTGTCTGTCTGTCTGTCTGTCTGTCTGTCTGTCTGTCTCTCTGTCTGTCTGCCTCTGTCTGTCTCTCTGTCTGTCTGTCTTTCTGTCTGTCTGTCTGTCTGTCTCTCTGTCTGTCTGTCTGTCTGTCTGCCTCTGTCTGTCTCTCTGTCTGTCTGTCTCTCTGTCTGTCTGTCTCTCTGTCTGTCTGTCCTGTTGAAACCAACGTCGGTCTAGAAGGAAGAAAATCTAAATCTGAAAGATGATTTTTAAAAAGGATTTATAGGCACTAAAAAACTCATAATCTTGACATGTTAAAGTATTTCATCGTTCCTGTTTCAAAGTGTTCTTACCTGTTGTAGCTGTTGCTGTTGTTGTAGCTGTTGTTGTAGCTGTTGTAGCTGTTGTTGTAGCTGTTGTAGCTGTTGTTGTAGGGAGGAAGAGCAGAGAGCAGGTTTATATCAGCAGAGAGGCAGGATGCTCTGGTCACATGATTTCACAGAAACAGTCTCAGAAACAGAAAGCTGAGTCACTTCATGACTGCAGTGAATTCATCGTAGTACAATATGGACTGTGGTGTTTTCTTAACGCCTTTCTGTCTGATGTAAAACACTTTCAGTTGTCTTGTTGAAAGGTGCTTTTGGGGATTTTGTTGTCACGTGATTTCAGAGAAACGGTGTGCCTTCAAATAAAACAGGTGGTGAAGGGAGGGAGGAGATAAGATAAGATACGCCTTTATTGATCCCTCCAGGGGTAACTCAATACTGCAGCAGCAAATAAGTACAAAATAAATGATTACAAATATATAAAATAAAAGTAGTTGCAGGTGATCAGAGAGCCTGCTGGATTTGTAGTTAGTGTAGATTTGGAGTCCACTAGCTTAGTTTATATGTCCAGCCAGGAAAACCTTCACAGTACAGACTATCAGACTGATGGCCGGTCTCCCTCACACAACATTTTACTCTCATGTTCTCTTTCCCTAAATATGTGAATCTCAAAAATATAATTATCTTTCTACCGCTGGTGGTGGTGAAGTGTCCCACAAAGCACCTGATGAAGTCCTACAAAACAACATATCAAAGGTAATCACAGCTGTATGCCCACATTGTGTGCAGACCACTAACATTTTCTTCTAATAATATAAAGTATCTTGTTCCAGTTGATACGTCATCTGCTGGTAGTTCTACAGACAACAAGACCCTCAAATATCAGATCACTATCTTCCAGAGCCTTAAAGGATTTGATTCGTCAGCAGTCTGGATATGAACGGTTTCTGTGAGACATGACTGAAACCAAATGTTTTCTTTCCACCTGACTACACCAACTCCCATGTTGCTGCTAAACAAGGTGGATGCGTTGCCTTAATCTATAAGTCTATTTTCAATTTAACCTCCAAACTTGATATTAAATTCAACCCATTTGAGGTTCTTGTATTAAAGCTGCAGGAGGCAAAACCTTCCTCCTCTCTCTCTGCTGCCTCGTATCACTCCGCTAAGCCCCTCCCACCAAACCCAGGTGGACCGGCAGCAGAAGGAGTCGGTTCCCCAGTGAAACCGTATCCCTCGTAGGACTCGCTCTCCACGGCGTGAGCCTCATAGAGACCGCGGTCCCTCCCGCCGTGACTTGTTTTCTCAAAGATGCCCCTCCAGTGCATCGCGGCCGCAGAGCTGAGCGCCCCAGGCTTCAGAGGCAGCTGCAACGCCCCACTGTTTGTCATCAGGCCTCTTTGCCACTCGTCGTTATGAGCACCATGGCATCGAACATAATGAGCCTGAAGCTCCATGTGGAGCCGGGACGTGTTGTTTTGTTCTATACACCGCTGTAGGCAAAGGAGGTGATGGACATGTATCACAAGTTTCAGGATTTTCCTCCACTGAATCAGGTTTTCACCTTCTGAAGGGACGTGTAGACACATCTGCTCTTGTAGCTCAGCCAATACGAACACACCGTCTCTCTAAAATATCCTGTGATTGGCTAAAGTCTCCCGTCACGGGATAGATTTACTGAAGCCTGAAAACAGAGGCAAGAGGGGGGGCTGAAGTGGAGGTCTGCTCTCAGACCACTTGAATTACAATATGCTGCACGGTTAATATGGCATTTTTGCCACCAAAAGAAAACTGCCTACCCCACCTTTAAAACCATCTCCATCAACTATGAATTGCTCTGTTCAGGGCAGCAGACTCCACCTTGTGGTTCTCTAAAGACCACCTGCTCCTTAGTCCCAAATTTTAGAAGAATTTGGAGAATTGATCTCGGACCTTGTCACTCATTCTGATGAGATTTTAATTATTAGTTATTTCAATATTCACCTGAATGTGTTGACATGTCTTCAAACACCGAACTTTATTATTGACCAGTGAAATCACCTTAATGCATCGTTCAGCAGCTGAGAGGTTGTAGGGAAGCAGAGTGAAATACTTTGCAATTCTTTATCATGATTATACTGAAGGGAGATTCTATTCCTGATCCAATGCTGAATTACTTTGGGTAATCTATAGCATCAACCCCAATATCACAGGAAAAGTAAAGTTTCACGTGGTGGTTCAGATGGACAGGAGAGAGGTCGCTCTGAAGGGAGGAGGGAGACGTTTCTCTCTTGGGCCGGTTTTGGAGCTTTCGGGCCTCCTCGGGTGTGCTTGTCCCCACGTGGGACTCGGCTCCAGCCATCAGTCTCAGGCATTTTTGGGCCACTTTCAATCCCGCATACCGATTCGGCTTGAATCGGAGGTTTCTCTCTGTGTCAGCAGGCAGAGGGATGATAACGTCTTCACCCCCCCACTTGGCTGGAGTGTGCAGGATTCAGAGTTTCTTCAGTTCTGACTCTGGTTGTGTTAGAACACAGAGGTGTCTTCTTTCAGACAGTTCTTGCTTTCAAAGTTGGCTGGATGAGGCAGACGGCCTTCAGCATGTTCTGGGTGGCTTGGATGCCGCTGATGGCCAGTCTTCTGGGCCCGCTCTGTATAGGCTCTACAGGGCAGAGCCAAGCGCAGGTCTCTGGACGAACAGGCCAGCGGCCCACTCGCCCGGGACGAGGCAGATCAGTCAATCAGAGAGTTGTAAGAGTTAATCGAAGAGCGTCATAAGAGCCTGATCTTGTGGGGTCTTCTTGTCTTGTAGTCTCCTGTAAAAGGGGCGGCGATGTTCGAACTCAGCGGCGCGAAACTTTACTCCACTCACCCTGGATCTCTTATGTCTTAACTAATTTTATTTGTTTCAGTTTCTTTCTAAACAATGAATTTAGGTAATAAAGTCTGTATAATTCTTCCATATTTAACAGTGTGGCGTTCTCTGCTGCAGAATGATACCCAACACCTATAAAGGCAGACAAAGACAGTGTTAAACCAGGTTTAAATGGCAATTATTCACAACATGTTATTATAATAACACACAAACATATTTACCATATATGTCTGTAGATATATGCATATGTGCATCTATATGCACAGCAAATTAATGAGTGACTCACAGTAAACTCAATACAAACCAGGGTTCCTTTAAACACAGACGTCTGTGTCTAAGAGGAGAAGATAACAAGCACATGACGCGTGTGTGTGTGTGTGTGTTACAATTGGGAAATCTGCTAACAATTCATTGACACACAAACTTAACCCATGCACATAGATCTCTACATGTATATCCACATATATGTAACTCTATAGGTTTAGCAAATTAAATAATAGGCTCACTACAGGTCGTCCAGCTCTGATCTCTGCTACAGGAAAGTGTGTGTGTGTGTGTGTGTGTGTGGGGGGGGGGGGGGATATTCATTAATATACATTTAATTCAGCATAACTAAGTCAGTTCCTTTGTTTTTGTATTGAGACTTCAGAGTGTTGAATCTTCAGCCCAGATCCTGGAATGTGGAGTATTATAGTTTTCTACAGACCTGTTGTAAATTGGGCAATTGTCACTTAACTTTCCCTTAATGTCCTCCCTGAGTCCTGGGGGGTCATGGTTTATGGTCCGGGAGTCATGCTGATAACATGATGTTTTGGGAAACTTGATCCTGGAGTCTCAACAGAGACTTGTTTCAGGGCAGGGACCATGGCTGTGCCACTTTAGTGGAGGTGAATTCTTTCTCTATGAAAGATGTAAAAATTATTCATCATCAGGCTCCTTATCACACTACATAATCAATGTTCTTCACTTCACCTGTCAGTGGTCATAATGTTATGGCTGATCGGCGTGTATATAAAATATGTACATCAAGGCAATAAATCAGTCATCACTGTCATATTTCATGATCATACATTTGCAGTATTTCTGACAGTAATCAGGACCACACCATCTGTAACACTCTGATCCTTTTATTGACACCACACTGGCAGCAGAGTAAAACATACATTATCTTTTCTCTTAATAATTCACTAAATCACAGGACTCAGAGATCAACTAAATATATCTACTAACTCTCAAGAACCAAAAACAGAAAGAAATGTGCTGAGATCACGACGGACAACAAATATTCAGATATTCAGAACATAAAATACTTCATCACCAGAATCAGCAGTACGATCAGACGGAAACACGACAGGAAACATCCAGTGTGAGGAAGAGTTACCAGCAAGAGACACAATAAATACAGTCACTTTAATGCTTTCTGTGTAATATTATCAGCCCATATCATACAAGATATCATACATATATACACAGACATGATGTGAACACAGTCACTGTCCTCAGGTCAGTTTCCTCCTGACGACGCTGTGAAGTTCATTTGAAGGAGCTGCAGCTCAGCTGAACCTGCCAGCAGGATCTCTGCACAGCACCAGCACTAACGCTACACGCTAAACATAATTAAAGGACCAAACGGGTGTTTTCACCTGTTTTAACCCAGAAACTACACATCAAACATGCTAAGCAGCTGTTCCATAGTGTTTGCACCTGCTGTTACAACAGGACTGAACTTCAATCTGTTCATAGACAGACGTGTAGATTTCTATTTCTCCACTGTGCATCCATCAGTGAAAATGTTATGTGGTGGACTCATTTTTTATGAAAGAAATTTCATATTTGCAAATATAAATTTACTAACAATTCTTTCTGTATTTTTGAAGGAAATGGAACATTATAAAGCTCTCGCTCCCCCCAAATTGGAGTGACGTGTCAGTATAACAATAACAATACAATAAAAAAAAAAAGTAACAATACAATATGGCTGCATTAGTCCAACATCACCTCACATCATAAAGCGTCAGCTTCTGCAGCATTTACATCGTGACACATTTCAAGAATAAAAAATGAAACGTTAGGGAGGCCAACGAGTCCCACAGGAACAGTCAGAAAACGCTACTGAAGTATTTATGGTGCTGTGGTTGATCACTTCAGCAGATTGTTTTTGCTCCAGAAACAGGCTGTAAGACGTCGGAGGTCTGAATGAACCTTCCACCTGTTTGTGCCTCTTTTCTGCTGCAAGTAAAGATTCTTTTCATCACAGATTCATCTGCCAAATCATCGTTTGGTCATCTTCAAACAGTCAAAAACCCAAAGACATTCAGTTTATTGTAATGAAGGAAACGCTACGAAAATGATTAAACCAATAAATAATAATAAATCAATAAATGTTCTCTTGACTAATCGGTTAATTGCTGCAGCTTTACTCTCCTCACACCTGGGCACCAAAACACCACTCAGAGTCTTCTAGAGCAGAAGCTAACGTATGTATTCGGCAGCGTGGTCTCACCTGAAGTAGGTGGCGATACAGAGGATCACTATCAGCATGGGGTAGTAGATGTAGAAGCCGTTGGCGATGAAAGAGAGAACACGCATCGATCCCATGATCTGAAAAAGAAAAGCGGGTCAGACGAGCAGGAGCCTCACACCTGTACTGTGCAGTGTGTTATGGAAGGAGGTTTACGGAGGTGTAAGCCGTCTGCTCCTTCTGCTGGTGGGAGATGGCCGAGTCCATGTGGATCAAACCCAGGAAGTTGAGACACAGAGGAGGCGTTAAACGACAGAACAACCTGCAGAGCAGAGAGTCACAGTCTGCATCAAAACTCCTTCATCATCAGGTCTTCACCGCTCCTTCCAAACCTTGTTGTTCAATCACTTGCTGCTGTTTCTGGGCTCCTCCCTGAGGAGCGCGACCACCACCATGATGCCAACTATATTGTTTTCCTTCATATTCATACATTACAAATCAATTACATATAAATGTAGACCCCAAAGTTCCTGTATACCACCCC
>SEMN01002085.1:0-15618 GCA_005408345.1 Macquaria australasica | reverse complement strand
TTGAGCCTGGTTCTGCTCGAGGTTTCTACCTGTTAAAAGGGAGTTTTTCCTTGCCACTGTCGCATAGTGCTTGCTCATGGTGGGAACTGTTGGGTCTCTGTAAATACAAAGAGTCGGTCTAGACTTGCTCTATTCGAAAAGTGCCCTGAGATAACTTTGTTATGATATGGCGCTATATAAATAAAACTGAATTGAATTGAACTCCTTTATGTAAATTAATTTTACACAATTAAATATCCTGCACTCAAAATTGTACTTAGTAAAAGTACAGAAGTATTATGAGCTTCATGTGGTAAAAATACTGGATTAGATTGTTAATGCTGAAGCATGCATGTTACTGTTTGAGCTGCTCAAGGTGGAACAAGTTTAGCCTGAACTACTTTATATACAGTTGGAGACTTTAAAAAATCACCCTCAGAAATGTGGTGCAGTATGAGAAAATGACAATATGAAGGAGAATAAAATGGGAATACTCAAGACACAGGTGCCTAAAACTGTCTTAAATATGGTACTTGAATGAATGTACTTGGTTACTTCCCACCACTGTTGTTAATACATAGTATTTCCTAGGCTACAATAAGATACATTCATTTTTACAATATGTTTTCAGAGAGTTTCTACAAAAAGTGTCAGAGGAAGATGTTACGAAAAGCCTTCGAGGCAGCTCTGCCACGACAAGCCATTAGGGAAGCAGGGAGAGGACCCAAATGCAGACAGATGCAGGCAGGCGAGGAGGCTGAAGAGTCCAAAGGTTTATTTTAACTTCAAGGAAAAACTTACAATAGCGAGAACTGACTCGCAGGGGAACACCAGGAACGCGACACGACACGAGAAGATCACGAGGAACATCACACACACAGCAACAGCAACAATGACTCGACAAAGAACAAAAGAAAGGGGCTGGTATAAATACGAGAGACAACGAGGAAACAAGAAACAGGTGAGAGACAAGACACAGGTGAACCTAATCAAACTGGTGGAAAACAGAACAAAGACAGGAAGTAAACCAAAACCATGAACCAAGAACAGACCTTCAAAATAAAACAGGAAACAGAACAAAATAGTGTACACCAGTCCTTGGGATCATGACAGTACCCCCCCTTCAAGGGACGGATCCCAGACGTCCCTCAGGGAACACCAACTCGGGTGGGCGGAGGGGGTCCCGGAGGAGGGACCCAGAAAAACCAGACCTAGGGCTGGACAGGACTCCTCAGGCGGACGACCAGACGTGGAGAGCCGCTCGGGAGGGCGGCCAGGCGGACGACCTGGAGGCAGGGCAGAGACCAGACAGGCCCGCTCTGGAGGCCGGACAGGATGCCGGCGGCGACGAAGGAGGCGCTCTGGAGGCCGGCGGCGACGAGGAAGGAGCCGCTCTGGAGGCCGGACAGGAGGCCGGCGGCGACGAGGAAGGAGCCGCTCTGGAGGCCGGGCAGGAGGCCGGCCCTGGACGAGAGCAAGCTCTGGAGACTGCAGCTGGGCAAGAGCAGGCTCTGGAGGCTGCAGAGAATGCGGCTGGGCGAGAGCAGGCTCTGGAGGCTGCGGCTGAGCGAGAACAGACTTGGGAGGCCGCATGGGCTGCGGCTGGGCAAGATCAGTCACTAGAAGCTGTAGCTGAGGCTGACAGCTAAACTGCTGGGGCGCCGGAGGCTGCTGAGACTGACAGCCGGGTTCTGAAGCATGAGGCAGCGCTGGCAGCAGCTGGACGGGCACTGGAGCTGGAGGCGGCGCTGGCGGCAGCTGGACGGGCACTGGAGCTGGAGGCGGCGCTGGCGGCAGCTGGACGGGCACTGGAGCTGGAGGCGGCAGCTGGACATGGACCGGAGGCTCTGGAAGCTGCGGCGGCAGCTGGACATGGACCGGAGGCTCTGGAAGCTGCGGCGGCAGCTGGACATGGACCGGAGGCTCTGGAAGCTGCGGCGGCAGCTGGGCTTGGACCGGAGGCTCTGGAAGCTGCGGCGGCAGCTGGGCTTGGACCGGAGGCTCTGGAAGCTGCGGCTGCAGCTGGAAGGACACAGGAGGCTGCGGCGGCAGCCTCTGGACAGACACTGGAGGCAGAGCTGGTGTAGAGTAGACCGTCGACTCGGGAACAGGAAGCGATGTCGGCCGGTTCGTCCACCGGGTCCGTGGGGCAGGAGTCGGTCGGACCACCACCTCAGGAACTGGATCCGGCGTTGACTGAACCGCCGACTGGAGAACAGGAGCTGATGTCGGCCGGTTAGCCAACCGGGTCCGTGGAGCGGGGATCGGCCGGACCACCGACTCCGGAACGGGATCTGGCGTTGGCTGGAATGCCGATTCAGGGACTGGAGTAGAAGTTGGCTGGACCGCCGACTGGAGAGCAGGTGTCGGCCGGTTCGCCAACCGGGAATCATGAGCGGAAGCTGGCCGGTCCGCCGACTGAAGAGCAGGTGTCGGCCGGACCGCCAACGGAGAGTCATGAGCACAAGCTGGCCGGACCGCCGACTGAAGAGCAGGTGTCGGCCGGTTCGCCAACCGGGAATCATGAGCATACGCCGCTTGAACCTTTGCCCGGGACTCCAGGACCAGACGGTAAGCGGCTAGTAGCGGTGAGTTGGGGTGGAACGCCTGAGCTGGCAGCGGAGGCTCCGCGGCGTCGGACTGCTGAGATCGCGGACGGCGTCGGGAGTCCCGACTACCACCTCCTCCGCGGGTGCCCGGAAAAATGGCCAGCCGGGTGCCCTCAAAGGGAGAGGGAGACTGTTCCCTCACCGGAGGCTCTATCCCCAGGAGTATGCATAATGACTCCGCGGGGGTTAATGGAGCCCGATAGTCCCGCAGGCGAGGGTGACTGTCCGCTGGGTCCAAATTGGGTCGAGTCATTCTGTTACGAAATGCCTTCGAGGCAGCTCTGCCACGACAAGCCATTAGGGAAGCAGGGAGAGGACCCAAATGCAGACAGATGCAGGCAGGCGAGGAGGCTGAAGAGTCCAAAGGTTTATTTTAACTTCAAGGAAAAACTTACAATAGCGAGAACTGACTCGCAGGGGAACACCAGGAACGCAACGCAACGCGACACGAGAAGATCACGAGGAACATCACACACCACCACCAACAGCAACAATGACTCGACAAAGAACAAAAGAAAGGGGCTGGTATAAATATGAGACACAACGAGGAAACGAGAAACAGGTGAGAGACAAGACACAGGTGAACCTAATCAAACTGGTGGAAAACAGAACAAATACAGGAAGTAAATCAAAACCATGAACCAAGAACAGACCTTCAAAATAAAACAGGAAACAGAACAAAATAGTGTACACCAGTCCTTGGGATCATGACAGAAGAATTCTTCACTGAGGGCCTGAGGCTGCAGAGTTCTGAAGGGGAAAATCCATCAACCTCCCATTTATTGAATTGATTTTTGTGCTTGTGTGGATGAGAGATTATGTGTTCTACCAGCATGTTAAGATATACAGGCTAATGAGCAGACTGATACCTAATTGGTAACACCTAAGATCAATATGGACTGCTGCTCATTTAACAAGTGTGTTTGCATGCACCGGTCACATCTGGTGTATAAAGTAAGGAAACATTGTAACTTTACATGCACTGGTCTGAACTGGACATAATGACTTACACTCAACGGTTCTTTACAAGATTCCTACAACATGACAATAAAAGCAGAGTGAGATATCCAGTCACAAGTAACCAGGATGACCTGCCTCAAATACTAATAAATGATGTAATTCAATATACAGTGATTAAGCCTAACCGAGTATGTTCACTGAGAGACAAGAGTGTCAGAGCCAGAATCTCATCACAGCTTTCAGCACAGTCATATTTTATCATATCAAACTGTTTGTCCTGTCAGGTCACATGACATTCTGCTATATGTTGTTGTAACATCATCTGCATGTTATTGATCAATACTGATATATATCCCATACATTATGTATGGCTATCACACAGACTATCCTCCACAGAAATACATCTGTATAGGCCGTCTGTGAAGCAGCTTATTACGACCCCGTTTGTATGTATGGTGACCTCTAGTGGCTGTAGTAATTATGACGGGAGTAAGGGTGAAAGTCCGGTGAGGTAGTATAAAAATGTCGACAATGTCTGCGGAGGGAGGTGGTTGGGTTTGATAAATGGGTCAAACACACACAGGACTTTCACCCAGGAGACAGCTGCTCGTGTCCCGTGCGAAACCAAAAGTCAACCTTGACGTATTTTAACCTGACGTAAATCACGTAACTTAACTTACTAAACTTAACGTACTTATTTTAACCCAAACTATGATCTTTTCCTAAACCTAACCATACTATATCCGCTTTACAATGTTAACCACCAATGTTACAATGTTTATTATTGTTACCATGACGACGGAGGTCCAGTACGCCTATCGTTTTGTTGTTTTGGGAGTCAAGGCAAATGCCCTAAACAATCTGTTTTTGGAGTCATATCTCTTGCCCCCCGTAGGGTGCTAATTTAGGAAACACACGTGTGGGTCGTATTAGAGGCTAGGGACTAAATTATCTTTGTGGAAAATTTAACATTGGCCAGATTACCCAAGTTGGAGAATTTCCAAGAAATGTGTTTTCACCCAAATTGGTACATGGGTGGGAATACTTGGAATGATAAATGGCCACCAGGGGGCGCAAATACGAGATCCCCTATTTGGAATCTATAGAGATTACTATTCACTGTTTGGAAGGGGAGGGTGAAAACATTTAACCAATCAGAATCTCATTCCAAATATGTTATATATATTCCAGACATGATATATTGTCCCTAAATCCTCTAGATTTGGAAATTATAGAGATTAATATCCGCCGTTTGGAATGGGTGTGTCAAACAATATGTAACCAATCAGAATCTCATTCCAAATATGTTATATGTATTCCAGACATGATATATTGTCCCTAAATCCTCTATATTTGGAAATTATAGAGATTAATATCCGCCGTTTGGAATGGATATGTGAAACCATATGTAACCAATCAGAAGCTGATTGCAAACATGATATCTGTATTCCTGGTATGATATATCATCCCTAAATTTAAAGAGTCTTCACCACAGGTGCCACTCAAAGATTTTTTCATCTTTCTTTGGACAAATGATCCTTAGCCCCACAGATAAAGCAGCCATTGTGCCTTTTTCCTCATCTGCCCCACCCTCTGCCTCCTCACCAACGTCCTCTACCCTTGCCTCTTGCTTGGCTCTCAAAAGCTTGAATCTGAGCTATCTTTAGGTGAGTTATCTTCCTCCTTTTTTCATTCAATACATTTTCAGCATGCACAGCATTTGCTTCAATATCAACGAGTTATTTCACATCACATCCCACGCAGTGAGTTCAGACATGGTAACTTTATGAAGTTGTTTGACATACTCATCTCCTCCATCCTTGTGTCAGAGCTTCTTTCATCTCTGCTGATGTCCATGGTCTGTAGACAAGATGTATGCCTGTCTCTACCGAATCCAGAGGATACGATGGATTCTGTGGTGGACTGGCTGTTGGAGGAGAAGGTGACGGAGGAAATGGAGCAGTCGGTGTCCTCGGGAGTTGTGGGGGAGGTGGATTCTGTGGTTGTTGTTGATGTCATCTTGGCGGAGCCGAGTCCAGGTCAGGAGGTCACCAGTTAGTCATGTCCCTGCCTTAATTTTACTCTCCCCATTATTCTTCTAGCCAACATGCATAAGCCTTCGAATCTCCTGCAAACATGCTTTTTCTGTTTCTTCTTTGACATTTTAACTGTTGAAGTTGTCTTGCACTAAAACTGCCAGTGCCAGTGCCGCCGCAGCCTCCCGTGCCTGTCCAGCTGCCGCCACCGCCGCAGCCTCCAGAGTGGCTCCTTCCTCGTCGCCGCCGGCCTCCTGCCCGGCCTCCAGAGCAGCTCTGCCCATGTAGCCGGTCTCCCGAGCGGTTCCCTGTGTCCGGTTGCCCTTCAGGCCGTCCGCCCAAGGGGTCCTGTTCGGCTTCTGCCCTGCCTCCTGGCCCTGGGAGGCTCTGGGGGTTTGTGGCTGTGGCTGTTAGACTGAAGCTAACGGCTGGATGGTCCGCCGGATGAATTACGCACGGCCGTATGTGGATGTCTGCCCTGGGGAGGGCTTGCCAGCGCCGGGGAGAGGCGGTGGGAGAGCCCGGTGGTGCCGTTTGTGGCTGTGGCTGTGGCTGTTAGACTGAAGCTAACAGCCTGAGCCTCCGACAGATGAATTACGCACGACTGTATGTGGATGTCTGCCCACGGATGTGGCTGTGTTAGGCCGAAGCTAACGGCTGGATGGTCCGCCGGAGGAAATTACGCATCTACGGCAGCGGAGGGCGGGTGAAGTGAGTAAGCAGGACACCGACCAAACAGTTTATAAGATTTACTAAGACAACAGCGGCAAAAGCAAACAAACTTTATTCATTTTAAATCCTTTATTTGTGTATCATTATTGCCGCTAGAGTCTTTTTTTTTTCTAGCCCCGAGTGCTGCTCTCCTGGTCCCGCGGGACCGGACAGCTGGTCCGTGGGCAGCTTTCAGTCTGTCGCCCAAGGGGCTGATGAGTACCACCGCCTTCTTGCACCGCTCCGTGGCTCTCCTTGTCGGCGTCTTGTGAGGAAACACACACACACACCCAGTGAGAGAAGCATCAAGATCGGCCAGGCCTCCACTTTATATACGGGACAAAATAATTTAAAATACGGTTAAAAATAGACCGATGCCTACGCTCTCTGTCCCGGGGGTCACGGAGTGATGGATGATGTGGCTTCCTCGAAACGTTGGCGCATCTGCCTGGACTGCGCCACATCCAGGTTCAGAGCGTGGAGGTGTTATGGCACATGAATGTCGCCATCTTGTCTCTGACCTCCGCCGAATGCACATTCTTGGCCTGCGAGACGGTGGTGGAGGGGGGGGAGGGACTCATAAAGATCGCTACTGCCGGCAAAGGTTAAACTGAGGTGGGCACCGCCGTGACGCAATGCGACTCACGTGTGCGGAGACGGCGGTCCTGAGGTCGATGAAGCTGGGCTTTCCTGGCAATCCCATCTCCGCCCAGGCACCCTGCATGTATCGAACGAGGTTCCGTGCCGGCCCTTTTCCAGCCGCGAAGAACACGCGATCAGACGTGGGCCTGCAGCGCTCGCGCAGCTCAAGCCACGTCTCCAGCCACGTCTCCAGCCACGTCTCCAGCCACTCGTATTCTTCGGGCCGGAAAAAAATCTGGGCCGCCCCGAAGTCCCTGCTGGTCTTGTGGTTGCTGACCTGCAATGCGGAGGGGGGGAAATACATTAAATTAAATTAAATTTAAAAAAAACACATTTAGACGCCCCGTCAGATCGAACTCAAATTTCGGGCACACGTCAGCGGAGACCCCCTTACTTACCGAGACCACGAAGCCCTCGGAGGACCGGCCGCCAGTGGTCTTCGCTGCTTCCACTTCCTCCACCGTCATGTTGGTCAGGACTCCGGGACGGTGCCCGTAGATGCATGCCACAAACACCGCGCACACCCACCCGCCCGCCAGCCCGGGCTAAACAGCCGGTTACATACCCAGCAGTGTGGGGATTCGTGCCCCAGCCGTGTCCCGGCACTTCTTCAGGCTATCCCTGGAGACGACCTTCGCCATCTTCTCTGCCTTCACTTGCATTTGGTGCAGGACCACCTTTTTTGTGATGTTGGTGAGGGCCGATTTGACGTCTCTCACCACGCCGGTCAGCTGGGCCTGGGACAGGCGGCAGAGAGGAGGGGGGGTCTCCTTCATATATTGGAGGAATTGGTACACGTTTCTCATATAAAAGTTCGCCGTTGTCACCGTCTTGCCCGTAGTCAGGAGATGGGAGGACCATCTGTTAAATTAAAAACAGATGGTCCTCCCACAGACCGAGTTTTAAGCAGAGGAACGCGCACTCTCTGATGGGAAGGCTCAGCTGATGCGCCCCTGAAATCTCTGGAGGTGGTTAATCACGTCCACAGCCAGCTCCAGGGTGAGCCAGCTCCAGGGTGAGCCATGAACGCTGGCTCTATCCTTTGTGCATAACACTGAAGCTCTCCCCCCCTGCTGAATTAAATTTAAAATAAAATAAAAATCACGGTCCTCCATAGGCCGTGGCTCTGCGAGTTTTAAGCAGAGTAACGTACACTCTCTGACGTGAAGGCTCAGCTGATGCGCCCCTGAAATCTCTGGAGATGGTTAATCACGTCCACAGCCAGCTCCAGGGTGAGCCATGAACGCTGGCCCCTCGCGATTTTGACGTTCGGGAAACCGCTTGACGTTTGGCGTGCTGACAAACGGGGACGTATTTGTTTCACAATTGTCAAATTGACAAAGGGGCCGCTTTCTGACGGGGGATGACAAAGGGGCCGCTTTCTGACAGGGGGTATGACAGAGGGGCCGCTTTCTGACAGGGGGGGGCGGTGGAAGGGATTTGCTGTTTGGGAAACCGATTCAAATGTGTGCCAAGTGTCAGCCCGCGCCCTACTGTGAGCTACGGTTTGGAATTAAAAATTTGAAAAAAGTTTAGGATTGGGATCGTGTTCTTGGAATTTTGATTCGTTTTTTGAAAAAAGGTTAGGATTAGGATCGTGTTCTTGGAATTTAGATTCGTTTTTTGGAAAAAGATTAGGAATGGGATCGTGTTCTTGGAATTTAGATTCATTTTTTGGAAAAAGGTTAGGATTAGGATCGTGTTCTTGGAATTTAGATTCGTTTTTTGGAAAAAGATTAGGAATGGGATCGTGTTCTTGGAATTTAGATTTATTTTTTGGAAAAAAAGGTTAGGATTAGGATCGTGTTCTTGGAAATTAGATTAGTTTTTTGGAAAAAGGTTAGGAATGGGATCGTGTTCTTGGAATTTAGATTCATTTTTTGGAAAAAGGTTTAGGATTGGGATCGTGTTCTTGGAATTCGATTGAATATTTTGAATGGGACTATAATTACACTGTAATGACTAAGTGTTGAGTCCAAATTGTCCAGTTTCTTCAACAGGTTGCTAGGAGCATATTTCAGGCCTTTCTGAGTGAGTCAACTGGT
This sequence comes from Macquaria australasica, assembly GCA_005408345.1. Lineage (NCBI taxonomy): Eukaryota > Metazoa > Chordata > Actinopteri > Centrarchiformes > Percichthyidae > Macquaria > Macquaria australasica. Next base: position 6,636 of record SEMN01002085.1, on the reverse strand, counting down.
GTAGGTCTTTAGTGAAGGATGTTGGAGATGGGAAAACAAGTTTTTCCTAGAAATTGGGATTCACTATTCTGAAGAGTCCAAATTTGTTATATCAGTAGGTGGTTGGGAGTAGATTTCAAAGTCGACTTGTGATGGTCTGTAGTCAAGGATTTTGGGACTCCTTACTTAGGAGATAGGAAACTACATTGTTGTCTTGGAATTTGGGATTCCCTATTTGGAAGAGTCTGTAATAAAAAAAGTATTTTAAACTGCTTGATCCTTGTCCTATACAGTACTTGTGATATGTCAAAAGTAACACACAGTGGAAAATTACTTTCCGACTCAGTACCTTTAGTACCTGTGTCAAGACAGGTTCTTTTGAAAACAGGAACTGAGGTCATGGTCCCTAAGACAGGAAATAAAGGGCACACAAGGAAACAAGAACAGTAATTTCAAAATAAAACAGGAAACAAGACAAAACACACAGAGTCATAGGGATCATGACAGTACCCCCCCCCTTAAGGGACGGATCCCAGACATCCCTCAGGGAGCCCCAACTGGAACGGGAGGCTGCGGCGGCCGCTGGGCAGGCACTGGAATAGGATGCTGCGGCAGCTGTGGCCGCTGGATGGACAGCCCGGGGGCAGGGCAGAGACCAGATAGGACCCCTCGGGCGGACGGCCTGAAGGGCAACCGGACACAGGGAACCGCTCGGGAGACCGGCTACATGGGCGGAGCCACTCTGGAGCCCGGCAGGAGGCTGGCGGCGACGAGGAAGGAGCCGCTCTGGAGGCTGCGGCGGCAGCTGGACAGGCATGGGAGGCTGCGGCGGCAGCTGGACAGGCACTGGAACGGGAGGCTGCGGCAGCCGCTGGTCCAGAACAGGCACTGGAGGCTGCGGCTGGACCGGAACTGGAGGCGACGGCGGCTGGGCAGGCACTGGAACAGGAGGCTGTGGCCGCTGGACAGGCACTGGAGGCAGCGATCGCTGGACGGGCACTGGAGGCGGTGGCTGCAGCTGGACCGGAACTGGCGCTGGAGGCTGCAGCTGGAGCGGAACCGGAACTGGAGGCTGCAGCGGTGGCCGCTGGACGTCACTGGAGACTGCAGCTACAGCTGGACCGGAACTGGCGCTGGAGGCTGCAGCTGGAGCGGAACCGGAGGCTGCGGCTGCAGCTGGAGCTGGACCGGAACTGGAGGCTGCAGCGGTGGCCGCTGGACGGGCACTGGCACTGGAGGCGGAACAGGTGTAGACAGGACCATCAACTCGGGAACAGGAAGGGATGTCGGCCGGACCACTGACTCTGGAACCGGATCCGGCGTAGGCTGGGCCGCCGGCCGGGAACTGGGAGTAGAGGCTGGCCGGGCCGCCGACTGGAAAACAGGAACAGGAGTCGGTCGGGCTGCCAACCGGGAAACAGGAACAGGTGATGGCCCGGATAGGACCGTCCGCCCGAGGGGTCCTGTTCGGCTTCTGCCCTGCCTCCTGGCCGTCCTCTCGAGCGACTCCCCACGTTTGGTCGTCCTCCAGGCCGTCCGCCCGACAGGTCCTGTCTGGTCTCCGCCCTGCCTCCAGTCTGTCTGCCCGAGAGGTCCTGTCCAGCCCCGGGTCTGGTTTTTTTCTGGGGGGGGTACTGTCATGATCCCTAGGACTCTGTGTGTTTTGTCTTGTTTCCTGTTTTTATTTTGAAATTACTGTTCTTGTTTCCTTGTGTGCCCTTTATTTATTAAGATCCTTTAGTGGAATTTAAATCATTATTGGACATTCGGATGTACTTCTTGGAAACAAAAGTTTAATGTTTAAAAAATCATATCTCCAATAATAACCACGCCCCAAGGATGTACAGTTACTGAGTTAAAAATTGTCAAAGTTGGCCATTTTTTCGTATTTACATGTAGTACCGCTTTTTAGTTTTTGGGGCGCTGTAACTTCACAGATGGAGTTTTTGGAATGAGATTACATTTTTGAAAAAAAAACAAAAAACTGTCAATCGTCTGGCGTCATGTGTAGAAAAACAAAATTGGATTTAATTAGTGCAATTAGTGCAAAATGTCACTGTTTGGAATTTGTTAGTAATTCTCATTTACATACTGTATTCATGGAATTGCCTCAGTGCCCTGAGATAACTTTGTTATGATATGGCGCTATATAAATAAAACTGAATTGAATTGAATGGAATTAGGGATAGTGTACATATCACTCATCTGGAATCTGTGATTAATTATTATAATTAACAATAAATACTCACTTGCATATTGTGTTCTTGGAATGTGGGATAGTATAAAATATCACTTGTTTGGAATGTGTTATTATTTATTATATTTCACAATAAATACTCACTTGCATATTGTGTTCTTGGAAATGTGCGTAAGTATAAAATATCACTTGTGTGGAATGTGTTATTAATTATTATATTTCACAATAAATACTCACTTGCATATTGTGTTCTTGGAAATGTGGGTAAGTATAAAATATCACTTGTGTGGAATGTGTTATTAATTATTATATTTCACAATAAATACTTGCATATTGTGTTCTTGGAATTTGGGATGTTATGAAATGTCACCCGTTGGGAATGTGTTATTAATTATTATGACAAATTATAGTCATTTGAATATTTTATGGAATTTGGAATAGTTTAAAATAACAATTGTTTTTCATTTCTTCAATTAACAATTAATGCTTATTTACAGATTATGTTGGGTTTCGGGTGCAAATAAACCTGCGTAAATTGAATTGACTGTCTCTGTCCATGTTTGTGCGTTTTCCTTTAACTTAAAGTCACTCGTCAGTGAGGGTAGTGCTACCTCACCTGCTTTAATTTACTGTAAGCAGTAACTTACTCAACAACATCCAGTTCTGAAGAAACACGTGCAAAATACACCACAGAACAGTACTTTTAATACATATTATCTTATATACAAACATGGGGAAATCTATTGATGAAACCCTTTATTTCAAATCATGTTTTTATTGAAAAGAATATCAAACTGAGTTGTGATACTGCAGTTTAAAAATTATATACACATTTTGGATTGCATAGCAATGGAACAATTAGAGAATATAATCTTCTATTTCGAAGGCTGTGATCCTTTGACCTTTGGAGTTGTTTCTAGGCCATAATACCGTAACAAAAAACATTTCGAGATGGTGGGGAGAGGTGTTACTACTCTTAGAACTTATGCAAAGATTACAAAATATAAAGTGGCACATTAAAACAGATGTGTGTACTAACACACCTGAAAGCCTGTTGAATATTCAAAGTCATAACCTCATTATAATCTTTAAATTAGGAAATGTATTCTAAATAAAAATCCTTCAATATTTGTCAAAATCTTTTAATTTGTTTTACATATTTCTTTACAGAAACACTTTAACTTCATGAAAACATCCTGAAAATGACTGACATTCTTTTTCCTTCTTTTTAAACAATTTCAAATTTAATCAAATTTTTTTAACAACATTTTAAAAACATTTTAACTAAAAGAATCTTTAATACATCTTTTAAAAAATCCAAAGGAAAGTTCAATAAACATGTATTTCTTAGTTTCTACGCGATTTAAGCTTTTGCTTTCCCTCACTTTGCTTTCACAATTCTTCTAAAGGCTTGTTTTCAATCATTTTTGCTTTTGCCTCCCAATTTCTCTATCGAAGCTGTCTTGGGCTGACAGAAGGACAGGGCAATCTTGGCCTTAGGAAGATATTTCAGGGTTCTTCTCTACGTCGTTTCTGCTGTCTTCTCTTTCTTGTCTTTGTCTGGATCGTCATCTAAGTTTTGTGTCATGTTTGTCACAAGAATGACTGAATTGGTATGACTTGACCTTCAGCATTTTTCTGTCAGTCTCTTTCTGTTTTCTTCTGTCTGGTGTCACTGTTGGTCCTGTGTCACCCTCAGAGGAATGACACGTTAACTGAAACATCTTCCTGGCAACTTTGTCTTGGACTTTCGTCTCTTAGTGGGCATATCTTCACTGCTTCCTGAAGTCCTGCTTTCTTCCTCCTTCCTCATCTTCTTCTTTCCTGTCATTTCACTGTCTGGCTGCACTCCTGACCTCTTCTTCCCTCTCCTCTTCAAAGTCCTTGTCTCCTTTTTCCTCTTCTTCTGAGGTGTTTGAGTGATCAAAGTCTGTGTTATCACGGTCTTTTTGTTGCCCACTCTTATTTTTGTCACAGCCCTCTGCAATGGCAAAAGCGGTGTTCTTCCGTGTCTCAAAAGCCTCATTAAAGTCCAAGTTGGCCTCATAGGACTTCTCTGCAGTTGCATTAGAGTGGCACATCATGTGGCGAACATTTGATTTCTTCTGATGCTCCAATGATCTTCCAATCTACAAAAATACAAAACAGGAAATGTGATGCAAAAATATAATAGTGCACACTTTTGGTTAATATTGGAAATATAAAAAATCTTACACAAGTGATGATGCTGCTCCGAATGAGAGAGAAGGTCGGTGACCCTGGCAGGCCAAACTCTGCCCAGCAGTACTGAAAGGCATCGAGTATGTGCTTTAATGGGCTCCCATTGCTGTTGGAGAAGACATGTAGGGAATCGCCACAAGGGAACTTTTGGCGGAGGTACAGGAAACGGTAAAACCACATGTACTCCACCTTGGTCAGTGGAATCAGTGCATGACAGATTGTCTTTTTGGTTTTATGCTCTGTAACCTGTGGAAGAAACAAGCAAATAATAAGATTATTTTATGGAATCTAACCTCAAATAAACATGTAATGTTGGATATCATTTCAGTGGTAAACCAGATAAATCTGGATACAACTCACAACACTGCATCCTCCACTTAACCACTGACTTCAATCTCTAAAAAAAAAAAGGTATTCCACAGAATCACCATGATCTTACCCTGATTATCCACCGCTCTGAACCGTCAAACTGTGCAGAGTTCACCTCCTCCACCGTCATGTTTGTGATGACCACCTTCCTGTGGCCAGTGGTGCAAACAATGAATCCCGCAAGCAGGCCGTAGAACCAGTAGAGGTTGTCCAAAGTTGATGTTTTCTCAAGGGTTACTGCAAAGTACAAGGATATTGTTACAAGGTAAGCCACTCTGCATCCACTAATGGATTCTGTAAAAGTTACTCCCTAGATACTTACCGAGAGCTGCTGGGATCTCCTTCTGTGCCTTCTGCAGGAAGAAAGCAATGCTGGCAGGGTTGACTCGCATGCCTGATAGACAATCATAGAGAATTGTTTCACATTCCTCAATTATGCATTTGATCAGCTACATCATGCAGCTCCAAAGCCAGAGAAACCTGCCGAAAGGGACAGGGAGAGGCCATAACAAAGACTTGTGGAACTTACTTAATGTTTTGATGCGGACATGTTGTTGCTGGGACTGCAAGTCTTTCCTGGATGTCTTCGCCAGTGACTGCAATGTGAACAAAGCTCCCTGTATATGTTCATGGGGAGCTTTGACATCAGGTAGTTGTGCCCCAAGCAGAAACTTCAGAAAACAATGCACATTTCCCCTGATGATGAGCTGAGTGTTAACAGCATACCTCTTCAGGCTATTTACCCATCTAACAAGGAGTTCAAACACACACAATAAACACACATCAATATGTAGTTTTTAAATATTTGGATGCTAAACTTGGAAGGATTAGTCATTATAATGTAAAGATTATAAGGATTAGTGATTTGTATTTTATACATGTAAAAAAAAAATTCTTAAAATGGCATTATTTACTTGAGGAGCTTGTCTCTGTCCTTCAAAAAACCCAAAGTCATCTCAGGCACTATATGCTCCCTCATAAAAATCATCCATTGGCGGACATGGGCCACACGCTGTTTGGCGTTCTCTGCTTGTCTCTTGAAAGAAAGAGTGATGCAAAAGGTTTGAAGATACATGAAAACATTGTTTAGGAAATTAGGCACACATTTTGGCATGACTGACAGTGATTCCTAATAGATTATTTAGAGAATAAGAACCTCACCTTGGAAGACCATTAACCAAACATGAAATCAAGACCTTACAATGTAAAGTAATATAGGTAATGATAACATTATGTGTTATGTGCTTTGCAGTGTTTTACCACAGTACCTCAATTTCAGCAGTCCTTCAGGAAGAAGCCTGGGAAGTGCATACACAGTGTCCTCAGCCTTCTGCGAATGTCTTTTAAAGTGAGATCCAGCTCCTTTGCTGTCATTATTTATATAGCGTCAAATCACAACTGAAGACATTTCAGGGCACTGATTTTGTTATCAATCCTGGCAAAGAACAAAAATATACCCTCTGGTGTCTGATGACTTTCTGCTTCAGTTCTTTTCTAAAGAGTTTTTGGAGGAGACTGTCAAAGCTCGGAGGGTATGTCAGTTTTCTGCGTTTTCCCTTTTTGGGTGAAGGAATAAAATACATTCATGTAAAAAGCACTATAAGTAGTATTTATTTATATACAGTGCTTCTAGCTGTGATCAGTGTAGTAAAGTATCAGTTCATGTTTTTGACTCACCGGTGGTTGTGCCAATACTGGCAACTCCTCAGAACAGCTGGAAGAACTGCTATACTCCTCCTCACTGGAAGAACTGCTATTCTCTGACCAAGAACCCAGCTGACCAAGTCACAATGAATGAAAGAAAATAGTTGTTAAGAAGATGAAATTTTATATACTATTTAATACTATTTACTATTTTTATGAACTAAATT
>SEMN01002084.1:0-15681 GCA_005408345.1 Macquaria australasica | reverse complement strand
GAGTGAGTGATGTTTGTCTTTGTCAGTATTTCTAAACTTGAGCTCAATGAGCTCTGCACTCTGTAGATGTCAGTGTTTGCATGTTTGTTTTTGCTCTCAGTTATGGTCAATTGTTATTTGGTTTTTGTTGGTAAACTATAGTGAAGTATGTTTAGCTAGAACATAGTATTTTTGTAACCTAAAAAGGTTGTTATTATATATTTGACACATGTGAATAAACGGACATATCCATTACTTTTTGGGTGTGAGTTATTTGTTTTTGAGGTTATCTTTTAATTGTGTTAAAAGATGTGAGTGCATTATTGTTAAGGAACTAAATGTGTCTTTTCAAATATGTCTTTTGATAAGGCTATGTTTGTACTGAGACAGTGGAATGTTTTTGAGCATATAAGCAGAAGAACAGTTATGTATGTGTGTCATATTTTATCATGACAATCTCCATTTGATCCGCTCTCGTCACTCTCAAACAACTGTCTCGCGTCTCGCACATTCGTACATTACTACAGCACACAATTTCCAAGTTTCTCCACAGCAGACAGATGGTACAGTGGTCAGTGCGCTCGCTTCGTAATCAGAGGACGCCGGTTCGAATCCACCTTGGGGATACCTCTTTGGTCTCTGTTTGAATACTGTTTGCTTATCTGTTTTGCTCAGAATAAGGGCTCTCCTGCTTGGGGAGGCTCGTGTGTGTGTGTGTGTGTGTGTGTTATTTTCTTCTCATCTTCTTCTCATTCTGCTTGGGGAGGCTCGGCCCAACCTCCCCCTGGCATCTCTGGTCGCGTGCACGCTCTGACTTGGTGGTCCTGGTACCCGGTCAGTGGCGTGTGTGTGGGGGAGTGTGAGCTCTGCGCGCTGTGGTCGTGCGCTCCCCGGCGTGCGCTGCGCTCCCCGACGTGCGCCGGTGTGCTTCGGGCCCTCCAATGCTGCTTGCAGCTTTAATTAGGGCCCGAAGCACCGAAAGTCGGTGCAAGGACCTATTGAAATTCAAGGAATTATTATTAGGGCCCGAAGCACCGAAAATCGGTGCAAGGACCTATTGAAATTCAAGGAATTATTATTATTATTATTATTATTATTATTATTATTATTTTTCTTCCGCGTCTTTGACTGCAAAAATGGGTGCCTGAACGTGCTCCGATTTTTTGGAAAATTTGCACGCACGTGTGTTATTGCGAAAATAGAGGTCTGACATGGGTTCGGAGCAGGGGGGGGGGGAGAAAAATTGTTAGCGCCACCTATCTGCGAAAATCTCAATGCCCCCCACTTTCGCTTTGAGCTAATTTCACCAAATTTAGTGTGCATATGTATCATGCCCATACCTAAATATAAGCCTCTTGGACCCCTACTCTAAACCCAACAGGAAGTCGGGTATTTTTCATAAAGTGGTCATTTTTAGGCCTCAGCACCCCATTCCATGCCTCGTACTTTCGCGAACTAGCCCTACAGATTTTATCCGATCGCCTTCAAACTTGGCCTATGCCCTCGTGACAAGTTGGGCACCCAAGCTTACTCAAATCTTGCTATTTGCTACAACGGTGTGCCCGTGACGCGGCGTGGAAGTTAGGTGTCTGGCCGCCAAACAGGAAGTGGTCTATAACTGGACTGTACATTGACCTACAGGCCCCAAACTTACCACGTGCCATGCCCCCCCCGCCCTGAACACATCTATATGCTCATTTTCAGCCACAGTCATAGCGCCACCTAGTGACGGCAGGAAGTGTCACGTTTTACAGTCGGACATGCATCTCAGAGTGGGTTGAGCAGAACAACCTCAAAATTGGCCCCTAAAGCCTAAAAGACATTGATGATGCAGGACAGCGAATAAAATCGCGATTGGATCGGAGAGCCTGGTCTCGGCGGGGCGGCGAATGTCGATGGTCCATCATGAAAATTCAAACTGCTGTAACTTGGCTGAAAATGATCACATCTTGTCCATATTCCTCACGGTGGATGACATTCCCGGCCTGAACGCATGTAGGGGTCAATTTTGAATCAAAGTCATAGCGCCACCTATTGACGGCAGGACATGTCACGTTTTACATTCTGACATACAAATCCCAGTGGGTTGAGCAGAACTGCCTCAAAAGTGGCCACTAAAGCCTCAAGATGTTCATGATGCTTGACAGCGAAAATTGTGCCGTTTCACCAAAGGGCGCGGTCTCAGCGGCGCGGCGAATGCCGATGGTCCATCATGACAATTCAAACTGCTGTAACTTGGCTGAAAATGATCCCATCTTTTCCATATTCCTCACGGTGGATGACATTCCCGGCCTGAACACATGTAGGGGTCAATTTTGAATCAAAGTCATAGCGCCACCTATGTACACACAATTTACCGTGTTTTTACATGTAAAAATCAAAGCCCCCCCCTTAAAATTGGACGTAAAATTATGAAATTCATGTGGCTTATGCGTCATGTCCAGACCTACAAAAAAGCCTCTTGGAGTCGTACTCTAAAGCCAACAGGAAGTCAGTTATTTTTCATAAACTGTTAATTTTCATGCCTCCTTCTTATCTTAACTGCTCCTACAGATTTTATGGGATCCACTTCAAACTTGCCCTATGCCCTCTTGACAAGTTGGGCACCCAATGATACTGAAATCTTGCAATTTGCTACAACGGCGTGCCCGTGACGTGCCTTTCAACTTTCATGTCTGTCATGTGTCATTAATGCTCCTGTAATGAATTGATTCTTCCACCGGAGGGCAGTGTTGGTTTACTAATGGATAGACCTGCATGAGAACACACAGGGAGGAGGACAGGAGACAGGACTGACTCTGAGTGAGTGATGTTTGTCTTTGTCAGTATTTCTAAACTTGAGCTCAATGAGCTCTGCACTCTGTAGATGTCAGTGTTTGCATGGTTGTTTTTGGTCTTTATTATTGTTAAGGAACTACATGTGTCTTTTCAAATATGTCTTTTCATAAGGCTATGTTTGTACTGAGACAGTGGAATGTTTTTGAGCATATAAGCAGAACAACAGTTATGTATGTGTGTCATATTTTAGCATTACAATCTCCATTTGATCCGCTCTCGTTGTCACTCTCAAACAACTGTCTCGCGTCTCGCGTTTGTACATTACTACAGCACGCAATTTCCCAGTTTCTCCACAGCAGACGGATGGTATAGTGGTCAGTGCGCTCGCTTCGTAATCAGAGGACGCCGGTTCGAATCCACCTTGGGGATACCCCTTTTCTCTCTTTTGAATAAAGACACCTTGTGCAACTGCATTTCAAATGTTCAGTTTCTAGTTGTCTTTATGGATATCCCGTGTTTTTTGGAGATCTGTTCACACTGATAGGCTGACAAAAATAACATTACAATTATTAAATAGTAAGCAAAGTTTGCTCATCTGTTTTGCTCAGAATAAGGGCTCTCCTGCTTGGCAGTGTTGGTTTACTAATGGATAGACCTGCATGATAGCATAGGAGGGAGGAGGGAAAGGACTCTGACTTGCTGCATGTGTGTGTGTATTATGTTCTTCTCATTCTATAACACTGTGAAAAACATTTGTTAGGGACAACCGTGATTACTTTATTTTCTATGGGCACTGACATAAATGATTCATTTATAAAATGATTGTGTTTGCTGACCCCGTCACAAGCCCTCATGGTGCATCAACCAGCCTGGCCTGTTGCAAATCATCCTTCTTATTATTTACAATAACTCAACAATTCCCCATCAAGAGTTCAATTCCATTTGTTTTATTTACATAATGCCAAATCACAACAGAATATATCTCATGAGTGTTTTCATTTAGATTAGGTGTAGACTGTACTCTTTATACTATTATTTACAGACACTCAACAAATCACATCAAGAATTCAATTTGTTTTATTTACATAATGCCAAATCACAACAGAATATATCTCATGAGTGTTTTCATTTAGATTAGGTGTAGACTGTACTCTTTATACTATTATTTACAGACACTCAACAAATCCCATCAAGAATTCAATTTGTTTTATTTACATAATGCCAAATCACAACAGAATATATCTCATGAGTGTTTTTATTTACATCAGGTCTAGACTGTACTCTTCATACTCTTATTTACAGAGACTAAACAATTCCCATCAACTAGGTGACAGTGGCAAGGAAAACTACCTTTTAACAGGCAGAAACCTCAAGCACAACCAGAACCAGGTTATGACTAGGCAGTCATCTGGGGGGCGGAGAGTACATACAGTAGCACAATGAAAGTTCCACATAAAGATGTACAGTAATAGTAATGCCATAATAATGATAGCAATAATAAGTATAATAGTGATAATGATATCATGATAATAAGACTAAAAATAAAAATAGCAGCAGCAGTTGAGCAGGAATACAGGGGCAGCAGGTGCAACCATAGATTCCAGACTCTACAGCTCCAGAGGCAGAAATACCTGTAGAAAGAGAGAGGGGGAGGGGGGGAGACAGACAGCACACAACTACGGGAAAGGGAAGAAGTAATGGTAGTGGTAATGATGGTAATGCTAATGATCTTAATATTAAAAGAAGAAATTGTAATAATAACGATACAAATAATAAGTATTATAATGATAAGACTAATAATGACATTGGCATCAGTGGATATTGAGCAGGAAGACGGGGGCAGCAGATGCAACCATAGATCCAGACTCTACAGCTCCAGGGGCAGAAATACCTGCAGAAAGCGAGAGAGAGAGAGGAGAGAGGAGAGAAAGCACACAACTACGGGAAGAAGTTCAGTTAGTAACAAACATTAATAGGATAAAAATGCGTACAGATAGAGAGGAAGAGAGAGGAGCGCAATGCGTCATACGAAGTGTCCTGGCAGTCTAGGCCTATAGCAGCATAACTAAGTGGTGGCCCTTGACCACCCCAAGTATAAGCTTGGTCAAAGACGAAAGTCTTAAGCCTACAGATGGTGTCTTCCTCTCAAATCCAAAGTGGGTGCTGGTTCCACAGAAAAGGACTTACAAGTGCAAAGATGTACAGTACTGCAGTGACAAAACACTGCAATGTGGCTGTATCTGACTAAGCAGCAAGTTGAAGACTGAGCAGTCTCTCACTGTATTCATAGTCATTTACAGGTGAATAATAAGTTAAATTCATATTTTTATAAATTAGAAATCACTATAGTCATTTATAGCTGAATAATAAGTTAAATTCATAGCCGAATAATAAGATAAATTCATGCTGGTTCCACAGAAGAGGACTTACAAGTGCAAAAATGTACAGTACTGCAGTGACAAAACACTGCAATGTGGCTGTATCTGACTAAGCAGAGTTGAAGACTGAGCAGTCTGTCACTGTATCCATAGTCATGTACAGGTGAATAATAAGTTAAATTCATATTTTTACAACGTACAAATTATTATAGTTATTTATAGCTGATTAAGAAGTTAAATTCATATTTTTACAAATTAGAAATTACTATCATTATAGTTGAATAAGTTAAATTCATATTTATAGTGGAATAATAAGTTAAATTCATATTATTTACAAGTTAGAAACGAGTAGGTTTCTACATCACAGTGACAGAACACTGCAATGTAGTGAGGTCCTAAGTTAAAGCTGTTAACGGTTAGATGTTATTGGTTCTCGTCATTGTGAACAGTTTTATATGTAAAAGAACATATGATTCCCTCATGATCACTAAAATATGTTGGCAATATTTTTGTGTCCACGTCATAATGTGTCGTTTTCACGTACACATGGTCTATTAATGTGCCTTTTTCAGTAGTGGGTTGTGACACAATTTGAACATACCCTTTGTCTGTCATAAATTTACAAATTGTTGATCCTTTCAAAATGTCATCATTAAAATCTCCCATTACAACAATTGTGTCACTTAGTGGATTTAGCAAGTCAAGCAGTCTTTTTAAATTACCTTTAAACAAAGACATTGGATATGATGGTGAACGATAAATGACTGCTATCAACATGTTGTAAGCAACGCAGTTGTATACAAAACATTCTAAATTGACATGTGGTAGGTTCATGATGTTGTATGTCAAATTGTCTGCAATATACATGCCAACACCACCGTGTTGTTGACCTTGCAACGCAATTAATGCTGGATCGTTGCTACTGTATGACAGACTTCGAGGACAACTATGAAAACTAAAGCCATCAATGTTGACCGTTTGGGCAGACGCATCAGCAGACAGCCATGTTTCTGTAACAGCAATACAGTTGAGCTGCAAACGCTGTGTGCAGAGTGCTAAATCAGCCACATGGCGAGTCAAGCTTTGTACATTCATCAAGAACACATTAAAAGTATGCGTTGTCAAATTCTGTATTGCCATGCTTTCAGATAAAAATGAGGGCATGCGTTGAATTGCATGTTGAATATTGTCCTTACAATAAATGGCCTTCTCATCAAAATGTTGAATCGTTAACCCCGACAGATTTCTTACGCGACTCAATCCTACATATGCTTGTCCAGCAGCAAAAATTCTCTTAAGGGAAACCACAGCTGCATCTACTGTAAGACCTTGTACTTTATGTACGGTACACGCCCAAGCCAGTTTCAGTGGAAATTGTCGCCTCAATCCACCATTACTAGTGACCTTATCTTCTTCAGGTTTGATAGCTGTGGAAGTCATGGATGGTGTTGAGGCATGTGCAGTTTGTTTTCTTCGTTGAGTGCCAACTTGATTATCGTCAAATTGAACACAGACTAATTGAGGAAACTTCTCAGTACTTGAACAAACTATATCGGTTACTGTGCCACATACGCCATTTACAAGACCATCCCTCACATCCACATTTTTGGTCAGCATTACTCTAGCATTTTTTCCCAAAATCAGCTTTTCACTTAAAGATGTATTATAAACTTTAGCATGATGTTTTTGTTTCAGTTCAAGTTTACCTGTTTTTTTATTATTTTCATAATCTTGGGCATTTATTTCAATGTACTCAGGGCACGTTTTTAATAACTGCTGAAGATTGTGCTCATTGACTTGCTCATTTGTGGAGAAAATGTGTAAAGCTGAGCTAATTTCGCCTGTTTCACGCTGTTTCAAGATTTTTATGTCACTGTCCAACATTGGGGTGTCTTTTGAGCGAGTCCTTAAACGGTTTAATAACTGCGCAAAAACTTGATCTTTTTGTCTCACAATTGTTTTCAATTCTACAACCTTAAACAGGCTGGAGAATAAGTTAACAGCTACATCGTCTGTATAGAGTGGTTTCCCTTTCACTGGAGGCAACTGGTAGAAATCACCAACAGCAATTATACTGACATTACCAAATGGGGAGAAGTCACCTGTTTGTTTAATTTGTCGCAATCTGCCATGAATATATGTGAATAGTTTATTGTCTACCATGGATATCTCATCCACTATTACAATTTGAAAAGATCTGTATTTTGCTCGTAAAGTGTTGAGTTTCTCTTCGCCTAAAGGTGTGTATGGTAACTGAATATTAGTTGCGATGCTAAATGTATTGTGAATGGTTGCAGCATGTAAATTGTATGCAGCAATCCCAGTTGGAGCTGTTAATAATACACAAATGTCTTCAGGATGTTGACAGGTTGGTGATAGTAAGCGCATTGCTTCATATTGGATAGCTCTAATTAAATGGCTCTTGCCTGTTCCTGCACCACCTGTAATGAAAACGTGAAATGGATTTGGACTTTTCCCCATTACTTTGTCTAAACACCATTGCCTTATCTGATAAAAAATAGACATTTGCGTTTCATTCAGCGATCGAATCAAAGTTAAACCTTCATTTCTACACAGAATGCTATTATTTTTTTCCAGATGTGCATCTTGTTGCTTAGTAATGGCTAGATCAGGTATATTTTCTGTGTGTTCTTCCACTCCCGGCTCTTGTTGTTGTAGTTCTTCTATGCATTCTAGTCGCTCAAGCTCTTGTTCAGGGCACAGTTCACACCAGGCATCCTCTAAGATACCATCATCGCCAATAGATCTTTGGACATTGTCTAACACATCTGCGTCCATCTCAAAAAGGCTCCTGTTGTTGTCAACAACTGATCTTACTAAATGAATTGAGCCATCACTAAATTTGACTTGACCATTTTTATAAAACTGTTCAAATGTTTCAAACCTTTTAGGCTTTAGTTGGACATCTACTCGATATGGCAAAAATAACTGCAGTATACTTTGATGAAATTGTTCTGGAGACTTTGTCTGAGAGAAACGTGCGTAACGTACGACTGCGGGTTGTGTTCGCGTTCTTTTACTTATGTATCCCAAGTTGTTGTTTAAGCCGATTTTGTTTTTTGTTGTTTCACTTTTGGACAAAACGCGGTATTCGGACGCAAATGTAGCCAAACACATGTTATTGAAAGTAGTATCTTTGGGCCTATTTTTGTATCTTTCCACTGTACTTGTCATCCACATGTTGTCTGTTGTTAGGTCTTGTGAAGATGCCTTTTGCTTTAAGACACTTAAAGGCAAACTCATTTTAACCACATTATCCCCTGTTGGGACAAAGACAACTTTTCTTGAACACTGTTTAAGATGTAGATTTGTTATTCTATAGACTGCCTCTTGAGCAGAGACATCCCTATTGTGCAAGTACACACTCCCTAGTTTTTTTAATGCATCTTTAGCGTCAACATTCCCTTGTTTAGACGCTTCTTTCTGTGCATTTGCTAACAACAGTCCGATTTCTCTTTCTGCTTTAGAAATGTATGAGATAATGTACACTATGCATGCGTATGCATCAACAACATACTGTATGTCCAAATTTGCATTCCAGCACTTTAAGAGTGAGGCGTTATATTGATTTATCCACAGTTCATCTACCTGTCTTTTCAACACAACTTGTGTATTTTTTCCCATACATTTATATGCAGCTTCATAAAGATCCTGATTTAGACCCACCCTTTCAAACAACTGATCCACAGAATCATATGTCATCGTGTCATCTGAAAGAGCAGTTTTTAATTTAGACATCACTTCCCTGGCTATTTCCCTTTTTCTTTGTTTAGATACTTCCTGCTTCTCATTTACGCACGAACACGGGGTCAAGCTATTGGTACGAGTTACGTCACACGTACATGGTTTTGGGTTATCAATTTCAATTTTGCGACATATGAATGTCCGATTTGATGGTGGTTTTGGAAAATTAAAACGACAAACGGTGTTTTTCTTTTTACATGTTTTGGAATGTTTTTTTGAATGCTGCTGCACTGATGTCACTGTGTCCAATAATGAGTCATCATGTGACGGTAATTCACATGTGACATATTTATCAATGAATTGAATCACCTCTTCATCTGTATTTTTATCAATCTGAGGTGCATTCTCGATCCAAAACAAGCAATGCACATGAGGTGAACCGCGTTGTTGAAATTCAACGCGATAAAAATAATCTTTTATCTGTCCAATTGGCTGTAATGGAGACATAAGTACTTCATTCAAAAATACATGCCAGCGATAATCAAACATTCTTGCTGCAGTAACAGGATTACAACGCAAGAGTTCTCACCTATCTGCCCACTGTAAATCTTCTACCGTTTGTGTTCTACCCTGTTGTTTCAGTATACTGTATAGAAGGTTTGTCCAACGCATATCCGCAGATGAAAATGAACAAAACCAGGTTGGGATACCTAGTTGTCGAACACATGCCACCAAGTCATGTTGCGCTCCCTGCCAAAAAGCTGGAGTACCACGTATAGGTCGAAGGAATCGGTAACCGTCATCAAACTGTAACAATTTTTTCAAAGATTCGTCATCTGTTACGAAATCATCGGAGACTTTTTGCGACGCACCACTTCCTTTTCCCTTACGTAAAGCTATGGATACACTTGATATAACCTGTTGAATTTCAGAAATGTATTGTGCAAAAAATATATACTCAACATTTTGAGCAAATCTACCGTCTGCATGTAAAAGTCTGGCGTTTAAGTAACGCGATAATGTCAGTTTAGTTGTTCTATAATTATGAAATGTATTTTTTCCTTGGGGAAACAATACTGGGAAACATTTAGCTTCATTTGTGAGATCCGTTAGCAGTTTTACAGGGTTATTCCCTTCCGATGGAGCCAGATTTAAGATGTTATCATAATGCTGATCTAGCATTTCCTGACCAATGTCAACCGGCATAAGACACGTGTCTTGAAACATACAATGATTTTGTCTGTCATGTAGCAGCTCATCATCACCAGTATCTGCAGATGTTTCAGCAGTTGCTAGATTTGAATCACTTGCCTTTTCCTGTATGTCATTATCCTGTTCCCTACAAAACTCATTCAGCCAATCGGTGTTAAAATCCACATCTTTATAATGAATGTTTGTCTGTTTCAAATGGTGCAAGGCTTGTCTTATGCGCATAGCATCAACAAATTTATACTCATAATGACCTTTATATGTTAGCTTACGTTTGAGTTTTACAGGCAACAGAGATCCTTCCATATTGGAACGAGGAAGTAATTTCGTTGTTTGTACAATGTTAGCTGGAACACACGTCACCGGTCCATGTACGCCATTTTGTCCACCTTTGGGTAACGCCAACACCTTCATAAACGGTATATTTAATGCTATTAGATGTTGTTCTAAATTATTTAAACAAGCCAATTCAGCTGGAATGGGATCTATTGTCATCTTGTTAACTGTACATTGAGGTGGGACTTCACCTTTTTGTATTTTATAATCACAAGTGAAGCATATCCATAGTTCACCTCGAGGTGTATCCAACAATTGGCAGGGTAATACACAGTCATCACTACATTTGTGCACAAAATCATAACTAATGCATTTGTCTGCTATTAAAGCTACTTGTCTTTTGTTTTTATAATTTTCTATTTTACAATTTGACACCTGATGTTTAAACATTAATCTATGGCAGACACAACACACAAAATCAGGGCCATTTTCTACTTTGGACAAAAACTGCTCCAGAACAAAATCTAAGTGCTTACTGTTTTCTTTCCTCTCTTGCCTCTTTAATTTATTAGCTGTTAAGACACGTTCCCTGAATTCTGGATTGTCGTGGTACTTTCTTTTACTCGTGGCTTTGACATTCTGCCGGTGCAACTGATTTTGCCGATATTTATTTCTACTTAATCCTTTAACTCTCAGCCTATGCATGACATTTTGTTGATATTTAGTTTTACTCATATGTTTTACTTTGTCTTTATGGTGCTGATTTTCTTGATATTTGGTTTTACTCATCTCCTTTACTTTGTCTTTATGCTGTTGATTTTCTTGATATTTGGTTTTACTTATCTTCTTGAGTTTATTTCTATGCAACACATTATATTTATATTTCTGTTGACTATACCATTTCAGATTTTGCTTATAGCACGCGTTTCCATGGTATTTTAATTGAGTATATCCAATACGCATTTGTTTATAATCTTCATCCTTACAATATCTTACCTTACGAGCAAGTTTCAGAGTTTGTTGAAAATTTACATCATTATACTTTTTTTTGGATGCATCTTTATGCCTTTGTTGGTAAATGTCGTTGTTCTCATAATGCATTTTGTTTAGGAAGCTACATTTATTTTTAAAGTACTTTGAATTAGGCGATCTACTTGCATGTTCTTGTGCATTGTACTTCACATTTAAAATGTTACATGAAACTTTACCCTTTTTTCTTAACATGTAGTGTGTGTCAGTTAAACTACCGAGTTTGCAAACATTAAAGCAAAGATCTTTATCAATGGGCTTAACACAAACCACTGGTTCAAATTGGTTATTATACAATCTGAGATATATAGCTTCATTTGACAGTTTTTGAGTCATTGTACTGTTTTTGTGCCAGATTCCATCAGTGTTTGTAAATATGTCCATTCCAAATGCATTTGCTGTTGCTTGAATTTCTATTTTTGTAGCCATATTGCCAACGTACTTAATTTTAGACTTGTCAATATAATCCGCTATTGAAACATATTCTTTTCCTAGAAATTTCATATGTTCATCACTGTGATTCTCCATGTACTTAACAACAGTACGTCTTAATTTTTGGTGACTTTTCTGAGAACCACAGATCGCTTGAGATATTGATCTAAAATAACTATTACCGTCCTCCACGATTTTATGGGTTTTACACACTACACCTAAAGATCCATATACAATGGGCATTTGTGTATCCTGCTTCTCGAAATCTACATTACATTTACTACATAATTTTTGTGCTACTTCAGTGGATAAAGGATTAAATTGGAAAGGGATTTGATTTGATTCCTCCGTAATTTCAACATCAGAATCTAATTCCAATGCAGCAGCACAACATGTGTCTTTCTGTATTGTTTTTAATGGAGTCTGATGTTCTGGGTCAATGTACATTTGTTGTTCAACTGCTTTGTTGCTTTCCAAACCAGGAACACTATTTTTATCTTTAATTGGTGACCTAACATTGTACCCTTTTGAATGAGAAGAACTAATTTTGCAGAAACCATGACAAGTCTGCAGTTCAGGTTGATGAACACAAACCACAGTCTCATAGTGGTTTCCATTGCAATTGTCTAAGTAGATGGCGTGTTTAGACAAAAGCTTGGTGTTACAACTGTATTTTAGCCATCTACCATGATAGAATGTAAATATATTTACTCCTAAATAATCTGCAGCTGCCTGTATTTCTACTTCTGTAGCCCAGCTCTTAACATATCGCATTTTTGACTTGGTTATGTAGTCCGACATTGACGAATACTCATTTCTCAAAATGTTTTGATATTTCACAGCATTTTGTTGCAACTCTTTCACAACGGCAAATCTTATTTTACCATGATACTTTTGTGTACCACTCACAGCTTGAGAGATGGCGCTAAAGAAACAGTTCCCGTCACCCTTTATGCTCTCCTTTAGGCATGGAACTCCTAATGAACCAACACATGAAGATGCTGGTACATATGTTTTTTCAAAATTAACTTTTAACTGTGTGCACAAAGCTCGAGACACGTGTTCGCAAATAGGACTGAAGTGCAACTTTTTCTCCATTACGTCGCTAACAAATTCGACATCTGAATTAATTTCAGATGCATTGTACGGTTTAGACTTCTTTGACGCATCAGTTTCCATGAAAATCTTACGCTTGACATTTTTAGTTTTTGGTAAGCGTGATGAACTACAACTGAACTCATTAGAATCTTTACTAGTCACTGTTGGTCCTGCAACAGGACCAGAAAGCGGGCTCACAGGCGAATGGCTCGGATTCGCAGCTGTGACACAAACACCAGTTATTTCAAAAGGCTTTTGCTTCCCACCGAGCCCTTTAGCCAACTGGTGAATGTGATTTACCAAATCATCAAGACAATGAAAATACCGCACAATGCTTACTCCATTCCCACTGACCATGCCACTGGCACTGCGTGCATGGGAGTCAACCAGGGCGTACCGTCCATTTTGCACAATGATTGCACATGTACTGCTACACAATGTGAGAAGACATGTGTTGTACTGCCTAAATTTATTTTCCAGTCCACTTACTAGACTGGTGTAGACACCACTCCTGTGACGTTCCCCGTCTACCACATTGACATCACCAATGACCCAGTCACAGTCGTACTGAAACCGAAACTTCTGTCCATCAATAACTGAGTCTTCTGGCAAATCGGGAACACACAACAGATTGGACGAGCCGCTGATCATGTTGCCGTCTCTCAAATTGGTGTACAACGCGTCACCTAAATGGAGAACTGTGTCCAGATCTTTTCTCTCCCATGAGAAGACACTATCAACTGTATGTCTTGCTAGGCTGACCAAAGCTATTGCCATACACTGAACTCCTCCATACTCAAACAGATCACTCCCCTGATGAAATGACCCTCTTACACTGTCTACAGGCCTGACAGAACGACTCTCATCAGCCTCAGCTACAACTTCCATGTCCACATCACTATCTGTAAACACCGTACCACTGTCCATGTCAGCAGCAACATCAGCTGCCTTCACAGAAATGCTACAAATGCTATACAACTGTGCGCCTAACGACTTCTTTAGACTCACAATATGCAACACCAGGTCATGTAAGCATGTGTTGAAAACAGCCACAGATGTGCCAGTGGTGGATGCCAACCCAGACTTACTTCGTATGCCACAGTCAACCACCACAAAAAAACCATTGTGGTTGATGATGGCACTAACTGCACCGCCGAGGTTCAACAGACACATTTTATCCCCCTCCAGATGTTCCTGCATGTTTTTGTACACTACAGTGTTATCCTCACGTTCAAAATCTCCGTACGCTGGCACACCAATAGCTACACTCCATTTCCTGCCAAACACATTGTGCTGTTCAATCAACTCGCACAATTCTGAAGCGTTACTTTTCAGAAACTTCCTTCCTTCTACATGTACTTGGTCAACATCTTTCCCTTTCCATGTACACACAGGAGCAATGGCATGTTTCATCGCAGCCACTACACTACATGCAAGCGATGCATTGTCACCAGGCGATGACGCATGTCTCACATTATTCCCAGCAACAACAGGCAATTGCAACTTCTTGGAACACATACAAGCATTACAATCAGCATTGCTCTCACCTTTGGCGGATCTGGGCGTGTGCCGCGTACGAAAACCCTTCGTCTTCGGCATCTGCAATAAAAAAGGGAAAAAAAAGACATATTCAGCAATCATATTCAGCAATCAACTTCCATCATCATTGTCAGTGAAATTTGTAGAACATTGTAGAACACACAAAAGGCACTCACCTCCACAGTCACACCCTCGTCGACAGCACTGGCAGGAACAGGCTTTGAAGACACGTCCACATCGCTCTGTGTCGCCTCCACCTAGAAAAGAAAAAAATAAATTCAATGAACTGTATAAAACAGATATTTTATCACAATTACTTGTCACAATTATTTGAGAGACATCTTTCACACAAAGTGCACTCACCTCGTCCTCCGCAGCCACTTCCACAGCCGTTGCAGGTGACGGCTTCGAAGACACCTCCACATGGATCGTTGCCTCCACCTAGAAGAACATGTATAAATTTAATGAACTGTGTAAACAACATAAACCCTTTTCCCCCTCACATAATTTACTAAATAGTACTAACATTTGCAAAAATGATGTTGCTGCTCATCTACTCAAACTGTACAACAAACAATCCTACATCCTAAAAAAAAAAAAAACAATTTAAAAATGGTACACACCTGCTGCGTTGTCCGTCTCCTCTTGCAGACAACAGGCTTCTTCCACACTCGTTTCACACCTGGTTTCTAATGCAAGAAAGACAAAATACAATGGACAATATAAGCAGTCATGACTATTATTGGGGTGTGTCAAGAAGGAGGACACACTTCATAATAAGCTCTCAAGCAACAGACAGGATGTGTATGTACGCTACCTTTTGGCCGTTTGGACCAGCTGTGCTCTCTGCAGGATGGACAGGTTCTTCCTCGACGTCCAACACGGCCCTGCTGTACGTGACGGGCGACAGCGGGATGGAAAACTCCTCCAACACGTCCACCTGAGAACCAGACATGCAGAAAGACCATTGATGAGAATTTGTCTTGTCAAAAGGCAAGGCATACACATAAAATCAATAAACGTATCCTCATTCTCAAGTTCTCCTCATTCTTCGCGTTAAAGCATAATACAAACCTAACAAACCTGCTGCTGAACCAGCATCCTTTTGGGTCCACCACAGGACTCAAGCTCCCCAGCATGGCTCCTCTGTAATGACAATTAACATAGTTTGTATTAAAGACATGGTACCCCCTGTGGCCATTAGTACAGGTAAATTATTTAGGGAATATTAATTTTCATCAAAAAGCAACCACTGTGT
>SEMN01002083.1:0-15686 GCA_005408345.1 Macquaria australasica | reverse complement strand
TATATACACACACACACACACACATTATATTTATTTATAGTGTTTCATAATCTGCATATGCTGACAACATATTTATCATTTCATTTGGAGGAGTTGTTTATCATTTTGAATAAACAGACGCAGGAATAAACTGATGAAAATGATGTTGAGCACCTCTCACGTCTTTTGGCCGTCTCATTTCAAACATGTGGAGCTGTTTTTGGGGGGAATCTCCACATCTTGGATCCATTAAAGGGCCTGTTGTTAAATGTGACTTGACGCCTCGATGGATGTGATAA
The DNA here is from genome assembly GCA_005408345.1 of Macquaria australasica. NCBI lineage: Eukaryota > Metazoa > Chordata > Actinopteri > Centrarchiformes > Percichthyidae > Macquaria > Macquaria australasica. Next base: position 15,408 of record SEMN01002083.1, on the reverse strand, counting down.
CTGAGATCAAGTTTCTGGGTTTTATCTGCTTTTCATTTTCTCTTTAGTTTCTACGTCCTTGATGTGATTCTGGAGGTGTAACATCGTCTCCTGCAGCTCCTTTCTTTACATTGTCTGCTCATTGAGAGGGAATCACATCCAGATCTTCCATCACAAACCAAAACCGTTTCCGCAGTTTGATTTACATTAAATTCCACATTTTTGGACCGACTCGGCTTTTTATGAGGCCAACAGGAAGCAGTTTTTCCTCCAAACCGCAGGAACGTGTCTTTTGGACGAGGTCTGGATGTTGAAGATGACTTTTCATTTGTTTCTTCCCTTTCCCCCCCATCCTCCGGTCCCAGGGTCTCCTCTGGGACTGAAGGACCAATAGGAGACACTCTGTCTCTCAGTCCCAGGTTTCTTCTGGGACTGAAGGGTAAAGATTCAAAGAGAAAATGCTTGTGATTGAGTTATTTACATGCACAAAAAAATAAAACTAAACAAACAAATATTTTTGTAAAATTTTTTTATCATAGCAACGTTTAAAAATGTTTGACAGCAAAGTAAAAACATTAACAACGTAGAAAAAATATAAATAATTATTGCACAGGTGAATTAACGGCTCGTGGGTTTTATGTTTGGTCCTTGTGGTTTCAGTTTTCTTGGTTCTGGTGCATCCTAATTATCAGACTCCGGATCTCCTCGCGCTTCTGTCGCACTCGTTGCCGCGGAAACCAGCTGTCCAACCGTAATGGAAGGTCGAAGTGCACCACGGGGTTCTGGGGAGCCAATCAGAGAGCTCCATTTAGTGTGAAGGCCGACCCAATTTACTCACAATTCCCAGGTTTGAAACGTGGTCGCAAAACCCGTTTAAAATATGAAATGTCCCGTCATTTATTTTCAATATTTTTGCAACGACTGGGCGGTTAAAGAAGTCTTAACTCTAAGATCAGGTGAAAACATTTGCTAAATTAGAAGAAGAGTTTTGTCTTGCTGAATTGAGAATAAAATAATCCTCATTTGCAGCCCTAAATATGTCTAATATTAATTTTAATATTAACACTATTGTTTCTTGTCGTTGGGTGGAGCAGTGACCCCCTCCCAGACTCAAACAGTGTAATCCAGGTACAGTATCAGGTGTTTGCGTACCTGCAGAAAGCTCTCGGCGTACTGCAGCAGGTACAGACCACAGTCACTGCTGTTGTCCTGCTGAGGAACTCTGCAGCTTGAGCTCCTCATGCTGTCTGACGTGAAGAGACGTGGCGTCCCCCTGCGGACCTCCCACTCCACCTGCAGGTAGCTGAAGACAGCAGGAGGCATCAGAAGTAGAATCACCGTCAATTACAATTTCATCAAGAAATCAATTACTTATTTACTGTTTGTATGCATTTACTCAAAATTGCAATTATCAAATAGGAGAAAGTTAGGTTTTCCTTTTTTCCCCCACTAAAGTAGTTTATGAGATCAGAAATCAGTCACCTGCTGTACTGGTGTGAACCTGCTGGGGGCGACAGTGTTACCTGTTGTTTATATTACTCTGTGATTCAGTCATATAGCAATGCAAATGTTGGGGGTGAAATACAAACATCATTTCTTACCTGTTACCAACCAATCAGCAAAGATATTCTCATGTGAACGCTACGTGAGCCAATCAGAGCGTAACATACTAAATTACAGAGGGGAGGGTTTTGTCAAACCACTCTTACCAAGGTGAAGACTGAACTTTGATGATAAAAATACATGTGGACAACCAGAAGTTAAGCATTACTTCCAAACATGTCAAATTTAAAGGCCTGAAATCGTGACTTCCACCACAGCGTGTCCTTCAGGTTTCTTCTGCTGAACACCGCTGAAGCACCAACCCTGTCTTGATAAGTGACAGAACTGAAACTCACTCTCTGAGGAGTCTGCAGACGTTCTCGTGGTACGACAGCTTCAATGAATCCATGACGAGTATGCACGGCCTGGAAAGGATAAAGAAACCACTACGTTAAGAAAACCACCTGACCTGAGACTCGTCAAGTCAAAAGTGTAGAGTTGGATCAGTTTCTTTGCTGACAACTCACCTCTTCAACACCGTGTCCCTCTGCCAGCCCTGCTGAGTGCACTCCTAAAACAACAGACACACCTCATGTTCATGTTATAGAAAACAACCAAAACCACCTGCTGAGGGGCATTCAACTTGACCAAACACCCATTTCACTTTGAGTATTTACCGGTGACTGCTGTGGTTTCCCTGCAGTTCGCTCTGATCCACCTGAGACCCAACAACAAAACATCATCAGCTTCAATACAGTTTCACCACGTTGTCTCAGGTTGTCTTTTACAGTGCTGGGCACCGTTCATGTTCACAGTTCAGGAGAAACGGCAGCAGCTTTACTACTGTTCACTTCAGTGTGAAACGCAGTAAGAACTACTGCTGTGGACGAAGACTACAGACCAAACTGACTAGATTAAAGATCAGAGAAGAAACCAAACTAAAGAACTAATAAGCAGGTGCTAACAGCAGGTACAGATACCAAGGATATAATTAATAGAAAAAAGAACTGAAACTTCTATACAGACAGAGTGGCTGGACGTATTCAGAGAAAAGCACTCATTTGAAGGAAAAATAGGCTAAATGGAAATAATTGGACTTCAGTAATGAGACTGTCGGAGCTTTAGATGGATTATCTACAAGATGTTATTTCCACAGTTTTTCCTTTCTTTGAAAGCTTATTTATAGACAATAAAGATGAAAAGTGACAAAATAAGACATCTCGAATACCAAATGTTGGAGCTTAGTGTCTTCAGAGAAGATGTTTATGTGGAACATTTAATCCTTTAATTTTTGGTGTGAATTGATGTGTAATTCCCACAAACTGCTGCCAGTGCCCCAAATACCCCAGAACTGTCTCCCTGAACGACCCTGAAGGATGTTAGACAACACAAACACGTCTGGTGACCATTAGAGACGCTGTTAAACTTTACTGAGGCTGTGAGACACTGAAGCTGCCAAAAACACTATCCTACGGAGGTAAATCAGGCTCAGAAAATAAACAGCAGCAGCTCACCTGTTGGGCTCTGAAACTCCTCGTACTGAACTTCCTCCAGACCCGGGAAACAAACCACCACCAGGTACCAATGAGCTCTACCAACATAAAAAACGCAATAAAACAGATTTTATTTGTGGACTCGTGTCATCACTGATTCTGCGACTTCAGTTACATCTCTGTAAAAGCCCACCAGAAAAGGGAGGGATTATGAGCCACTGGAAGACTTTTAATGTAAAACATCTGCAGGAAGTAGCTTAACAGAAACTAAATAAAAATAAAACACAAAAATGGCACAAATGTTCCCAAAAAAATGGAGCAAATATTGCACATAAATGGGACAAAATGGCACAAAAATAAAACACATTCAATCATGAAAAAGAATCAGAACTCCAGGGAACTGATGAAGGTTTTCTTCTGTGATTTAGGGAGTTACCAGTCTTCTGGTAAAGTCATTGAGAAGAATCAGAAATGATTCAGCAGAGGTGACTCGAGTCTGTTACCCAGTTGGCAGGTAGAGACAGTGATGAGGTGACAGAGTTTTTATGCAAATGTCCCAACAGAGGTCAAAACTCCAAAGTGGCGTCTTTAAATCTGGGACAAAGAGCTGAGGTTAGCTCTGTCGACTGCAGAGTCAGGAGTCGGTCAGAGAGAGTCAAGACTCACTTCCAGTAAACTCATAAAAGCAACATTAGATCTAATCAGAATCATCTAGAAACTAAAGTCACTCTGTTTTAAATGTGTCCTTACTCTTGATTGACAGGCACGAACAGGAAGTCTTTGGTGAAAACGTCGACATGGCGGGTCCACGTCTTTACCCTCTGATGCCTCATGCGACGATCACTGAAAACATGCAGAAACAAGCAGAGAGGATGAATCACTAACATCGTGCTGACATCACTGCCTGAAAGCACCTTTAGGACAATAAGTCGATTAATCAATCGGTCTGACAAATTTTCTGGTTCCAGCGTCTCAGCGTCAAATGAACATTTGATGGTGTTCTTCATCGTTTATGACGGAGAACTGAACGTCTTTGTGTTTTGGACGGTTGGTTCGGAAAAAACAAAACGTCACCTGGGAAAAAATATTAATCAATGAGTCAATACTTGGAGCCCTAACGTGATCAAAATTTGAATCACAGTGCATTTCACAGCGTTCTCTTTAACATCTTTTCTACTTGGTGTTCTTACGGGACAGAGGGGGAGGCGTCCTCTCCGGCGGCTCTCCGTCTGCTCAGCTGTTTATAGAAGAAACTGCTGAAGACGTGACTCCGCTGAGCCACCGAGCCCCCGACTCCCTCCAGGAGGAGATACCTGCAGGAGGAGGACACCATTCAGGATACTGACCCCCCCTGCTGGTGACTGACAGGAACTATAACCATCTGATCAAGTAGCTTCTTCTTCAGGACTACACTTCCTGTTTTCCACTCATCTTTTTTTGACTTTTCCATGACTGAAAAACAAACTCAAGAATTCTGTAAATCAACTTTATACCCACTGATCAAGTGGTCTGATAAAAATAAACGTGTTGTCTGCATAAAGCGAGAGAACGTTACAGAAGTCTGGTTTTCCAGGATGTTTGGGAAGCAACAAAAACCACCAGCTGATGTCTGAAAGTGTTTTCTGATAAAATCTTTTTTCACGTTAAAAACTTTATTTTTGCACAAATAATTTCAGCGTCCTGTCGTTCTCGTCTGACGGACTGACTTGAGGTAGAAGTCGATGATGACGTCGTTGAGGAACTCGCCGCCGCCCAGACAGGCCAGGTCCTCCTTCGTCACCGTGATCCGGCCTTTACAGGGCGCCGCAGGATACTGGATCAACCTGAAGACCACATACAGAGGGTTTAATCAGAAAAGTCAGACTGAAAGAAGTTGCTTCTTTCCATGTGTCATGCTCCTCTGGCTTCACCAGACCGCCAGTAAACATTATTATTATTTATTTATTTATCTTTAGTCTAATCTGGTTCAGGTTCTGGTGGTTTTACCTGGTGGGGAGCTGCTGCAGACCATTAGAGTTCAGACTGGACTTATTTCTCTGGTTGTTTCTCACCTGACTGGATTCCTCCTGAAAGACACACAACACACACTGAACCTCCTCCAGGAGTCACCTCATCAGCTGAGCCGCCGCCGGCACCAGCTAACGGCTAACAGGCTCGTAAAAAGGACAAGAGAGGATTCGATATCACTGGAGGAGAGAGGAGGAGAGAAGGAAACACAGAAAAGGAGACGAGAAGAGTCTGAGGAGGGAAGGAGAGAAGGGGAAGGAGACATAGCAGGGGCTAAGGAAGCAGACAAGGTGAGGAGTCCAAAAAGGGAAGGAAGGAAGGAAAGAAGGAAGAGAGGGAGGGAAGGAGGGAATGAGGAGTCTTACTGCACTCTGTCCCAGCAGTCCGAGGAGGTGATGGTCCAGAGGAGGAGGACAGCTGTGGAGGAGCAGCAGCCCGTCGGTCCACTCCAGAGGGGAGGTGGGCCCACCAGAGGAGGAGGAGCATCCCTGCTTGTACTCCTTCATGTCCAGGATGGAGGCCAGCAGGGCGGCCTGGAGCTCCTGCAGCTGCTCCTTCAACACCAGCAGGAGAAAGGAGCACGCCGGGCCTGAAGAACATAACAGAACTCAGAGGTGGTATTCATGTTTTTATGTCTTCAGAAACTGGCCCAGTTTGACCAGACTGGACACAGTGGCCCAGGTGGCTCAGTTTATGGACATATTGGTCAGTCTTTCTATTTGACCAGTGTCTGGCTGTTTATTGGCCCAGTTCACCCAGTTGACAGAAACATGGCGAGTACTCCTCTCCTCTCTCTGAGCAGAAACCTCAACATGTTTCCACCCTCAGCACTCTTTGGCAGCGATCAGTGTTTTCCCCGTATGGATGATTTCAGAGCCGAAAACAATCCGTGCGGCTGGACACAAAATCCGCCCTCCAACTCCCTGTGATTGGCCGCTGGCGCAGGAGAAGCCACCCGATTGGCTGTTTGGTTCCTGCCCATCGCTGGAGGGCTGCAGAAGTTGTCAAAAGTTAATTTTCCATGAAGCTTCACAGCTCCAGTCAAGCTTTCATTCAGAAAATCCTCGTTTTTGGACTGCAGGGTACACGCTGCTGCAGAGATAGGTCTGTGTGAGAGGAGGGATCACTACATGGTGAAAAAACAGAACAGCTTCTAGCCTGTAGACGACTGAACTGTGTGGTCTGTGGGTGCAGTTTACAATCAGATATATCTGCTGTTTACGTGCTGATGTAATGTTTTTATTTTACTAAATTTTTAAATGTAATTCTGTCCTTATGTTCCGAAAGTCAACCCAAACACCACTACTTTGTTTTGACTTCGTTGTGGTTCGGGATGACATTTATGGTTCAAGGAAACAGCATCGGAGTGAGGCCTCTCTATGTTTTTACAGCTCTCTCAAAAACAAACAGTGTGTGGAAACTGTGTGATGATGGAAACTACATGAAGTTTTTCTGACTGTGCCAACATATTACTGATCTGTTTATACATCAGTGTGTGCAGGAGAAACACAGCAACTTGTGTTTGTGTGTTCATGTTGAAAAGTGTAATATAACTAGAAAAAGCCACATTTTCTGAAGGAAACTGAAGTGCGCTTGCAGCTGAAACATTTTGTGTCTTAACATGTTGAGCGTTTGTAGCTTTCGAATTGTCTTTGTATGAAGATATGGAAGAAAATGAAGTGTTAGCTTGAGTTGAAGCACTGACAGGAGATGAACGTGCTGACAGGAGGATGTGTAAATGTGCAATGTAAATACTGAAAGGAGTTGGAAAGTGATAAAAGGAACCGCAAGCGTCAGCACAGTGAAGTCCTGAAAGGAGTTCGAGCGTAAAAACTGAAGGAAGCTGAAGTGACAGTTAACATTAGTTTAAGTGTGAGTGCTGAATGAAGTGGAAATGAAAGTTAGTGCAAACGCTGAGTTGAAGCGCAAACATCACAACACATGGAGGTGCTGGTAGGAGCTGAAGTGTTGAAGCTGAAGCTGAAGTTCAAACTGAGAGGAACTGAAGTTCAAGCGCAGAATGAGTTAAAGTAAAAACAATGAAAAGAGTTGAAGTGTTACCTGAGACGGTGGTGGAGGTCTGGATGGCGGACAGCTCCACCTGCAGCAGGTTGGCCTGAGCGTCAGTCACCCACAGGAAGATCAGTGAGGGGGCGGGGCCTTTCCAACCGGCCAGCAGAGCCCCGCCCTGAGCCACGCCCCCGTCCCAAACACCGTAACCCCGAACCTGAGTCGCCACCACGGTGACCTCCCCCTCCTCAACTCCTGACACAGAGAGGCCGATACATGTGATCCTTTCACTTTGTCTGGTTTTCGAGTAAATAACAAAATAAAAAATGTCCACATAATCGTACATGAAAACTAAGATTACCAAAATATATTTGCTCTGATTTCATCATTAAATAATTCAATGAAACATCTATCAGACCTTTACAAAGAGTGTCAGGGCTGACGATAGTCGAAATATTTTGTGAAATAAGGTTCTAATGTTCTGATAAAAGGTCATGATATTTATTTTATATAACAGTTTGAGGAAAACATTGTAATATTTTGAGGAAAAAGTTGAAATAGTTTGGAAAAAAAAGTCACAATTTTATTCACAATATTATAAGAATTATTAGTTTGGGGAAAAGATGCAATCTGATTAGAACAAAGTCTGAATATTTAGATTACATTTTTCTTTATCGTTGTAAATTTTGATGTGAAATACGGGTAAATTCTTAAAACCTTAAACTTTTGGATTTTAGTATCTCTGATAAAAACAGAAGAAATCTAAATAAAATAGTGTTGTTACCTTTCAGAGGGATACTGATGCCACTTTCAGTGATCTGGACAGAAAAACCAGAAAAATTTAAACTGTAGATGCAAGAAAGATGATTGACACATAGAAGACAAACCTTTTCTTTCATATTTGCTTGATAGAAATGATGGAAGGAAAGTGACTCTTTGGTTGAGCTACTCACAACTTCTTGACATGTGACAAGTATGGAAGATTTAAAATACCCAAATAAAAACAATTCAAAGTGAAATAAAAAAACACATTGTTAAATGTATTTCTTGTTTATGAACGCCGTTACTGTGTCAGGATAATTATTTAACTGTCCAAACGAGGTGAAAAGGTGCATTACATTTCAGCAGTCATTCTAAACCTTCCGCAGTCAGCGCATCATTTTAAGGTCAGGAGATCTGAGTTAAAACAGTATAAACAATCAATATAAAAACACATTTCTTCCTGTTTGTAGAGCTCGCTGACATGCTGACCTACTAACCTCCTTCTCTCCTGCCCTCCTGGTTTTTTACGGCGCTCTAATTGAACCCGGCACTCCGCCATCAGACCTCATGCCGCGTCTTAATTGCTCGTTAAAGACCGAAATCTTGGCGGTTTACAGCCTCGGCGGGGAGTTTCTCTGCCCTCCAGCCGTGAAACCAACCAAGCTGTTTCACCAAACTTTGACTCGCTTCCCGCTTCGTCACCTCCGCAAAAGGCTGGGACAGTTTAGTGCTTTCTGGTGCCGTTGCCATGACAATGGTCGGTGTTTTATGCCAAGACGAATGAGTGTGTTTTTCTGATGGGACTCTTGAACAAGACTGAGTGGATCCAAAGCTTTGGCTCGTGGTCAACTTGTTGCACTTTTGCTCAAACTGCTTTTTCTGTTTTTCTATTATACTGACAAACTTTAACACACACACACACACACACACACACACACACACACACACACACACACACAGTGAAACAAACACTGCCGTACTGAAAGCAAAACATGTGAATTATTAAAACTACACTACAAGCAACAGAAAGCAATTATGAGCCAATCAAATTAGTGTGTGTGCGTGTGTGTGTATATGTGTGTATGTGAGTAAGCTGGAACAGGACGTGGAAAAAGAGAAATTAGGTAAACGTGTTGAAGTCGGACAGAAACGCTGAAACGTCCAACAGCAGCCGCTTGGCAGCAAATGCACCACTGAAAGTGTTTATTCTGACACACACACACACACACACAGGCAGTGGGTGGTGTAGTTTGACGCAGGCTTGTGGGATTCTTTGGTTTCTTCAGACATTTACAGACTAAATTATTACTCCGTCCTAATTTGATTTTATAAGTAAATAAAAAATGACTTCATTAAAACTGACTGGATTCTAAAATATTGTTAAAACACCTGGAGGAGATGTTTTGAAGCACTTCCAGATTTCGACACACACTCGTGCTCTGTGTTCGTCTTGTTGAACATCTGGTGAATTCCAGCTGTGCTCACCATCATCTTCCCGTTGGCGTCGGCGTGCGTCAGGCCGACACGAAGCGAGGCGAAGTCCAGCTGCAGGAAGGAGGGCGGCGGCTCGTCTGTTTCACCTCTGGAAGAACAAGCCTGTCAGACAACACACAGGGACACAACAACACACAGGTCAACCTGCCAACAGGGGAAGAACAAATAAAAGCAGTCTGATCTTCAAACCCCCCCAACCCCAACAGGACAAACCCCCTTCTTATTAAGACTCAGCGTCCGTAAACACAACAACAAACACTCAACAGTCCATTCAGATCCAATCTGGATTTGCTTAGAGTCCCAGCAGGGGCCTGCAAACCCACAAACACACTACATGACTCACTTCAACCCCAAAGTGGGTCAGTCCTGAAGTCCTGAACGGACCGAAGTGAACTGGACCAGTTTCACATTAGACGGGTATTAGTTACTGTTACTGGTTTTAGTTTGAGTGAACAAATACACTAAAACCTGAGTTCTGCTCGGCTGAAACTCACACCAGGACCCGGGTCATCTCATGAGCCCTTAGATCTGTGTTTGGACCCCCCAGGAGTCCTGGACCTCGGCTGCTTCAGGGGACATTGGCAGGACTGTGCTGCTGTCTCAGGTGTGTCTCCTACCTGCAGCTGCTCCTCCACCCGGCTGCTGCTTTGTAACGTCCTCTTCCCTCCGTCTGCATCGTCCTCGCCCTCCTCTTCCTCTTCGCTCGACAGCACGACTGAAGGAGGAAAGACGATCGCCGATCAATCAGTCATGTAACAGCTGATCACCCTCCCTGTCGTACCCATAATCAATAACAAAGGATCGATGGCTTTGATTAGTTAAAGTAACCGACAGCTAAAAACCTTCCTGTACATGCGCTCTCCTGCAGGTGGCGCTCTAACGGCCCTCTGCATGCGTTACTCCTCTTGTTGTAACCAAACGAAGTGATTCACAGAATAAAACCAAACCCTTCTGGACTCTGGACGCGTCTCCGCACGTTAAGGCCGGCGGCGGCAGCAGCTACTCACTGGGTTCTGCCGGAGTCTGTTTGGGTTTCCTCAGTCGGAGCCGCAGGACGCCCGACCCGTTGGACGTCTTCCTCTCTCTGAACTCCCTCCACCTCTCTCGCTCCTCCTCCCTCAGGTCGCTGCCGGCGGCGAGCCACGACCTCCTGTCGAGACTCCGCTTCCTGTCGGGCGTCGAGTTCTTCTTCTGCTGTTTGAGAGATTGAGGAGAGCTTCCTGCGTCGCTCTGAAACAAACAGACTCTTCACATTAAAGAACGTCTTCATCTGCGTTTTAAATGTCTTCACTTCCTGTTCCACGTGTTTTCCTCTTTTGGAAACGTGACTTTATTCTTGAAACACGACGAGTTCTTTCTCAGAAAGTTGTGACTTTATTCTTGAAACATTCCGACTTTTTGCCAAAATGTAACAACTTTTTCTCATTAAATTACAACATTCCTGCGTAACGTTTCCTCATCAATCAAAGACGACGTGTTGACGAATCAGAAACCTCCTTCAGGTTCTGGACTTCTTCTTTAATAAAGCCTGATGTTTGTGAGCCGCTGCCGTGTTTTATTCCTGCCGCTGTCTCAGTGAAGGAGAGAGCTGTCAATCATCTGCTGTCTGTCCAATGACGACAGCTTGAACCAAAGAAAACGCCCACAGACAAAATGTAAAACCCTGGTTGTGACCTTTGACCTTTACCTTCCCCTCAGCAGCGGCCCTGCCAGACTCCCCTCTCCTCCACGCTCTCTCTCCCGCCGTCCAAGAACTCAAACTCCCAGCATGCTCCTCACCTCGCAGCTCTGCCAGAGAGTCCAGCGCCTCCACAGAGACGCTGCGAGTCGACAGAGACGAACCTGCTACAAACAAAGCAGTCAGTTACTTTCTGTCAATCAATACAAGTGATCAGGATCGTCAAACATCAGGACTTTTACCACTGAGGTTACTTCTCTTCTTCTGTGGTGGAGACGGAGCCTCCGAGGTCCCGTCAGGCTGCAGCAGTCGGTCTGACGCTCTCTTAGGACGCCACCTGCTGGAGAAGACATGGAACAGCACTCACTGCACAGATCTGCATTCAAAGGAAGCTGCAGTTAATACGTTTGTCCACGCAGGAGTGTCATGTGACCTCAGACAGGTGACCACACCTGTCTACCTCCTCGTCTCTGTATCTTCATGTAAACGTGCTGCGTCAGATCAACGTGAACTCACCCGTTTGAGAAACAGGCCGGGGACGACTCGGCTCTCTGTCCAGGCTGTGATTGGCGGCCCCAGCCTCCTGATGCTCTGTGATTGGCCGGTGATGCTCCTCTGTTCGGGCGGTTGAGTCCCAGCAGCGTTTCGACCACGTCCCTGAAAATGGGTTTACGCGGCGCGCTGAGCGGAAACAGAAAACAGGTTTGACTGTGAGAAACGTGTTCGTTACCTGCTGTAATGATCACTGCAGCCTGTAGGGGGCGTTTTACAAACCTCTGTGTGTTCGCAGAGGAGCCCAGTGCGTTCCCAGCATGCACCCTCTCAGCTCCGCCTCTGCTGGGCTGACCCCCATAACTCTGTCCAGACGAAACGAGACAATTATTAGACCTTATTAAAACGAATCATAATAATAATAATAACATTCATTAAAGGACCGGCAGATCAGATCTGCTGGTTCTTGGTACATCATGCCACCTTAAATGAGCCATCAGACCAGCGAAAGGTGTAGATATACCACCTTTAAAAACCTGCAAATCATTTATAACTCAAACTCTTCAAAAGAACTAAGATTCAATATACCACCTTAAGCAAGAGCAGATTTGCCACCTTAAATGAATTTGCACAAATATAATATCTAACAGAAGCAACAGATCAAGGAATACCACCTTAAAAGACTGAGCAGATCACCTTTAAGGACTGGCAGATCAGATCTGCTAGTCATCCCACCTTAAGACAACCGATTCTTCATCTTAAAAAGAGTTCAGTTTGGATATACCACCTTAAAATACCCAGCACATCAGATATAACACATCAACAGAACCAATCCATAAACTATGCCACCTTAAAAAACTAACAGTTCAGATATACCACCTTAAGACAGGCTGACAGATTGTAATGCCACTTTTAACGAATCAATAGATAAAATGGACCACCTTAGGAACTGTTAACAGATGAGTAATACCACCTTAAACTCTGGGGCGGGGCTCTGGAGGCGGGACAGCGGTGACTGCATGTGGTGGTGGGCGGAGTCAGAACCTGCTGGCTGTTTCTTCTTGGGGATTTTGAAGGGTGACGCCATGCTGACGACAGAACAAACACAACAAACTCAGGCCAGACCTCTAACAAAAAATACACAAAACTACTGCAACAATCCCATCTGGCTGCTATTTGGAGATCACGCAATGTGAGGTTACCATACATTACATGTTCCGGCGCCGCTGTGAGTGGCAGCCTGTTGCAGCAGCTCCCGTTCGCGGTTTGATTTTTTCGAGTTTACTAGTTTGCTAATGAAGTATACCCGTTCTTTTTTGCTATATATCTGTATGTATTTGCTATGTATTTTTAGTACTTGTTATTTTTGCTATTTTTTGGCGTCTTCTGAGTTTTTTGGACATTCTGTTTATCGTTTATGGAAACAAGACTGCTGATGCCCTTAGAGACAGCGTCCGTAGTTACCGCTGGCAGCCATGGTGACTCCATTGTTTACACCAGGGATCAGTTGTTAGCTCTCCGTCATACAGCGGTGCTACCACCCGGGGAGAGACCTGATGTGCCCCGCGAGCTGAGGAGGAGGAGACGGGGAAGCCGAGCGGGGGCTCAGCGCCGCGCTAGGAGAAGACGTTATACACCCGTCCTCCCATCGATTATCATGGGGAATGTAAGATCTATCACCAACAAGATGGACGAGCTGGCGGCGCTGACCCGACATCAGAGGGAATACCGGGAGTGTAGCATCATGCTATTCACGGAGACTTGGCTAACCGCGCTAACTCCGGATACGGACGTTTCGGTAAATGGCTTCCAACTTTTTCGGGCGGACAGGACGAAGGAGAGCGGTAAGAGGAAGGGAGGAGGGCTGGCAGTGCTTGTTAATGACAGATGGTGTAACCCTGGGCACATCACTGTTAAAGAGCAAACCTGCAACAAGAACATTGAACTGCTAGCTGTTAGCATGAGGCCATACTATCTACCGAGGGAATTCTCACATGCCATCGTGATGGTAGCTTACATCCCCCCCTCTGCTAACGCTGAGGCAGCCTGTGATGTCCTGCTCTCAGCAGTAAGCAGGCTGCAGACACAGCACCCAGATGCCCTCCGCGTCATCTCTGGTGATTTTAATCATGCCCCTCCGTCCTCCTCTCTACCCACATTCACTCAGTATGTTATGTGCCATACCAGAGACAACAGAATACTGGACTTATGTTATGCCAACACCAAGGATGCATACATCTCATTGAGTCTCCCCCCCCCGGGCAGATCTGATCACAACCTTGTGCATCTCAGGCCTGTCTACAGACCTCTTGTGCGCAGGCTGCCTGCTGTCCCACGCACAGTGAAGAAGTGGTCTAACGGAGCAGAGGAGGCCTTAAAGGACTGTTTTGACACTACTGTATGGGACATTTTTAGTGACACTCATGGGGAGGATATTGACAACCTTACAGACTGTCTGACGGACTACATAAACTTCTGTGTGGAAAACACCATCCCCACTAGGACTGTACGTTGTTTTGCTAACAATAAACCCTGGATTACTCCTGATATTAAGGCTCTCCTCAAGGAAAAAAAGAGAGTTTTTGTATCGGGTAACAAGGATGAGTTGAAGAGAGTTCAGTGAGAGCTGAGGAGGAGGATCAGGGAGGGGAAAAACAGCTACAGGAGAAAGTTGGAGAGTCAACTGCAGAAAAATAACACCAGAGGAGTTTGGAAGGGCCTTAAAACCATCTCGGGCCATATGGACTCCAAGCCCCGGCCTGCGGGGGATCAGAAGTGGGCAGATGACCTGAACTTATTCTTCAACAGATTCGATCAGGCATCTACCCCTCCCCCTGCCCCGTCTCCTCTGCAACCATCATTACCATCTACCCTCCCTGCCTACAGCCCTCCCCCTCCCTCATCTCACCACTCCCCACAGCCCTCAGCTTACAGCCACTTAATACACCTACACCACAGCCTGGGCTGGGCCCATCTCCCCATTTCATACCCGCAAACACCCCCCATTCAGCCCCCATGCCCCCTACAAGCTCAACTGGACTGTTCCTCACAACATCCCAGGTGAGAAACGAACTGAGGAAGATAAGGGTGGGGAAGGCGGCGGGCCCAGACGGCATCAGCTCCAGACTTCTGAAGTCATGTGCGGACCAGCTGTGTGGGATTGTTGAGCACCTGTTCAACCTGAGTCTGAAGCTGGGGAGGGTGCCAAAACTGTGGAAAACATCGTGTCTGGTTCCTGTGCCTAAGACCCCACACCCCAAGGACCTCAATGGCTATAGGCCAGTGGCATTGACCTCTCACCTGATGAAGACCCTGGAGAGACTGGTCCTTGTTCACCTGCGTCCGCTAGTGAGCCCATGTATGGACCCTCTGCAGTTTGCCTACCAACCCCGCATTGGGGTGGATGACGCTGTCATTTACCTACTTCACACATCCCTCTCTCACCTAGAAAAGGCTGGAAACACTGTGAGAATCATGTTTTTTGATTTCTCCAGTGCTCTTAACACCATCCAGCCCAGGATTCTGGGGGACAAGTTGGAGCACGCTGGGGTGGACCATCAACTGGCAGCATGGATCCTGGACTATCTCACAAACCGACCACAGTATGTGAGGTTACAGGACTGTGTGTCTGACACACTTCTCTGCAGCACAGGGGCTCCACAGGGAACCGTTCTGGCGCCTTTCCTGTTCACCTTCTACACAGCGGACTTCACCAATAACACTTCGAACTGTCACCTGCAGAAGTTCTCTGACGACTCTGCCATCGTCGGCCTCATCACCAACGGGGATGATGGGGAGTACAGAGAACTGACCCAGGGCTTTGTGGGTTGGTGTCAGCAGAACCGCCTCCAGATCAACGCGGGTAAAACCAAGAGCTCCCTCCACCTACACCAGTGAACATCCAGGGAACGGACATTGAGATTGTGAGATCGTACAAGTATCTGGGTGTTC
>SEMN01002082.1:0-15717 GCA_005408345.1 Macquaria australasica | reverse complement strand
TCCTTTCATTTCCTTTCCTTTCCTCTGTCTTGCTTCCCTTTCCTTTCTTTCCCTTTCCTCTCTTTCCCTTTCTTTTTCTGTCATATCCTTTCTTTTTCTGTCCTTTCCTTTCCTTTCCTCTGTCTTGCTTCCCTTCCCTTTCCTTTCATTTCCTTTCCTTCCTTTCCTTTCGCTCATCCACTCGGCTCATTTCATCGGCCCGTCGCTCGCTCGCTCGCTTCGCTCGCTCGCTCGCTCGTCATTTGTTGTCCACCCTCCATTTCCATCCGTCCATTCCGGCCAGTCCCTTCCCTTCCACCTCCTTCCACCACCTCCGTCCTTCCACCACCACCTCTTCCACCACCTCCTCCTCCTCTTCCACCACCACCTCCTCCTCTTCCTCTTTCACCACCACCACCTCCTCCTCCTCTTCCACCACCTCCTCCTCCTCCTCCTCTTCCACCACCGCCTCCTCCTCCTCTTCCACCACCACCACCTCCTCCTCCTCTTCCACCACCTCCTCCTCTTCCTCTTTCACCACCACCTCCTCCTCCTCTTCCACCACCACCAGCATCATCATCATCTTTCCGCCGCCATCATCATGTTTCGCCGTATCATCATCACGCCGCCATCATCATCATCGCCGCCATCATCGCCGCATCATCATCATCATTATGCGCCGGTATCATCATCATGTTTCCGCCGCCGCCGCTCATCATCATGTTCCGCCATCATCATTTCATCGCCGCCATCATCATGTTCCGCCGCCGCTTATCATCGTTCATAACATCATCATTTCATCAACCGCCATCAATATTTTCCGCCGCCATATCATCATCATTCGCCGCCATCATCGCCATCGTTTTCTTATCATCATCATCATCATCGTCATCGGTACCATAGCAGGTATCATCATCATGTTTCCGCCGCCATGCGCATCATCATCGGCATGTTCCGCCCATCATCATCATGTTTTCGCCTTAAAAAGCATCATCATTTTCATATGCGCATCATCATCATGCATCATCGTTTTCATCGACTCATACCGCCATATCATCATCATTCCGCCGCATCATCATGTTCATCGCCATGCCATCCGTCATCATGTTCCGCCATATCATCATCATGTTCCATATGCTTTATCATCATCATCATCATCATGTTCATAACGGTATCATCATCGTCCGCCGCCATAAAAATAAATAAATGTTTCATATCATCATCGTCATCGCCACGCCATATCATCAAATGTTTTCATTATAGCATCATCATCATTTTATGCATCATCATCATCATCATCATGTTTCATGCATCATCATTTCATATAACATCATCATCATTCATGCGCCATCATCATCATGTTTCGATATGCATCATCGATAACCGCCACTTCATCATCATGTTCCGCCGCCATCATCATCGCCATATCATCGTGTTATGTTTTCTTATCATCATTAACCTTGTCATGTTTTCCACCACCTCCTCCTCCTCTTCCACCACCTCCTCCTCCTCCTCTTTCACCACCACCACCCTCCTCCTCCTCCTCCCATTCTTATGTGCATCATATGTGTACATGACAGCTGTACGTCAGAGAAGATGTCTTCTGTTTGAGCTTCAGTTCAGTTGAAATGATCACTGTGATGTTCAGAAGCTTAAACATGCAGAGTTCATCTGAAGAAGCAGCAGCAGCAGCTCAGACTGTCTGCAGGATTCAGATCAGCTCTTCACACTTTTCTCCATGTTTGTCCTGAAACTGTGACGTGTCCTCACAGTACAGAGGCTTTACAGCAGCTGACTGAACTCTTCATGTCACTTTTAGGTCATTAAATCATCAACCTGCTTCTGTTTTTACTCGTCAGAGACCAGCTGAGGTTCACCTGAACAACAAACACCTCCAGGACCTCCAGGACCATGTCTTCATCTCAGATCCCATCAGATCTCAAACCATCTGGACTCAAAGGTTTCTGTTTGTGGCTCCACCGCTGCCGCTCCTCTCCTCCTCCTCCTCCTCTTCCTCTCCCTGTCAGCTGTGGTGCCGCCCCCTCTCCCCCGGTGTGTCGTGGGCTCCCCCTGCTGGTGGTCCTGCTGTTCTGCAGTCTGCTGCTGATGCTGCTGTTGCTGCTGTGGAACTACCACTGTCTGTTCGTCTCCCACCTCTGCTCCCCGCCGGGGGGGGAGGGGGAGGAGGGGGGAGGGAGGGTCGTGACCCCGTGGCGCCGGCGGTGACGGTAGCACCGCTCACACCTCCGGGAACCAGTCTGAGCTGGTTCAGTCCTGCAGTTAGTTCAGCTGCACTGAAGCTGTTTGATGTTTCAGGTTTCATTTAAAATGTTAGTTTTTTAAATTCTTCTCGGGCTGCTCCAGTGATTTAATATGTCACCACTATACAATCGATGCTGTGAGAGACAGATTGAACCTGAGCGGCAGGTGGAGAGATCCTGACTTTCAGTCCAGAAACACTGGATCCTACATTTCCCATGATGCACCTGGACAGAGTCTTTCATTAGAGCCTCCCTGCAGGTGAACAGCCACACCTGCAGTTTGTAACAGACTGGGGCTGTTTTTGAAACCACCTGCTACAGACTACAGACAAACTCAGTGTGCAGTATGTACTACACACTACACACTGTGTTCATCAGTAGTTTCAGTATGAAACAGTTAAATGGATGTATTCTGCAGTATGCCAGGCCAGGCTTAGCTGGTCTCTGGTTCTGAAAAGCAGAAGTAAACAACAGTTCAGCTAACAGCAAACCACCGTGACATGATCCTCTGGAGCTCTGAACTGCAGCCTCGTCACACTTTCTGCTGCACGTGGTTCAGGTAGAACAACATGTTGTAGCTGGTTCTTCTGTTCATATTCCTCCCTGTCGACCACTGACAGCAGTGTTGCTGTCACCATCTCAACAGTGGGGACAGTTTCACCGCTTTGCATTGTGGGACACAGCAGGTGAGGTGACTGGTCCGATAAATACTGGAATCAGTACAACATCCGGGTATTTCTGTCGTACTGCAGATTTAGCTTTTGTCTGCATCCTACATTTTGGCCAAATCAGTACGTGCTGATAGTTTAGTAGGCGGTTTCCAAAACAACCTGGATGTAGCCTGACATCACTATGACATCATTGTGGGGTGTAAAAGTTGGTGGAATGTTCTTTTAAAAGTGTTTTTCACAATAAAAGCTCCCTGACTGCTTCGCCTGTCTGCTGATCTTTTGTTTTATATTTTCAGAATAAAAGTTTAATTCAGGTTTAATCTGTCCCAGTGATTTAATTTAGTGACAGAAATAAGACTCCGAGTCTGATTTTCAAAATAAAATACAAAGATTTAACTGCATCTCATTACTGATGAGCTCATTTAAGCTTTTCAACCAAACTGTATTCCTGGAAATGAATGATCCATGTAAACCCAAGTAAATATGAATTTATTGTTCATATTTGTTGAACTGTATTTTTGCCTTTCAAAGCAGTTAATTGGAATTAATATGAAGTGATGATTAGTTCCTGATAACATCAAAGTGTACTAAATATGTTAAAGTGCACTACTAAATAAAATTTTATTCATAAGCTTTCAGTAAAACAAGTCCATGATGAAGTAATAAGCACATGTGAGAATAAAAGGTGCATTGTTATCAGTGATTTATCAACTCTATCCTAATTATTGATAACCTAAACTTTTAATAAGCATACAGACTCAGTTCATAAACACAGAGGCTCTTACATAGAAATACAGTCAGATTAGTTCAGTTAATAAATGTCCTGCAGCAGTGCAGCTAAAGCTAAGTACATGTTCAGTGTCTCTGCAGACTAATACACGTTCAGATGGAGGTAAATACCAGGTTCACCTGAGAGCCGGTCCAGACTCGTTCAACACGAAGTACAGAAAAACTCAACAATAACTGTTAAAGTGTGTCCGACAGACAGCAGACATGTTGTTACATCCATCAGAGAAAAGTACAACGCTGAGCACTAAATAACTCAGTGAGCAGACTGAAGTATAACACCAGCAGCCACAAACCCTCCATTACAGCTCTATTTCTGTCCCACAGACCGTCACTCTGCCACTGCCAGTTTATTCTCAGTGTTTCACTTTGAAGTGGTGAAGCTATAAAAGTGACAAACCAGCAGATCTACAGAAAAACAGACTTAAACCAGAGTTTAACGTCCAGAGAGAAAGTAAACAGTCACTGTAAAGAGTTCATGTGGATCCGAGAACAGGAGCAGTACACCTGCAACACAAGGGGTTACACAGGCAGAACAGCAGGGGCCCTGGACAGGGGTTACACAGGCAGAACAGCAGGGGCCCTGGACAGGGGTTACACAGGCAGAACAGCAGGGGCCCTGGACAGGGGTTACCTGGGAAGAACAGCAGGGGCCCTGGACAGGGGTTACACAGGCAGAACAGCAGGGGCCCTGGACAGGGGTTACCTGGGAAGAACAGCAGGGGCCCAGGACAGGGGTTACACAGGCCGAACAGCAGGGGCCCTGGACAGGGGTTACACAGGCAGAACAGCAGGGGCCCTGGACAGGGGTTACACAGGAGGGGCCCTGGACAGGGGTTACACAGGCAGAACAGCAGGGGCCCTGGACAGGGGTTACACAGGCAGAACAGCAGGGGCCCTGGACAGGGGTTTTAGTGCAGATGGCAGCAGCAGGGGCATTGACCCCCTGGAAATCCTTGAATATTCCAAGGAACCCTTGAATTTATTCTGTGGAACCCTACAACTCAAGGATGTCTATAATTTTCCTGAAGGATCTAAAAAGCCCAGTCAAGGAAATGTCCTTTGAAATAATCTCAGGACTCCTGAAACTCTTTCTTTAAGACTCTCCCAAAGACCCCAGGGAACCTGCTTTACAATATTATAGGAGTCCTCAATGATTCAAGAACCCTGAAGAATTTCCTTGAGGAACCGTGGAACCGTGGAGTCTGTTTGGACAATCACATTCTCAGGACCCCCTCCCAGACCCCTGAACTCCTTCAAGAACCCTTAAACCTTCCTGGAAAACTTCCTGTAAGAGGCCTGAAACCTCCTGGAGGACCCTGGGAACCTTTCCAGACTTTAAAAACCCCTCTCCAGGCCTGATGACTCTAACAGCTGTCAGTTCTCGCGGGTGGGGGGGGGGGGGTCTCGAGCCCACATCAAACGTGCAGCCGCGCGCCACGTCAGGTGAGACAGAACAAACCCGGAAGTAAGAACGACGCGCCTTCAAAATAGAAGCTAAAATATGTCAGTTTTCTCTGCCTACATCAAGAGGTGTTGTACTTTTAAACTGCACCTTTGAAATCTCTGAGAGTGACTGACTAGCACTGGCCCAGCTGGCCCTCTACAAAACTTTAAACCAAATATTTCGCAAAGACACGCAGATTAATTTCACTGTACAACTTTCTGGTGTGATCAGAACTAAAACCTAAACACCCCCAGTCCCTCAGCACCTCCTGTACTCTGACACAGTTTAAAGGAGGGATCTGTTCCTGGTCAGTACGGGACAGGAGAAACAGAGTTCATGTGAGTACAGTTTGAAAACCTCTTTTAGGCTTTTATGTTGAAGGATTTGACCGGAAGTGTGACGTTGTATCGTGGCGGGCTTGCCTGTGGGTCTCGTGCCGTCTCACTGCGGCGGAGCAGCGCGAGAAGCTCCGCTGAGTTCAGACATTCAAACTTTAACTTTTCTCTGTTCTCTACCGTGTCCCGCGTTTTCTCCGGAGAGGAGTGTGAGTGTCGGGTGTTAAACGGGTTGTTGCATCGCGTTGAACCGGAGAAAGAACCGGGCCGACCCGGCATCACCCGTCCGGTCCCGGTGACGGTGTTTGGAGCCAAACGGAACCCACAGACCGGGATAAAATGCCGGGAATGGGAGGACTAGTTATTCAATTCAATTCAGTTTTATTTATATAGCGCCATATCATAACAAAGTTATCTCAGGGCACTTTTTTCGAATAGAGCAGGTCTAGACCGACTCTTTATATGTACAGAGACCCACCATGAGCAAGCACTATGCGACAGTGGCAAGGAAAAACTCCCTTTTAACAGGTAGAAACCTCGAGCAGAACCAGGCTCAAGGTGGGCGGTCATCTGCCTCGACCGGTTGGGTTGAAGGGGGAAGGGGGGAGCGGGAGAGAGAGAGCAGGAGGAAAGAGAACATACAGCAGCACAATACAGTATAGATATGGTAATGGCATTGATGTTAACACCAACAGAAACAACACTAAGAGCAACATTATAATAGCAATGCTAATAACAAGAGCAATAACAATAATAGCAGCAGCGGATGTTGAGCAGGAACACGGGGGCAGCAGGTGGCAGCAACCATAGATCCAGACTCTACAGCTCCGGAGGCAGAAATACCTGCAGAAAGCAACAGAAGGGGAGAGAGAGAGAGAGAGAGTGGAGAGAAAGCACACAACTATGGGAAGAAGTTGAATTAGTAACAAGCATTGATGGGATATGAGGCCGTACAGATGGAGAGGAAGAGGAGGAGAGAGGAGAGAGGAGCTCAGTGCATCATAGGAAGTCTCCCGGCAGTCTAGGCCTGTATCAGCATAACTAAGGGGTGGCTCAGGGGTCACCTGGAGTCAGCCCTACTATAAACTTTATCAAGAGGAAAGTCTTAAGCCTACTCTTAAATGTAGAGGAGGTTGTCCGCCTCCCGTGCACAAACTGGGATCTGGTTCCACAGGAGAGGAGCTTGATAGCTGAAGGCTCTGGCTCCCATTCTACTTTTAGAGACTCTAGGAACCACAAGGAACCCTGCATTCTGGGAGCGCAGTGCTCTAGTGGGGTAATAGGGTACTATGAGCTCTTTAAGATATGATGGTGCCTGACCATTTAGGGCTTTGAAGGTGAGGAGAAGGATTTTAAATTCTATTCTGGATTTTACAGGGAGCCAGTGTAGAGAAGCTAATATTGGAGAAATATGTTCTCTTTTTCTGGTTCTTATCAGTAAACGTGCCGCAGCATTCTGAATCAGCTGGAGAGTCTTAAGGGACTTATTGGGGCAGCCTGATAATAGAGAGTTGCAATAGTCCAGCCTAGACGTATCAAATGCATGGACTAGTTTTCTGCATCTTTTTGAGATAGGATGTGTCTGATTCACATGATATTGCAGTAAATGAAAAAAGGCAGTTCTTGAAGTTTGTTTTATTTGGGAGTTAAAGGACATATCCTGATCAAAGATAACTCCAAGATTCCTTACGGTTTCGCTGGAGGCCAGGGCAATGCCATCTAGAGAAACTATATCTTTAGATAATGTGTTTCGAAGGTGTTCGGGGCCAAGTACAATAACTTCAGTTTTGTCTGAGTTTAACATCAGAAAATTGCAGGTCATCCAGGTTTTTATGTCCTTAAGGCATGCTTGAAGTTTAGCTAATTGATTGGTTTCATCTGGCTTGGTCGATAAATATAATTTGGTATCATCTGCATAACAATGGAAATTTATGGAGTGCTTCCTAATAATATTGCCTAAAGGAAGCATATACAAGGTAAATAGAATTGGTCCAAGCACAGAACCTTGTGGAACTCCGTGACTAACTTTGGCATGCATAGAGGATTCATTGTTAACATGTACAAACTGATATCGATCTGATAATAGGATTTAAACTAGCTTAGTGCAGTACCTTTAATGCCAATTAAATGTTCTAGTCTCTGTAATAGAATGTGATGGTCAATGGTATCGAATGCAGCACTAAGATCTAGTAAGACAAGTACAGAGACAAGTCCTTTGTCTGATGCTATTAGAAGGTCATTTGTAACTTTCACCAGTGCTGTCTCTGTGCTATGATGCACTCTAAATCCTGACTGAAAATCCTCAAACAGGTTGTTGTTGTGTAGAAAGTCACACAACTGATTGGCGACTGCTTTCTCAAGGACCTTAGAGAGAAAAGGAGGGTTAGATATAGGTCTATAATTTGACAAAATCCCTGGATCAAGAGTGGGCTTTTAAAGAAGAGGCTTAATTACAGCTACTTTAAAGGACTGTGGCACATAGCCTTTAAATAAGGACAGATTGATCATATCTAGTACATAAGTGCTAACTAAGGGTAAAATTTCTTTAAGCAGCCTAGTTGGGACGGGGTCTAAGAGACACGTTGATGGCTTAGATGAGGAAATCATGGAAGTTAGTTGACTAAGGTTGATGGGAGAAAAGCAGTCTAAATGTACAGGTTTACAGTTGTTTCTAGGTTCCTGTGTTTGAAGATAAGTCAGTACCAACTGAGGGCAGGAGGTGCTGAATTTTTCTCTAATAGTTAGAATTTTATCTTTAAAGAAGCTCATGAAGTCATTACTACTGAGGTCTATAGGAATACATGGCTCAACAGAGCTGTGACTCTCTGTCAGCCTGGCTACAGTGCTGAACAGAAACCTGGGGTTGTTCTTATTTTCCTCTATTAATGATGAGTAGTAGGCTGCTCTGGCATTACGGAGGGCCTTCCTATAAATTTTAAGACTATCTTGCCAGGCTAAACGTGATTCTTCCAGATTGGTGGAACGCCATTTCCTTTCAAGTTTTCGCGATGTTTGCTTTAATGTGCGGGTTTGCATGTTATACCATGGAGCTAACCTCCTCTGTTTTATTATCTTCTTTTTTAGAGGGGCGATAGAGTCGAGTGTTATTCGTAATGAGCCTGCAGCACTATCAACAAGATGATCAATTTGGGAGGGACTAAAGTTAGCATATGAGTCATCTGTTACATTGAGACATGGAACTGAATATAATGCCGATGGAATCACTTCCTTAAATTTAGCTACAGCACTATCAGATAGACATCTAGTGTAGGAATGTTTGCCTAATGGCGTGTAGTCCAGTAATAGGAATTCAAAAGTTAATAGAAAATGGTCTGATAAAAAAGAATTCTGTGGAAAGACTATTAGATGTTCAATTTCAATCCCATAAACAAGAACAAGGTCGAGGGTGTGGTTAAAACAGTGAGTGGGTTTATGTACACTCTGACAGAAGCCAATCGAATCTAGTAATGAGATAAACGCAGCACTAAGGCTATCATTTTCTACATCCACATGAATATTAAAATCACCTACAATAATTATTTTATCTGTTTTAAGGACTAAACCTGATAAGAACTCTGAGAATTCAGATAAAAATTCAGAATACGGTCCAGGAGCTCGGTACACTATAACAAATAGAATTGGCTGTACTGTTTTCCAGGTTGGGTGTGAAAGGCTAAGAACAAGGCTTTCGAAAGAGTTATAATTTAGTTTAGGTTTCGGTTTGATTAATAGGCTTGAGTCGAAGATGGCTGCAACTCCACCTCCTCGGCCTGAGCCTCGAGGAATGTGAGTATTAATGTGACTGGGGGGAGTGGATTCATTTAGGCTGACATATTCATCTTGACACAGCCAGGTTTCAGTGAGACAAAATAAATCAATATTATGATCTGATATTAGATCGTTTACTAGAACAGCTTTAGATGAGAGATCTGATGTTTAAGAGTCCACATTTAATTCTCCTATTTTGTTGTACTGTTGCAGTGGAGGTTTTACTTTTTATTAGGTTTTTATGTGTAACTCCTCTTCTGTTTACTTTGGATTTAAATAATTTAAGTGGTTGGGGGGCAGACAACCTCTCTGTGGAGTTTAGGGTGGGTAACTGCTCTAATGGAAGCGCAGAGAAGCGTGTAGGACTGCAACTCTGCCTCTTGGTCTGGACCACAGACTGTATTAAGTCTATGGTCTGAACTCTGAGCTGTCATGGCTTTGGGCCACTAATAAATTCGGCCAGATTTCTAGATATGAGAGCGGCTCCATCCAAAGTGGGATGAATGCCATCTCTCCTAATCAGACCAGGTCTTCTCCAGAAAGTCCGCCAATTATCTACAAAGCCCACATCATTACCTGGACACCACCTCGACAACCAGTGGTTGAATGATGACATGCGGCTATACATGTCATCGCTAGTAAGATTAGGTAGGGGCCCAGAGAAAACTACGGAGTCCGACATTGTTTTTGCATATGTACACACCGACTCCACATTAATTTTTGTGACCTCCGATTGGCGCAATCGGCTGTCATTACCGCCGACGTGAATAACAATCTTAGCATATTTACGCTTATCCTTAGCCAGCAGTTTTAAATAGGATTGAACGTCGCCCGCTCTGGCCCCTGGGATGCATTTGACTATGGCCGCTGGTGTCGCTAACTTCACGTTTCGCAAAATGGAGCTGCCAATAATCAGAGTTGGTTTCTCAGCGGGTGTGTCGCTGAGTGGAGAGAACTTGTTAGAAACTCTTCCTCCTCTTCTTGAGTAATTGTTTTTAGCACATTCTTGTTTACTGCCTAACCACTAAACCAAGGCAGATGAAATAACCTGTCTGCGATCACGGATGGAAGAGAAGATGGAAAATGGAGGAGTTTCTGTCTCAAGAATGAAATGCACAAATGTCTTCTAAACCTCAGAAAAAGAAAGATGGAGTCGTCTGGTAACTGCACCTCCACCCCAACTACACACACAAAAGACATATAGTTTAGTCAGAAGCTACTCATTTACCTTACACTGCCATCTGGGGATGCAAAAAAAAAAAAGAAAATTATGTTTTTAAATCTGTTAATATATTGTGTAAAACTATAACAAAGTCACGTTACAACTTTGATTCACCAGTTCATAAACTCTGTCTGGGAGGTCCTTATAAGGCCATGATGGGAAATGTTTTGAAATACTTTCAAGTTCTTTCGCAATAGTTCCTTCGCACCACTATCCCCCTTTCTTATTCATAGGCTGTATTATCAGCAATGACTGCAGAACATGAATCATAAGATATAATCATAAAATACTACACCATCTACATTACTCGAATGGCAGCCTTTCCAAAAAATTAGCCCTGAATGTTCAGGATGCCACCTCAGCCCAGCCTCTCCAGGTCATATGTTTTGGTCATGCTAATCTTTGAACAGATTCACACATATGCGGGAACAAGGGCATAGTTCAATGAAAAGAAAAGGATATATAAACAATAAGGATAAAATTGGTTATGTGCTCTGTATTGTTAATGCACTAATCCTACATCATTTTTAGTTTCCTTTATAGATACCTTATACTTTATGATATAATGTTGTATTTGCATCTTTTTTCTTTTTTTACACTAATGCTAATACTATTTTGCCATTGCCAATAATAATAATACAACTCAGATGACTATATCAACATTTTTATCAACTCCGATCTTCTCTCATCTGGACTATGGTTTTATGGAAAAGAGATGGGCTTCAGGCACAACAGAAAGTCACACAACATTAACAACTCAGTCAAAAGCCCCTTTCAAAGCTAGCTATATGGTTGCTGCTTGTAGCTCGTAGCAAGAAACCCTTTACGAGCGCAGAAGAGCTTATTTTGCCTAGCACTTTGGGAAGATTTTTTAGATGTGGGCCTTAAGTTACAAAGGAACCCCTGCCCTAGGATGTGCAACGCAGAGTGCTGCGACTCCATGAGACTATGATGTTCCTGTCAATATCTTGCTCCCTTGTATTTATCTTTTTATATATTTACTTTTCTTCATCATTGTCTTTTCTCTTTTTGAATTTCTTATTTGTGTATTAGGATGTATACATCTTGTATACTGTGACGTCCCTCCCTCTCTGCCTGTTGCTTGTATGATTGGTTTGGCTTCCTGGCTCAGGAGCCAATGAGCAGAGTAGGGAAGGTCATCAGGAAACTGCCTACACCAGAGTAAATTGGGCTTCAGCCTATTTAAGTGGCTTCATCGTTAACCCTCTCTTCCTCCCAGGCTGTAATCACTGTAATTTGTTTAAATTGTATTTCATGTGTGATTCCCTTTTTGTCACTGACTTTGTGACAATATAATATACATTGGTATAACTGGATAAATTTGGTCACCACTCTAAAGAGCCTCTAGGCTTGGGCTGATCGGAGGTGGGAGTTTAAGGTGACTGTATAAGTGGTTATGATGTTAGATGTAAACCAGTAAACCAGTACCAGTTTATGTGTGGTAAATGACGTATGCATGTTTTTTGTGCGTACATATTGTTTATACATCTGGCCCCTGGAATTGTGCAGTGTTTATTGTTTTAAATATGAGGACATTATGAATTAGTTATGAGATACAGTAAGATACTTAATCTAATGCATAGACTGATGAAAGAGCAGTCTAGGCTTCTAGGAATCTAATAGGTGAGTAAGGAAATGTATATGTAATATATTTCTCATAATGTTTTGTTTTGCTTTCAGGTGATGATACCCTGGATTAGTCAGTGGGTGGCCCCTATACCACTGTCTGGATCACAGTTTCATTGGTTTCTTGAACAGGGATTAGGTTAGACTACAGTAAAACAAATTAGAATTTTGTGTTGTCTAAATGTAGCCTGGGAACCAGACACATCTGTGAGCTCATATTTTATTTGCAGGTGCGTCTGGTCCCCCTCCCATTCAGACAAATTTCCATCTGACCTGGCCTGGGTCAGGCCAATCACAGCTGTTTATCTAATATGGGGCGGGTTTGATATGATGACTGTACAGAGGAGCACCGTTGAGGCATTTTTGTAAACAACCAAGATGGCTGCTGCTGATGTGGAACGTTCTGAATCTGCGATCACGTCAGTATTAAAGGAACTGGACAGTATATTTTCTCTAAAAGAAGAACAAACAACTGCACTTAAAGCTGTTGTTGATAAGAAAGGTGTGTTTGCCGTACTTCTGATAGGATTCACTCAGCACTACATCACACATTGCGTTGCTCTGATTGGTTGTAGGTCTATCCAATTGCGTCCAGAGGCATTTTGGTCTGCACCCGTTGATAACGCCCCTTGGAAATCGAAAATGAACTGAGAGGTTCCAGACTAATTTGCATTTGCGAATTGGTCTAGCGATGTCAGGCTAGTCTAAATGATTTTAAAGCAAATATTTAATGCAAACATTTTAATAATGACTATTGCCCATGTGGAGGGGCATACTCTGTGCATTGTATGTATTTTTTATGTTATGTATTTTTTCTTAAAACATCTGGTTTTATGGTACCCCATTATCCTGGTCACTGTTATTGCATGTAAATTCAATCAATAATGTTTTCAGTTATTTCATACAGTAAATATGTCATGTTTTGCATGTTGTCACATTTCATCTATAGACTAATAGACCTTCCAGCTCCAGGTTTTTTTGTGAAACGTCTCGACAACATCTGGATGGATTCCCATTAGATTTCCTACAGATATCCAAGGTGCCCAGAGGATAAATTGTGCTTTTCACGTAGCACCACCATCACGTCCAACACTTTAGTTTATGACCAAATACCTGCAAATCTAATGACATTCCAATCAGCCTATGCTGTACTTTGTGTTTAGTGCTAATTAACAAATGTTAGCATATTAATATGCTAAACTCAGATGGTGAGTATAGCCTCAGAGTGCTGCTAGCATGGCTGTAGATTGAAAACAGCCCTGAATTAAAACAATGCAAGGTGGGGGGGTGTTGTTTCAGGTACCGGTGAGACATAAAATACAATGCAGGAATGCCAGTTTGAGTAATAAATCCATGAGTTTGAAGGGTTTTGCAAAACTTAATAGACCACCCAACTTGAACATTACATGCTATACTGTGACTGTAAGTTTTCCCCACAGACTTCCCATCTAAAAGGCCCAGGTAGCACCTCTGTCCATGTTTTACTATATTGTTAAAAGTTTGAAGATTATCATGATAATAGAAATCTGTTTTCAAAGAATCTTACACTGTTACAAAGTATTCTACACTATTAATAAACTGGGATGAAGGTAAAATGAATGGTAAAACATTCATAATGACACTGCCATGATGAGTAAAAGGGGAGATACACATGAGTGACATGCATAGTATAGTTATATAGTATAGTTTCCCTCTATGCAACTTCCTGTTTGCCCTGAGTGTGTCAAGTCAAGACAAGACAATTTTATTTATATTTGCCTCAGGGGGCTTTACAATCTGTACAGCATACGACACCCTCTGTCCTTAGACCCTCGATTCGGATGAGGAAAAACTCCCCAAATGCGACCCACTGAATATGCGCAGTAGTGTTTCCCCCCCACTGGCCCCGCCCGCAAGTTCCCGCTCGGCCTATAGACTTTACCTTGTGATGATGTCACAGATTTTTAAATGGCTTTTCTTGGCTCAATGAAAGTTTTACAAATATGAAACCTCCATGGATCAAAAACTGATAATAGAAAGAGTCATAATGGACCTTGTTTGCAGTTGGAGGTGTCCTGTCAACAGTTTTACAGACGTCTCTTTTACAATGGTGGCCTATGGGGAAAATGCTTTTTGGGCCGCGGGGGAATTTTGCAATACCACAAGTGGTCACTGGAAAAAATTGGAAGCAAGGCTGAGTGGCGGCGCCGTATCCAGTTCTTATAATACATCCATGGGTCCAGCACAAAAAAACCTGAGTGAAAAGAGATGCAATGGTTTTTCAGAAAGTTCACAATATTCTCGTCAGCAGGACAACATGGACTATAAGTATTAGGCTTCATAGATTCATTCAGACTGAGACTGACCCGCCGGAAAGATAATGGTTACAGATACAATGTCATCAAAAATAAGCGACTAACTGAAGGTTAAGGCAAAAGATGAGTTTTAAGTTTGGATTTAAAGGCCTCAATAGAGTCAGACTGTCTGATATCAGCAGGGAGGCTGGAAGGATAGGAAAAGGCCCTGCAGCCAGCTGACTTCTTTTAAACAATGGGGACAGACAGGAGCCCTGTATTCTGAGAGCGCGCGTGCATGCGTGCGCGCATGTGTGTGTGTGTGTCATGCCCCTGGGGCCTTGTGAGTCATGCTGTGATGAGCCTGTCGGTCATGCTGTGATAGGGGGAACTGTGAAACTCTGTTGAAAGAGTGCTCCCACCTCCTCCTGTTGTCGGCGGGGATTTCTGTCATTTTATCCACAAACATAACATGTCTTCCATTGTCATACAGATGAAACCCTTCTACCTTCCTTTAAAGTCCACCAACCTCATCCTCAACAGTCTGTGTGGGTAACTTTAGGAACATGCATATAATACACTCACATAAATAGAATGTAAATATTGCTACTTTGGTTACCTGAGGATTATTACACCTTGTTCACTGATAAACTGTTGACCAGAACTATGTTTGATGTGGCCTGATATACAGTTTCAATACCTTTCAGCCAATCAGAGACATGTATTTTTCATGGCCATATTTGTATTTTGTTTGTTTAGATTTTCGAGCTACAATAGATTGGCAAAAAATGGTATGGAACCAAAAGTCACATGACTCACAAGTTGATAAACTGGAAATGTTGATTCAACCACTGTGACCTTATCTGACGAAGAAGGACTTGTCTGCAGTAGACACATGAGGGAGTGGCCAAATATGAGCCATATGAGCAAATATGATATAATTTTGTGCCTATTCCCACACAGGCCATAAACCCCTGAGATGCAGGGTTATTTCCTGTCATGTGCTATGTGAGGGGAACAGCTGGTTCCCTTTTTTATACCATTGTTGATCTTCCAAGTTATAGCAGCAAAATGCAGTTAATATACAGCAGGAAGACAACTAAATTGTTCTCATTCATTGATTTATCTATTTTACAGTAGTGGGGTGAGGAAACATGCCTAGAGTGAAGCCAGAAAGTTCATTACAGAACTGGGGGCCTGTGGATATTACAGATTTTGATTGTGATTACCAAGGTTAATATCAGCTACGGGGAGCTCGGCTCCCCACAAAGCCTTTGAGAAATTTAGGGGGATCTCTAAGATATCATAATTTTCCGTGCCACTGATTA
>SEMN01002081.1:0-15727 GCA_005408345.1 Macquaria australasica | reverse complement strand
GGTGTTCCGGTTTAACTGGTGTTGAATTAACTGGTGATATTTCCGTGCGTGCGTCAGACGTGTCGTAGACGTGGCTTCTGATTTTTTTTTTTTAACCATTGCAATAGAGTTAGAATTAGTCGTCTTCATTTAAAAAAAAAAAAAAAAATGTCATTCGTTGTCTTGTCACATTAAAAAAAAAAAAAATAATAATAATAATAATAAAAACGACCCGTGCCGGAATCGAACCTCCAAACGCTACACACGTCCTATCGTAATTGGTACTGATGCCTTTCGAAGTGCGCCTCGGAGAAATCGAGAATATTGGGAGACGGGAGACAACGCATCCCTGTGCTGTGACAGTCGCAATAGTAAACGCTTAATATAAAACCCGAATGTATCTAAAATGTGAGCCAAATGTGGTATTATATATGGTAGCCATACAATATAATGCTTTACAATACAACATGCACATTATTTATATATATATATATATATATATATATATAATTACCTCTGTATACTTACTCACCCTCTCCTCTTCACACACAAACATATACAACAAGATGCACAGACAAATAACAAATGCACACAAACCACGCTGCCAGAGACACAGATACAACAAACATATACTCTTACCAGCCTCTCTCTAATACACACAAGCACACCTCAATTACTCACCCACTGTCACTCACAAGAATAACCATTCACACACTTTCACTCAGTATAGCCTACCTATATTTCACTATCTCTTCTCACTCTCTAAGCTGTCTCAACTCCTCACAAACCCACAAAGTTGTGACACGTAAATCAAATTTATATAGGCTATTCAACCCCAAATAATATGAAGCTACACCCCTGGGCGTAGTTATCCAATTGATCGCACTTTGCAAAATGAGAAACATCATGTCTGATCTGGATCAATTAGTGTGCTGAATCATATAGACTATCGTTGTGATGAGAGAGATCAATGTATGTAGCCTTTTAATATAATAATATGATCCATAATATAATAATATAAATAATATATGATCCATGGTAGATACACATGTTGTATCACAAGTTAATCTGGGCGTATCACGCTTTGCTACAGCTAACACGCTGCGTTCGAGCGAGGTGTAAACAGACTGTGTGTCTGTTACAGACAGCATGAAAGTATAAACAGCTCTCACATTCGAGTGATCTTTTAATTGACGTTTGCAGTGTTTTGAACATGCATCGACACAGTCACCTATGCCAAAGCCCTCGCTTTAAGCGTCCGGAGATCGCCATCGCAACCAGAGCCTCGCGCACGGAAATATCACCAGTTAATTCAACACCAGTTAAACCGGAACACGTGCGGCAACGAGTCGGTGCTGCGTTCGCCATGACGGAAAACCTGCCGTTATACGCAACTGAGGAACTCAACCAGGAGTTCACTCCTCGTGAAGTCGTTGTAAAGACGGTTTTTATATAAACCGGACCCTGACTCCAAAATCCTACTAAACCTTTCACACTTAACTCGTGCACATTCGAGTTAATGTCGCACAAAATAATAAGAGAATGCATACCTGCTAAATAGTTAGAGTCCGGCACTATTATGTGCTTGTTAATTCAATGTTGAGTTTAAATGAATGCATATTCTTGTCAACCCAAGAGATCATAATGTATGTTAATGCCATACAAACGTTTATTATCTGAAAGTTGAGAGAAAACTGTTGTTTTCAGAGGTTTCCCCACGGGCACCAAATGCATCATAGAATATCACTGTATTTAAGGGAATCAGAATTGCGCAATATTATATGCACAATTATAAAATCGGCTCCTTAACAAATCAAATGGCTTTCTATTAATTTAACGAAATTCCAGTGGTTAATATTTCACTATCTATTCATGCACGTGTTTAAAGAGTTTGGGATGCGCATATTGTTGGAATATATGCGTGTGCATAACTTACAAGCAGTTTTGACAGTTTTGAACAACCCTTTATATTTGGAGTCACATGATGCTCATGCTGCATTTATATGTCATGGGAAATATGATTACTTTTTAAACATAGCGACAATGTCATTAACACATTTTAGGACCCAGCTACAGTGTGGACCTCTTATTTTCTGTTAAACATGCTGCCCTATGTATTACCTACCAAATGTGTTTTTCAGGTTCTTCCAGCGGTTTCGATCTTTTCGAACTCTGAAAACATATGACGGTAGTACCATAGGCCCTGAACGCAGCATGACACAACAGCGAAGATGGCGTGTTGTGGGAACTGTTTTTGTTGCCAATGTTGCTGCAGAGAAGGAGAGACACGGACACCAGAAGAACTGGTAAATAAAGATATAATAATTGGACAAAGCGCTTGATCTGTTTATCTCTTGATTATTTTATGATCAGATATTTTTCCTCTGTATGTCTCCTGAGCTCACCTCAGTTCCCCGTTCTGGCTCCACCCTGCTGCTCAGGGACTGTGTTCTGATGTCATGTAGCTTTGCAATGACCTTAAATCCATTACCAATGCATAACCGATAAATGGGCTGAAACAGACAGTCATTCTTCGTACAGTGCAACTTCGCCTCAGGGGGATATTGCTTGTTGTCTTTCCTTATGTTTATGGAGAGAAAGCCCTTGGACCAAATCTTGCAATGTAGGGCTTCCTTTCTTTTAAATAAAGCTACTTAACCTCCCTTTACACCATATTGACGTTTTATTGGTTAATCAATCCGGCATGCACCAGCAACTTTTATGTTTGAGTACCCTGTTATAACAGTCATCATCCATCCAACTAAGTTTAGCTTTTGTTAAATTAAAGTGTTGCATGGGAGGTTATCAACATGCCAAACTTACCTGAAGATCAAATCATGTCTTGAAGCTATGTCAGCTTACTCTCTGTCAGGTGTTTACATTTACGAAGTAAGTCAAAGGACAAAAATTGTACCGAATTCTGAATGGATTCTGGTGTGCTCCTCTAACAATGCAAGAACGCAGATACACTGTCATAATTGACTTATTACTGGGTGCAACTGGGTGCAACTATGTGCAGTCAAAGTGGTAACAGAACTCTCAAAAGTCTCCATGTTGTGAATTAATCGGCATTCAGCTAAAGACATGTAGTTTGTACCTGGCTTAATTTACTGTCCCTGCTGTGCTGGATGTGTCTGTTTTCTGATTATACTGTATTTATGGTATTCCTCTTTTGACCCCAAGACAATCCTTGGGGAAATCCGAGATGAAGAAGATGAGATTCTACCCAGGAAAGACTATGAGGTGAGAGACTTGTGAAGAACCATCACTGGGAGAAAGATCCCTGGTAGTAGTTACATAGTGTTTGTTTTGGCTTTAACAGAGCTTGGATTATGACCGCTGCATCAATGAGCCCTACGTGGAGGTTCTGGAGGGGATGGACAACAAAGTAAGACAAGTTCAAAGTGTCTTTTGTTGAGTCACTGCTCAGATGTAAATATACACAGAGCATTATCGAACCTCCAGTCCATGATGAATCTTATATGCTTAAAAAGGAAAACTGTGAAAGATGCATGTTTATTGTTTTACATGTGCTATATTTGAGGATCTACGCAGGGCTACTGATAATAAGGTGTGCTCTGTAATGTGCTACGATGTTTCTCTATCTATCTTCATCTACCTATTAAAGGATGAACTCAGCTCCTCTCAATATTAAACTTGGTGTTCCACAAGGGTCAATTTTAGAGCTCTTTTTGTTCTTAATTTATGTAATTCGTTTGGCATATGTTAGT
Organism: Macquaria australasica; assembly: GCA_005408345.1. Taxonomy (NCBI): domain Eukaryota; kingdom Metazoa; phylum Chordata; class Actinopteri; order Centrarchiformes; family Percichthyidae; genus Macquaria; species Macquaria australasica. Next base: position 12,017 of record SEMN01002081.1, on the reverse strand, counting down.
AAACTGGCTTCTAATATTTGATTTATTTGACACTAGTTTCTTTTATTCTTACAGACACCTTAATAACCAGACTACTGTTCTGACTAATGAACTAAATCACGTATTTAAATGGCTGAAGTTAAATAAACTTCCACTCAGTGTTAAGAACAGAAGATGTGAAAGGGCAACTTGAACATGATTGCCTGGAGTAATGAAAACTACTCGCTCACTTACTTAAGTATGTTTCAGAAATATGGAATCATTTATGTATCATAAATATACAGAAACACTCTGATCAGTAACTGTTGGAGCAGATATCACATACACCTCTCACAACAACGTACAATGGGGGTATTTGTATCTGTTGCTATTTACTGTTGAATTAGGGTCATATGACAACAAAACAACTCAGATTTCTGAGTAAAAAGTTATAATTTGACGAAGAAAACTAGCCATAGATTTAAATCCATAATAAAAAAGTCATTTTACATGGTTTTAATTCTGAATTTGAGATATTTTACGTCAAATGTTTTTCTAAACATTTTTCCATCTGCCAATAGAAAGCCAGAAAGTACGAAGCCATACGGTGGATGATGATGTTTGCTATCGGAGTCACAGTGGGGCTGGTAGGTGCATTTTCTTTGCTAGATTCCAACATGTTGCAGACATATATATGAGTGTTGCCTTCACGTCTCTTTCAGGTGGGCCTGTTTGTGGATTTCTTTGTACGCCTCTTCACCAAAATCAAATTTACTCTAGTTGGTGATTGTATCCTTTAACATGTGAAACAGCGGAATTCAATAAGTGTTCAATGATCCACAGTCTGTGGTGTGCTGATTGATTGTTGAAATCTCTTCTCTTTTTCCCTTGCAGTAATTCTCCATACTTCTTTAGCAGGACAGCGAGGCCTATACAGAATACATGTTCACTTGTTTGCTTTTGTTTTGTGCTCTGCAGTCAGTAAATCTCCAAGGTGCAGCATGTGCAGAACATTAGGTGTCTCTTTGCACAATGATATATTTATATAGTATGAGTATATAGTACCTGATGGGATATGGAGTTGCTTATAAAGAGCATATGAGCAGCTCTATAAACACACTTTTTAAAGGACCATGCAAGTTGTTATGCATCTTTTTGCTTGTTAACAAAAAATCACTTAGAATAATTCCGACTGTTTCCCAAAGCGTGCTGCAGTGCTGGAGATGCAGCCATCATTACAGTATGTTCTGACAAAAACCTGCAGAAAACTGCTTGAAAAAAGCATTTTATAGTTGTCAGAGGTCCGTTATCCTTGTATGTAGCTGCTGTTGTATTGCTACAGCAAAAAGCAGACACTGCAGGTCACTCCGATGGATCGCTTGTCTCAGTTTCTGAGGATTGTCCTCAGTGTTGGAAATTTTTCTACCTTATCTGAACACCTCCAGCTGTGGAGAAGTGCAGTGACAAAGGCTGCCTCCCTGTGTCTCTGCTGGAGCTCCTGGCATTCAACATGACCTTCGTCTTTATTGCCAGTGTGCTCGTCCTCATTGAGGTAAGACGGCTCAGATAGAGGAGCCTTTTCCAATTCTAACTGAAGTTATTTTCTGCTATATGATATTTAATATCTGTAACTTGAACCTGTCGATTCAGTGTTCTTCTGAAAAGTTCAATAAAAAAAAAGCTCAAGACTTCAATAAGAAGCATATTTGTCCCCACATAAAAAAATGTCAAAGTGTGTTTATTTACCAAAACGTCACAGACTCGCAAAGGTGGTTAGGGTCTTAGTTATACGCTGGTTAGGGTCATAGTTATACGACTCTTGTTTTTATGTTTTGAAGCCTTGAAGTTTTGAGCTGTAGAATTAAGTGATGACACATGCTATGTTATGTCCTGTTTCCAGCCAGTAGCTGCAGGTTCGGGGATCCCAGAAATCAAAAGTTACCTGAACGGAGTGAAGATTCCTGGAATTGTCCGGCTGCGAACTTTTCTCTGCAAAGCTGCTGGAGTCCTGTTCAGTGTGGCTGGAGGTAAAGTATGACACACAGTTGCGTGGAATAAAAATGGTTTTGGATTCAAGTGGCTGACATTTTTACCCAGTACCACACTAAATGTGGCTGATTTCCTGGCAAAGAAAAATGTCCCATGAGAAAATAACAACATTTCTAACAAAATAAATGTCAGAGACAAGCAGTGTAGTTCTGATCATTCAATGAATATGCAAACGTACTGGAAACTTGACTTAGAAAACCATATGTTATGTGTTGTTTTCATAGCTATATCATGTGATGTATGTGCAAAGCATTTGAAGTTATACAAAAGCATGGTGGAAAGTATTTTACAATATTTTACAACAAAGCGAAGAATAGAAAAAGGTGCAAAACAATGAAAACAGATTTGTGTAGCAGAACTGTGTTTTTGCAAAAAAAGTTACTTCAAGTTTGTGAATGTGCAGAAAAGATCTGTAGTCATAGAAACAATTAGTCTAAACAAAATTTTTACACAAATTACATCACTAATGAGGTTACACAGAAAGGCTTTTGTGAAGATGTGAGTGCAGATGTAAAGCAGTAACCCTTGGTACATGCAGTCAGCTGTCACCTTCAGCTAAGGTAAGAGCAGAGCAAAGTGTGATTTATCAGGATATGAAGATCATCACTTCTGTGCAGTCCTGGTGATGAGCAGGTGGGTGGACAGTGCCTCTGACACAGTGTGTGTTCTCTCAGGTCTGTTCGTGGGGAAGGAAGGTCCGATGATCCACAGCGGAGCCATTGTGGGAGCTGGCCTTCCTCAGGTACATCATCCTGAACACTACATCAACAATCTGTTGCGTGAATACACTGTATACACTGAGACTGAACACTGAAACAGGTTTAGCTTGCTGTAATCTTTCCTCCTGTTCTTACTGGACATACAAAGATCCCTTAATAATAATGTGCATATAATGTACATACAGTTTGATTCAGTTGTAAAAATGATTGGCTGTTAAATGGTCCAGACACTGATGCATTTGACTGAAGTGTTATCATCAGATGTTTTCTCCCTCTATCAGTTTCAGAGCATCACTTTCAAGAGGATCAACTTTGATTTTCCCTACTTCCGCAGTGACAGGTATGAATGAACAGTGTGCACACTGTTCACTGCTTCTCCGCAAGTCATAATATGCTTCAAATATTTTCAAGCATAGCTCACCGTGTTGTCTTTACTGTTCTTCAGGGACAAGCGAGACTTTGTGTCAGCAGGTGCTGCTGCTGGAGTAGCTGCTGCCTTTGGTGCTCCTATAGGTGGCACCCTCTTCAGTCTGGAGGAGGGCTCCTCTTTCTGGAACCAGGCCCTCACCTGGAAAGTGGTACGTCACCTTATCCAATGAACACCAAGAGGGTTCAGACAGTTCTGTCTTTCTGTTGACTCCGTAGTTTTTCTAGGGATGGCAATGTCGGTTGGTCGGTCGGTCCACTTTGGTCCAGACTGAAATATCTCAACAACTATTGAATGGATAGTCATGAAATTTGGTTCAGATATTCAGAAGATAAATCCTAATCACTTTCATGATCCCCTGAGCCAGTCAAAGTTTTTGCTTATCCTCTGAAATATCTCAACATCTACTAGATGGGTTGGCACAACATTTTGAACAAACATTCATGGTTCCCAAATCCTGTATCCTTGGTGTTCCCCTAATTTTTTCTCTAGTGCCACCAGCAGAGTGACATATTTTGGTTCAGAATGAAATACCTCAACTATTGGATGAATTTCCATGAAATTTGGTACAGACATACATGTTCCTCTCCTGCAAAACTAATGACAATCCCATCAGCCTCAGCTGTACTTTATACTTAATGCAAATTAGCAAAAGCTAACACCCTAAAACACCCTAAACTAAAGTGATATTATCTGATAAACAGATCAGCATCTTAACATTGTCATTGTGAGCATGTTAGCTGATGTTAGCATTTAGCTCAAAGCACCACTTTTGGGAGGCTGTGGCTCAGGAGGTTGGCGGTTTGATCCCGCCTTCTCCTGTCCACATGTCGAAGTGTCCTTGGTCCTTGGGTCCTTGGACACTGAACCCTAAGTTGCTCCCGATGGAGGCCAGCAGGCTTGCATGGCAGCTACGTCACCATTGGTGTGTGAATGGGTGAATGAGACCAATCTGTAAAGCGCTTTGGAAACTGTTAAGGTTGAAAAAGTTCTATATAAGTGACGTCCATTTACCATTTTACCACTTTAGTAGCCCCACAGACTGCTAGTGTGGCTGGAGACTCTTCTTCAGTTTGATTTCTCCCTCTTAGAAAGATCACCTTTTTTGAAATAAAGATCAAGTTCACCTGCTTCTCTGTCTGTCATTAATTTAATTATACACAGCTGTATTTCCTCTGTGCCCCCATAGACTTTGTGTTCTTTGTAGGTGTAGCACGGTGTCAATGACCGTGCCAGTGCATAGTCAGAGCTAATGATGTTGAGGTTGTTACTAAAATATATGTAGTGCATTGTTGTTTACTTTAATTAACCATGCAATTCACTCAGAGGAAGCTCTCATATAATGGGGTGTGATTGTAATAACACTGAAAAGAAATGCAAGTGTCACTAAATAAGAACTGTATGCAGAGAAGGCTAAAGGTGCATGAATTGAGCGCTGTGGCACATCACATGGCATCAAGAACTGTGATGGCTCAGTGGGTTTTCTCTGAAATATCAACCCACTGCCTCAGTCTGTCAGTGAGAATGCTTCGCTGTATAGAGCATGTGGTACTAACCATCAAGTGTGATTAACTGTTTCCCTTCCTCAGCTCTTCTGTTCCATGTCGGCCACTTTCACCCTCAACTTCTTCCGTTCGGGGATCAACTTCAACAAGTGGGGCTCCTTCCAGCTGCCTGGTCTGCTCAACTTTGGAGAGTTCAAGGTAAAGACACTGAAATTGTCTCTTCATTTGTCACAAATTATGTGTTAAAATGTATGTTTTGTATTCTCATATTCTTAAATTCATTATACCAGTAATCCAAATACTATTAAACCTTTTTATTGATTAGAAAAACTCACATCTTTTAATAAGATAAAATGCCATTGTTGACCCAACTCTAACCTCCCCTTCCTGTCAAAAATACTGTAACATATTGTCACCTCTCCTTCAATGATCTGTTTGAACCGTATTGATCTGGATTTCACACATCACACAGCACAGAAACAGCCCTTCTCAAAGTCACCAACGACCTTCTCCTCTGCTCAGACTCTGGTCATCTCAACATCTTCATCCTCCTCAACCTCACAGCTGCTTTTGACACCGTTAACCACACCATTCTTCTCTCTCACTTTACATATTCCCTTAACATCACTGGTTCTCCTCTCTCCTCATCCTGACTGAAGACATATCTCACAACAGTTCATTAACAACTGCACCTCCTCCACCTCTCCTCTGTCCCAAGGAGGCATCATCCAGGGTTCAGTGCTTGGTCTTCTCCTGTTCATTCTCTACATGCTTTCCCTTGGTAACATCATCTGTTGTCAAAGTATCCACTTCCATTGCTACGCCGATGACATCCAACTCTACATCTCCAATAAATCCATCATCACTGCAACTCACTCCTCCCAGACCAACTGCCTCACTGCAATTAGATCATGGATGCAAACCTCCTCAAACTAAACTGTGATAAATCTAATGTGATTATCATTGTTCCCAAATCCATCACCAAAACCATTCCCAACTTCTGCCTCACCATCCACCTGCAACCTTGAAGTTTATGGTTCGACCACCATCCTAATCTCATTATCAAAAAAGTCTTTTTCCACTTGAACAAACATAGCTTGTCTCCTTTGCTGCTGCTGAAACTTTGATCCACGCCATCATCACATCCAGACTCGACTACTGCAGTAGTATTCTGTACAGTGCATCATCCTTAATGGAACTCTATTAAATCCTAAACTCTGCTGCTCGCCTGCTCACTCCCTGACCACATCACTCCTGTCTTCACCAGCTCTCTGTCCCACAACAGATTCAGTTATAACTCCCTCTCCTCACCCATAAGGCCCTCCATAACCAGGACCCCTCCTACCTCACCCACCTTCTCCACTGCCACAGTCCTTCCTGCAGCCTCCTGTTCCCACCATCCATGACCAAACACCCAACCTGGGGTGACAGACTCCATAGCTGCCCCCTCCCTCTGGAACTCTCTATGTTCAAGAAATTACTCAAAACTTTTAAAAGAACTTTGTTTAATGTTTGATTTCATGTCCTGTGCTTCCTTGTGCCTTTAGTGTGTTTTTAGTTATTTTATTTAACTTGTTGTGCAAAGTGTCTTTGAGTATCTTATAAAGCGCTCTATAAATCAAATGTATTATTATTATTGTTATTCATTGTCAGCCTTACTGTAAAACTCCTTTCTCCTCAGTGTCCAGATGGAGATAAGAACTGCCACCTGTGGACAGCAGTGGACCTGGCCTTCTTTGTCCTGATGGGGGTGGTGGGTGGCCTGCTGGGGGCGCTCTTCAATTGCATTAACAAGAGCCTGGCCAGGTATCGCATCAGACACATCCACCCCAAGGCCAAGTTTATCAGGTGATTAACAGCCCATCTTCAGACAGAACATCACTCACGCTGTCAATCAAAGATAGTAACTGTCTCAGATATCAGCAGATATTTGAAAATGTGACACTAATTTCCTGTCAAGCACGTAATTACAGAAGTTGATCTGATCTCCAGAGTTCTGGAGAGTCTGCTGGTTACCATGGTGACAACAGTGGTGATATTTTCAGCTTCGATGCTGTTGGGCGAATGTCGTGACCTGTCCTCCCCCACAACCCATAACACCACGGTAAGTTTTAAGTCCACTCTTACACAGTCGACTCTTCTTAATCAATATGCTTTCACACTCTGACCTGGAAAAAGTAATTCATGTACTCATTTTATCTAGACTCAACTTCTGTAACTCCCTCCTTTCTGGCATAAACCAAAAGTCACTCTCTCGCCTCCAACTAGTTCAGAATGCAGCAGCTCGGCTTCTTACTGGTTTTAACAGACGACATCACATCACCCCAATCCTGACTTCTCTCCATCGGCTCCCCGTTCGATTTAGAATTGATTTTAAGATTTTACTGATCACTTCTAAGTTTGGCCCCAAGCTATAGCAGGAATGTTGACCCCATATGAGCCAGTTCGCAGCCTTAGATCCTCGCGTGGTGGGGACCTTCTGGCCGTTCCAAAGTCGAGGCTTAAATCTATAGGTGGTTGTACTTTTGCCATCAGGGACCCTCGGCTTTGGAACGACCTGCCTGAGGAGATAAGGCTTGCAGAATCAGTAACCTCTTTTAAATCACTTCATAAAACCCATTTTTACAAACTTGCTTTTATGTGATGTCGTCTTTATATGGTCTTTTTATTGCTTTTACTGTTTTTAATTTTTTAAAAGTTGTATTTATTGATCATTCATTGTTATCTTGCTTTAGTTTTGCTTTATTTTTTTATTGCTTTCTGTTTTATTACTTTCTGAGTATCCTGTTTTTGCTTTGTCTGTCAAAGCACTTTGTAAACTCTGATGTAAATTATTATTATTATTATTATTATTATTATTTCAATTGAAAAAATTCAAAATTCAAAAAGAATTCAGTTTCCTTATAAAACGCCTTACAAAGTGTTGAGTCTTAAATTGAATCGACAAAAGTCTTAGACGGTGGGGTTGTTGTGATGGTGGATAGTCATATTCATAGTATTCATTTAATTAATAATGTCATATGGAATTATTGTTATATACTGCTGGGAAGTACTGACAGAAATGTGATTCTAGGTCTTATTGTCCCATCTAGTTTTCCATCATACTTTCATACTTAAGCTGGTATGAGTGAAATAAGTATGACGTTACATCCCTGCATAGACCTGCTATATTAAGTTTTGTTTTCAGCTGTCCGGCAGTGAAGACATCAACTCAACCATCCGCCAGTTCTTCTGCACTAACAAGACCTACAATGACATGGCCACGTTGTTCTTCAACCCACAGGAAGCTGCCATCCACCAGCTCTTCCACCAGGACGGTGAGATGAGCACACATTCAGAACAGCTCTCTGTTGGCTGGCATTGGGATTAGTATTAGTATTATTGGCATCATTATAAGGGGGCACTATAATAAAGGGTAACTTCACTTATGTAGTGCTTTTCCACCTAAATGGTTGCCAAAGCGCTTTACATTTACACATGCAAGGTGCTGGCCTCCATCGGGCGCAATTTAGGGTTCAGTGTCCGCTTCAGTGTCGAACTGCCAACCCTGGGATTAATGGATGGCCCGCTCTACCTCCTGAGCCACAGCCGCCCAATAAATAAATGCGTTATCTTGCAAACCATACATGACACATTCATACGCTTTATATTTACATGCTCTTAACACAGAGCTGCTTCTAGTGGTACATTTCTGCCAGTAAACATTTGGTGTGTTGTAAAAGTGCATATTTTGTTAAATTGCAAAACCCACCTTTGCATCTGCTCTCTGGTTTTTCAACTCAGAGACATTCTGTGGAATCTGACTGTCCAAAGTTTTAATATTGTGCTCTGTTTGCTATCTTCACCAAGAGATATTATTCTCTGACTGGTCGTAATGAACACCTGCCTCCCTTTCTTCCCGCAGGTACCTTCAGCCCTGTAACTCTGTCCGTGTTCTTCCTGCTCTACTTCCTGTTGGCCTGTTGGACGTACGGTGTGTCTTTACCCAGCGGTCTCTTTGTCCCATCACTGCTTTGTGGGGCGGCTTTTGGACGTCTGGTTGCCAACATCCTCAAAGTGTAAGGACAATGTTTTCCTAATGTTCTACTGTCCCCCACATTCCCATTGGCTGTGAAATATCACAAATATCAAAATGAGAGAATTGTATTTGATATAGCAAATTATCTCACAGATTACCTGCGCCAGTGAGTGATTTAAAAACTAACTTTTTAAGAGTTTGGTAGAATGTATTTTCTACAATATTTCACACATAAATTGAATTAAATGGTCATCAAAAGCATTGTTATTCCCACAGAGCTCCACAGACTGAGATGCTAATTCAAATGGAAATATAGAAATAATCCACTTGTAGTGGTGCAGCCCTAAAAACATCATCTCACATCTCGACACGTCCACTACAATATTTTTTCAACAGTGGATCAAATGTCTGTGTAATGACCCATAATGGGTCCGAGCCTGGGAACAGGCCACATGGTGGAATCTGCTGACTGGATGATTTTCACTTCCTCTGCTGTCACAACCAGGCTTTGAGCTCCTCTCAGCTAACAGTAATCACTGTTAGCCTGTTAGCACACGCCTAACTGTGGGACACAAGTCTTTATGCACTTCACCACACACATTGATTCCCGCTGACTGGAGCGACTCTGGTTCTTACTGTGTCTGTCCTCTGTTAGGAAACTGGGAATGGACATCTACTCGGGGACGTTTGCTCTCATTGGAGCCGCCTCCTTCCTCGGAGGCGTGGTCAGAATGACTATCAGTCTGACTGTCATCCTCATTGAATCCACCAATGAAATCACATACGGGCTGCCCATCATGATCACTCTAATGGTACACTGTCATATTATATATTTTCTACTATCAACCACTGGGTTATGTTTTTAATTAATATGATTTCAAGCCTCTTTATGAAATTATTTTATTACACGAGTCTTTAGAAAGATGTGTTGATAAGTTCAGTAGTCTGGATGATACAGTGATGTGTTTCCTGGTGGGTAATTATCAGGTTGCCAAGTGGACGGGAGATTTCTTCAACAAGGGCATCTACGACATCCACATCCAGCTGAGAGGAGTGCCGCTGCTGGAGTGGGAGACTGAGGTTGAGATGGACAAGTAAGATTTATTATATAACAAACAACAAGACTAAGGGCTCTGTATCTGTGCAGGCGCATGGTGCAAAATACTGGTCTGTGCTGGGTGCTGTTCTCCTGAGGTTTTGTCCTCACCTGTTCCAGTCTGGTATTTTGGTGACTTGCTGCATGTTATTGGCAATCCAGCAGTCACGCGGTCCATCGTCCACTCGCTCAGCCTGCACAGCAACATCCACATAAACCTCTCTAAAATCACACAATCCCCTTTGTTCATTCTTTGCTTGTCAGTTTTATTCTACAGTGTTCAGCTGATTGCGCAGAAAAAAACAACTTTCAATTCAATTCAATTCAGTTTTATTTATATAGCGCCATATCATAACAAAGTTATCTCAGGGCACTTTTTCGAATAGAGCAGGTCTAGACCGACTCTTTATATTTACAGAGACCCAACAGTTCCCACCATGAGCAAGCACTATGCGACAGTGGCAAGGAAAACTCCCTTTTAACAGGTAGAAACCTCGAGCAGAACCAGGCTCAAGGTGGGCGGTCATCTGCCTCGACCGGTTGGGTTGAAGGGGAAGGGGGGAGCGGGAGAGAGAGAGCAGGAGGAAAGAGAACATACAGCAGCTCAATACAGCATAGATATGGTAATGGCATTGATGTTAACACCAACAGAAACAACACTAAGAGCAACATTATAATAGCAATACTAATAACAGCAACAACAGCAATAGCATCAGCGGGTGCAGAGCAGGAACACGGGGGCAGCAGGCGGCAGCAAACACAGACCCAGACTTCCACAGTTCCAGAGGCAGAAACACCTGCAGAAAGCAACAGAAGGGGAGGGAGAGAGAGAGGAGAGAAAGCACACAACTACGGGAAGAAGTTGAATTAATAACAAGCATTGATGGGATATGAGGGCGTACAGATGGAGAGGAAGAGGAGAAAGGAGCTCAGTGCATCATAGGAAGTCCCTTGCCCAGGGCCTGCAGCAGCATAACTAAGGTGGCTCAGGGGTCACCTGGAGTCAGCCTCTACTATAAGCTTTATCAAAGAGGAAAGTCTAGTCTTAAGCCTACTCTTAAATGTGAGGAGGTTGTCCGCCTCCCGTACATAAACTGGGACCTGGTTCCACAGGAGAGGAGCTTGATAGCTGAAGGCTCTGGCTCCCATTCTACTTTTAGAGATTCTATGAACCACAAGGAACCCTGCATTCTGGGAGCGCAGTGCTCTAGTGGGGTAATAAGGTACTATGAGCTCTTTAAGATATGATGGTGCCTGACCATTTAGGGCTTGAAGGTGAGGAGAAGGATTTTAAATTCTATTCTGGATTTTACAGGGAGCCAGTGTAAAGAAGCTAATATTGGAGAAATATGATCTCCTTTTCTGGTTCTTGTCAGTAAACGTGCCGCAGCATTCTGGATCAGCTGGAGAGTCTTAAGGGACTTATTGGGGCAGCCTGATAATAGAGAGTTGCAATAGTCCAGCCTAGACGTAACAAATGCATGGACTAGTTTTTCTGCATCTTTTTGAGATAGGATGTGCCTGATTTTTGCAATGTTAAGTAAATGGAAAAAGGCAGTTCTTGAAGTTTGTTTTATTTGGGAGTTAAAGGACATATCCTGATCAAAGATAACTCCAAGATTCCTTACGGTTTCGCTGGAGGCCAGGGCAATGCCATCTAGAAACTATCTTTAGATATCATGTGTTTGAAGGTGTTAGGGCCAAATACAACCGGTTTTGTCTGAGTTTAACATCAAGAAATTGCAGGTCATCCAGGCCTTTATGTCCTTAAAGAGCATGCCTGAAGTTTAGCTAATTGATTGGTTTCATCTGGCTTGATCGATAAATACAATTGGGTATCATCTGCATAACAATGAAAAGGGTATGGGTGCTTCTAATAATATTGCCTAAAGGAAGCATATACAATTCAAAATGAGGTGGTCCAAAAGCACAGAACCTTGTGGAACTCTGTGACTAACTTTGGCATGCATAGAGGATTCATCATTAACGCGTACAAACTGATATCGATCTGATAAATAGGATTTAAACCAGCTTAGTGCAGTACCTTTAATGCCAATTAAATGTTCTAGTCTCTGTAATAGAATGTGATGGTCAATGGTATCAAATGCAGCACTAAGATCTAGTAAGACAAGTACAGAGACAAGTCCTTTGTCGGATGCAATTAGAAGGTCATTTGTAACTTTCACCAGTGCTGTCTCAGTGCTATGATGCACTCTAAATTCTGACTGAAAATCCTCAAACAGCT
>SEMN01002080.1:0-15735 GCA_005408345.1 Macquaria australasica | reverse complement strand
AGGTCGTTTGTAGATTTGATTAATTGCTCAAAATTGGGTGCAGCTTAACATGCACGACTCTCTGGAGAGTAAAGAGTGGTGCAGAGATGTACAGGCTCCTCCTCCTTGTTAGATCAGGAGGAGGAAAGCAGGAATACACACATGTCCCACATCACATTTGATGGAATATATTTATATATTTGATCTGATGGCAGGAGGAGTCATCAAAAATATTTAAACCGTTTGGGGGAAGGGAAAAGAGAGGGATTTGGATGTATAAATATTCAAAAATGCTTTTTTGGCAAATATTTGACATTTGCAAAGAGATAATGCGGGGACTCAACTTTCAGTTATCACAGTACAGGCACTGAATTACATAAAGTGGCCTTTACATATAGAATCCATACATATGCTGCCTGAGGAAGAGCACCAAGCTTGGAACAAGTAGCTTCCTGTTTTGTGTGATTTCCTGATTTTAAATTCTTGATTTTAGCACTAGTAGAGCAAATCCCAAATTTTGCATTTGATCATTTTTAATGACCTTCTCAGTCATTTACTGGTGGCTTTACTGTCTCTGTTGCTTACACCAGTTCATATAAAAAACGACACCACCATCAAGCTGTAGGCCTCAAACTTGGCTTTCTGAAACTTGCAGATAGAGATTGGATAGTTCTATAGTTGTGTGATTGCTGCAAGCAAGTACTGTGGCTTCCTCGGATAAAGCCGATTCGACTGATATAGGCAATGCCCATTTGTGCCTATAAAAATATTCAGCCGTTTAGGATTTTTTCATAAAGAAATGTTTTTCAATCTTCACCAAATGTGGTACATACCATAATTAGATGACCCCGAACAAAGCTTATGACTTTGTTTTTTCATATTGCTCACTTTTTGTCTGTAATTGGTTATCAAAATTTTGAAGGCGTGGCATGATAAATTTAACGGATTATAACTCTTTAATACAGAATTTGACTGCATCCAACTTTGGGAAAGTTGGACATACAGCCACATTGCACAAGTGTTTAACATTTGATGCAAGACTGCCCAGAGGGGGAGCTGAGTAACATCATAACATGATATTTTTACAGTTCTGTTATCTTTAATAAACTTTTTAACTTTTTAAATAAACTTTGTACACAATTTCTCCATAAGCATGTGCACGGCATAAAGAAGCATGGCACCAATAGCTTCAACTTGCGGCCAGTTATTATAGTTGTTCACTGTGAAAATGCAATATATGTTTCATGTATACACATCAATCACCAGAAGCAACAGCAGCGGATGCAGCAATCACATGCATTTTCTTCAGGAAATATTCTAGTTCCATTCTAAACCAACAACAAAAGTCTCCTATACGTGTCGCTGAGATTGCATTTATCAAATAGGGTGTGATTGCCCTAATGTTGGTATATTTGGGTGCCATGACATGAAAGTAATTGAGATGTGCTGCTTTAAAGCTGTAGTCCATTTCATAACAAGTTCAATAGGAATTGAAAATAAAGACACCCAGTAGCAGTAATGGAGTGTGTGTGTGTGTGTGTGTGTGTGTGTGTGTGTGTTGGCTGAAGGAGGAGTAGCTAGTTGTCTTGGAGGGAGAAGTGTACCATTTGACATTTACAGCACTCTGAACCTGAACCTGATAGGGATTTTGTGGGCTGGCTGTTAAACTAGACTATATATAGACAACCCTGTCATGGTCCAGGGAGTCTGACATTTTTTTGGCTAATATCCCTATGAGTTACTGTATGTGTAAAGTATTCCTTTTGTTTATTTCAGAGCTGCAGAGCAGTCTCTCTCTCTCTCTCTCTCTCTCTCTCTCTCTCTCTCTCTCTCTGTCTGTGTGTGAGAGAGAGTTTGTTGAAAGAGGGATTGTCCTTACAGTACCGACACTATGCTGACACTATAAAAGGCCAGCATGGATGGGGGAGCAAGTAAACAACCAGGCTCATAATAGAGTTTTTTCAATTAAATGTATTCTGTCAGCTACAAAAAGCACACAAAAATGAATTGAACTACAAGCTAGAAAGGAAACAAAGTAGAATTTTGTGGGACACATGGCTAGAAGCATTGTCTTTCATCAATGCCATATGTTGAAATAAAGCATTTAGTCAAAACATTTCTGTGTCCTCAGGTTTTGAGCTCCAGTTCCGCCTGGGTCCGAGCCTTCAGGGGAGGAGGGTTGTGGTTCACACCAACTATCCACTTGAAGGACAGCGTTTTGACCGAAACAACTTCCGTGTTTTGGCGTGGAACTACCCAACAGGAAGGGAGGATGACTCTGATAAGTTCTGCTCTCTGGACCTGCAGATAGCCGGGTCCTATCAGTACTACTTTGGATATGGGTAAGACCCTCCTGATAATGTCCTACAGGCTATGTCCCACATTTGAAAATACGCAATTGCATAATATTATTTTTTTGAGATGCTGCGGAAGTGGAAGCTATGAGCTCTAGTCAGTTGTCCTCAGAAGGCGAATTACCACCAAAACACAAATCTGTCTTCAGAACATGATTGCATTATGTTTTATCTTCTTGAATGTTTGTGATAGTCTGCACTGAAAGCAGGACTGTTGACAGTGAATCCATCATGGCGTACAATAATGTAACACTGGTGTCAGTGTGCATAACATAACATGATACTAGCTGAGTATGAAAGTTCATACTTGACCTTCGAAATAGTGTCATTCAAGGTCCACTTACTAGCTTTTTCCAGAACTTTCAACCATATCACACAGCCTTCATCAGCATAAGCAGTTTGCACAGTTGTCATGTAGATGGATCTGTTGACATACAAGCTAAGTAGCTCTTAGGATTTCATCCAAAGCACTTTTAGGACTTCTCATCCGTGATGGCCTAAAAGTTAAGCACCAAGGTGCACTAGCTACAAAATATCCATCCACTGATGAAGACCATGTGATATGGTTGAAAGTTCGGGAAAAATCTAGTAAGTGCACCTTGAGTTAGGATGGTTTTGTCAAATGATACTAGCTGTTATAGCTGTGATGCAGGCTATATATACAGGGTTCATGGCTCAAGAGAGAGGCAGACTCTAGCCTGCGCCCTGTGATCGCTATATAGTAGACATTAACCATGGCCCTATGGCCTGTGGCCACAAAAAGTTAGTTTGTGGCCACCATATACTCCATGTAGGTGGCCCCCTATGGCCACCAAGTTTTATCCCTATACTGGATATACTTTGCCTTCACCAAAGCAACGTTACAGTTCCACAAACATCCTAAATCCGAACTAAGAGACTGTGAGAGAATATATGTATCATATGTTTACAAAGAACTTTGAGTTTTCAATTTAAATAAATTATTATAAAAATATATTTGCATTCTGTTAATGTCTTTTCATTTTTTGAAGTGTCACAGTTAAGGAAGGCTGTGTTAAGTTGCGTTAAATTGCCTTTTTGTATTGTTTTTACATAACTTTACATTTGGGGCACCAAAAATGTACTTTGGCCACCAAATTTAGGGGCTTTGTGGCCCATGGGGCCAGTGCTTGAAAATATTGGCATCTATCCCTGACTACTTAAATTAAGTCGTGGAAAAAGTTAAGGATATGTTTTGAAAATTCATTGGTAAAAATGAGTGGGAACCCTGTATATAGCATATAATATAATTATAATGTTTCTTATAATATTTTGTAGTGTCCTATAGTATTAATTATCAGACGTAATGTCTCTTGTGATGTCTTATAGTTTGGATATTTGAGGTTTTTATTTGTGTAGGTATCATTACTTGTTAGTACACTTGTTAACTGGTGAGTGCTTCTTCACCTCCACTTTGACCGTTATTTTCCTATATCATTTTTTATTTGATTTTTTCCCCACAGAGACACAGAGCAGTCAGGAAGCGGCTGCATCGTGGTTGACCCGGTCCTTCGTGTTGGAGCAGACAATCACGTCCTCCCATTGGACTGTATCACCATCCAGACCTACCTGTCCAAATGTCTGGGACACTTGAATGACTGGCCAGACAGGCTGAGAGTAGCCAAGGAGTCAGGTGTGTGTGTGTGTGTGTGTGTGTGTGTGTGTGTGTGTGTGTGTGTGTGTGTGTGTGTGTGTTTTTATATAATATTTTTGTGGAAATAGAAAATAAGGAAGGAAAATAAAATTATTAGTGTAGGCTAACATTTACCACATCACCTAATTAGCCCAAGTGCTTATGCAGAGTTAAGTTGTTCTTGTTGATTTATGTGTCCATTATCATTGTATGATGGGCGCAGTTTTATAATTCATGTGAACAAATTAGCTGCTGAATCAGTTGTTCAGATATGATGGATCTTTTCAAATCAAGCTTGACTTTGATTAAGAATTAAAATCAAAGTATATTCACAAATACTGTATGTAGACTGCAGTGATGTGACGGACCTCATAAGCAATTTGTGTCAGCTCAATACCAAGAAATATGTTTTACAGACTTGTGGGCAGAAAAGACAAAGTGATAAGACAAAGTCATCTTTGTCGCAATTATAACCGGGCTCCCTGTCTGAAAGAGAAAAGGAAAAAAAGATTTGTAAGAATGTCTGTGACCCTCCACCTGAACCTGAGAGGTCACTGGATCATATTGACAGCCAGTCTTTGTTTACAGATGTTATTTTAGTCCTCACCTTGAACTCAAATAGCTGAACTCAGATGAATCATTACCCCTGTGGTGTGTGTGTGTGTGTGTGTGTGTGTGTGTGTGTGTGTGTGTGTGTGAGAGAGAGAGAGAAAGAGAGAGAGAGAGAGGACAGAGCTGGAGCCTTCATAGCACACAGGATGCACATTATCATTATTATTAGTCGTATTAAACAGTATGGTGCATTGGCTTAATAATAGTGCCTATGTGGGTTTCTCTTACAGGATACAACATGATCCACTTCACGCCTCTGCAGACTCTTGGAGAATCCAGGTCCTGTTACTCCTTGGCAGACCAGCTGACCTTTAGCCCCGAGTTCAGTCCAGAGGGTCAGAGCTACGGCTGGGCAGATGTGGGGGAGCTGGTGGAGAAGTTAAAGAAAGAATGGAACATGCTGTGTATTACAGATGTGGTGTATAATCATACTGGTGAGTGACTGTGTGCATCTATTTATGTGTGTGCACTATGTATTTAACAATTGGTTTACAGCCCAACCAGAGCGGAGGCCAGACACAGCAAACTGAGAATTTTCCACTTACATTTTAAATGAGGACCTTGTAAATTGAATATATTCCAGTACTTGTAGATGATGATTATACATTTATAGTTAAAGGGCTGAACATGGAGTCACGTGAGGTAATGATGAGAATGCAGTGTCAGTAGTCTATGGGCCTTTCCATTTGCAGAGTTCATTAACCTTATTCTACATTGACAGTGTGTTTACATTAGTTTATCTGGCAGGGGGCAAGATCAGATCAGAACAAATGAAACTGAAGTTAAGTCCTGAAACTAGGTCACTGCAGTAAGGATACATCAAGACAGAGGTATATGAATAAAGAAAGAGCCAAAACTATTTCAACACCTAGTTGGCTCTAGTTTGACAGCGGTAGTGTTAAACTTTGTGAGCAGGACAAACGGTTGTTGACACAGAGTGGTGGAATTGGTAAAAAACTAACAATAACAGAGTAAGAATGTGGGGCTAATTGAAAATAATTCTAATTATTAACAGTTAAGTGGTATGCATCTCAGACCACAAGGCCACCTGACACCCCCACTTGTATCAAGTTAATGTCACTGGATTCAAGAATCTTGTTTAGTGGGAGAGATTTGAGATTTGATTACATTGTAGGTAGTAGGTATCACTTAAATAAGTTATATACTGTATGTACAATATATAACACAATCACTAAGACTGTGGTTGATTTCATTCAACTTTCAGAGTATACTATCTCCCAGTCTCTCTCTCTTTCTCTCTCTTTCTCACATACACACACACACACACACACTGTGAAGTGTGTGATGTGTGTGAGCAGGTGAGCAGCATGCTAAACCAGGAACATTTAAAGTATGTGTAAAGTGTGTGACCACATGAGGTAAAGACTAAGAACACATTTATGTGTAACAGAACAATGACAGATTTAGTTACTTATTTTTGACAAAAGACAACTATTCCTGCAAATATAGATTTGTTGTGATGTCATGTTTGTTAATCAGTAACAAAATCAGAAGTACAAGAGTTCAAAATCAGTGCTAAACTTGTTTTGAACACAGTAATATGAAGGTAAAAAGGACACAGCAGCTTGGTACTGTATGTTCTCTCCTATGTTAGCACTGTGTACTGCTTGTACCCGTCAGCCCATCCTCCCTCGCTTTCCCAGGTCAAAAGGTCAGTAAAGGGCAGTAAAATGAGCCTGATTAAAAGGTTAAAGACTGATCTAGTGTCAGTCAGTAGATGTCTTTTCACTGAGAGGGAAGATTAAAGCTGGGGTAGGCAGTTTTCTTTTGGCGTCACTGGGCAAAAATGCCATATTAATCGTGCAGCATATTGTAATTCAAGTGGTCTGAGAGCAAACCTCTACTTCAGCCCCCCCTCTTGCCTCTGTTTCCAGGCTTCAGAAAATCTATCCCGTGACGGTAGACTTTAGCCAATCACAGGTTATTTCAGAGAGATTTTGCGTTCGTATTGGCTGAGCTACCTGAGAGGTCACTGGATCATAGATACATAAGTAAGGTTTTTAATTAACATTTTCTAAACTATTTAAGTAAGCCTGGTTCACTATCTGCTGCTGACAATATAGAATTGGATGATATGTCATCCTTTTTTTGTCTGATGTATGCTTTTGTACCCATTTTTATATATATATAAAATATATATATATATATACACACATTTATTTATTTATTTATTTATTTTTCTTGTACAGTAACTACATGTTGTACCAAAAGTATAGTTTGACTTGCTTTAGAAAAGTTAATAATGAAAGTCTGTTTTCATGATTCTTTAGAAGGTACACGAAAATGTTTTTCAGATTTTTCGAATGTGCCAATGTAGCAAATGTCATGATGTTTAATGCAGATGCAAATTTGGTTTTGAGTAAAGTGTATCAATTTAATTTTACCATTATCATTTTCTTTTGAATTACAGTAATGAAAGGCTGTTCAATGTAGGGAATAATGTTAAAATGTTCCCAGCTGTAAAAAGAATTCACTGCATTTCTGGCTCATCCTCACCATTGACTACATTTATGCACATAATATTCAGCTTTTTGCCCTTAATCTGAAGAAGACAAGATTCTTACTAAGCTGTTTACATGGCTAATGAAAATAAATATTCCACTAATATTCCCATTTACATGCAGCCTTGTCGACCGTGTGAACTTTCTTTCGTTCAACCACCTTCTTGAAAAGGTCGGCGTTGCATTATTTGCACATCTCCAAAAACCTGTTGATATCCAAGTCTTTCATCATGTTTAAAAGTTGTTGTGTTTCTCCTTCCCACCAGAAATGTGGACTTTTCTTTTGTATATGCATCTCTACCCCAGCCTTGTAACTGTTGGCTAGTTGGTTTGTTTACAGCACAGCGCTGATGTAAACAGGCAAGAGGCTGTGTGTCGCAAACTGAATGCGCTGTATACATGCCCAAAGAATGCTCCTAAAACCCCAATAATATCGGCATATCCCACATGTCTTAAAGGGAAAATACTACATTCGGAATAAGGCCTAATTTGGAATATCCAAACGGAATATGCTGTTTACATGACCCGTATCAAATTTGGAATTTTGTCATATTCGGAATAATAATGGAAAATGAGTGTGCATGTAAACGTAGTCACTGTTGCTAACAATTGCTAAAAGTGCTAAAATGATGTGTTCCAGCATTCATCATACCTAAGACTGTTTAATCACTTGTTATTAAAATAGCTAAATGGTGGTGATTGCCTTTCTGTGTTTCTCTTCTCCTTTGCAGCTGCTAACAGTGTGTGGCTCAAAGAACATCCAGAGTGTGGTTACAACCTGGTGAACTCTCCCCACCTGCGGCCAGCCTGGGTCTTAGATAGAGCTCTCAGGCATTTAACTACCAGAGTAGCAGAGGGACGCTACAAAGCTAAAGGACTTCCTGCTGACATTACCAATGAGAGCCATCTGAATGTGAGTAAACAGTTCACTGTACAGACTATGAAAAGAGTGGACATGACACACTTCATGACTGGCACATGTGACAACCAGTGGGATTTGTGAATCATATGACAGCATTAATTAACATCATGGCTTGCCATTGGGATGTAACAAAGACCTTGACCCATGCCTCCTGTGCTGCCAGAACATGACCTCCAACAAAGGAACTATAATATTGTTTCAGCCTGTGTCTTGGAATGTGATTTCCTGCATTACTAAATGCAGATAGTTAGTGACATGAGTAAAGCCTGAGTAAGTGTGATGTCCACACCACATCCTCAAAGGGATGACAAATGGCACAGAGAAATCATATGAGTGCAATTTAACTCTTTTTGTTATTGACTGTTAGAAGTACTGTATGTTCACCTTATCATTTGAGCGCCTTATGAAACTGTGTACTTGTCAAACCCTTATGATGTATTGCTAATGTTAAATGTCAATGTTTTGGACAGCATTTTGCAGGCCATGAAAACTACAGTGAGAAAGGCTCATTTAATAATGTGATAATCTGCTTCTCTCTCTGCGTGTGTTGATGTGTGTGTATCAGGCCATCCGTAGTGTGTTGTGGGAGGACGTGTATCCTCTAATCAAACTGTGGGAGTTCTACCAGGTCAACGCGGACAGTGCTGTGGAGCAGTTCAGAACCCTACTACAAAATGGTCTGTATTGTAGTAAGTGAAGATTAAAAGTATTACTGCAAAACAGTGTAAAGTTTTGATGGTTGCAAGACTTCAAAACCACATCAGAACATCAGCAGCAGCTTCAGTGTGTACACAGGATGTGTTCAGGCACAGAACTGCTGTGTAGGTCACTTGCGTTTGGCAGCACTCAAAGCCCAATAAACAGTCGCTGAAATCATGTGTGTAAAATGGAAGAAAATAGACCTGAAGTGTTAAAATACACTCCTCTGTTAACACTAATTCAGCATTCATTCAAATAGAAGCGGCTCTGTTCTGCCAGACGTGCATGAGACGGACGACCCATTGGGTGGCAGTAGCTCAGTCCATGGGGACTTGCCTAGGGATTCGGAGGGTTGCCAGTTCAAGTCCAGCACTGACTGGTGCAGAGCATGAACTGGTGCCAGTTCACCTCCTGGGCAATGATGAGGTGCCCTTGAGCAAGGCACAAGGCCTTAATTGGTTGGGTCGCTGTGCTATGCGACAGCCCCATCGCTCTGACATCTCTTCATAATAATGCATGTCTATACAGTAGATCCTCTTTGGTCGTGTGTGTATATTTCAGGCTTATGTGTGTATAAATGAAAGAAAAATAATAACGGATTGAAAAATGTAATTAATTAATAAAGTAGTTCTGAAACTCCTCTTGTGTAGTAGACTGTCAGCCACAGTCACCATTGGATTGTATTGATACCTTTCTGCATGTTTTGTTGCCATTGTCAAAGGAACATCAACAAAATGGACAGCTGTCAAATTTCAGTCTGTTCAGTGACAGATCATAGAGGCTGTACTCATTAGTTAGAAGGCTGCTATTATAGAGACATTTGCTTTAGATGTTATTGTGTGTGTTTTTTTAGGCACCAAGCCAGACCATAGTAAGACTGGGGGGAAGAAGGGCCTAAGGATCATTCAGGACCCAAATTACCGTCGTTATGGCAACATAGTGGACATGGACTCTGCTTTGGAGACATTTATACCTCACAGGTCAGACTCAGAACTTCAAGCTACCGCTATTGTTCAAACGTTCTGCTTTTTGTATGAAGTGACAGTTTAACGGTTCTTTGAGTACTTTCGTGAATTTCTGTCTGCTGATTTGAAAACCAGTCGTCTTTTTTTTTTAACTGCTGAAAGCTAAAGACAAAAACATATAACAGTTTTTTATTTAGTTCATGAAAATTGAAACCTAACTAGCTACTAGCTGTTTGTTCACATAAAATTTGAGCTTCATAAATCCATTTAGTTAGGTTTTGATTTGAACTCCATTAACACCATTCTCTTCTACTTCTAAAATCTGACATGTCAAGCTCTAAAATATCAGGAAAGCACTTGAATTGTGACACTATTTCCATGCATTGCAAAGAAAGAAACTTAACATGCTGAACAGAATCTGCACAGTCTTCATCATGTGATTCAAGGTTAATTTATTTTCATTTTATAACACAGGGTTGCACAATGAAATGCAAGTTGTAGCCCCTTCATGCTACACACACCTAGAACATCCATCCATCCATTTTCTATACTGCTTATCCTCAGAGGGTCGCGGAGGGGGGCTGGAGCCAGGCGGGGTACACCTTGGACTGGTCGCCAGTCAATCACAGGGCTAACGCATAGAGACAGACAAACATTCACACTCACAGTCACACCTACGGACAATTTAGAATCACCAATTAACCTAACCTGCATGTCTTTGGACGGTGGGAGGAAGCCGAAGTGCCCGGAGAGAACCTATGCGTACATGGGGAGAACATGCAAACTCCACACAGAAGGGCCCCAGCCGGCAGGTGGGTTCAAACCCAAAACCCTCTTGCTGCGACAGTGCTAACCACTGCACCACCATGCCGCCCACATCTACAACATCTATACAAATATTTAAATTTAAATAGAATAACATAAAATAACAATAAAACAAAACAATATATACAGTTATTTATATACATACAGTATTCAATTCAGTTTTATTTATATAGCGCCATATCATAACAAAGTTATCTCAGGGCACTTTTTCGAATAGAGCAGGTCTAGACCGACTCTTTATATTTACAGAGACCCAACAGTTCCCATATATATTCTGTTTCAGATATTGAAAAGGTAACTTTAAAGTAGGAGCTACAGGATTAGGTGTTTGTGGTTGCCATTTCATTGGTAGCCATGAACTAAAAAAGCAAGAATATATGCAGTACACAAATACTGTGTACCAGTGTAATGTCCTACACTGAGACAAGTGTGAACAGGTTCAAAACAACAGACCCCTCTAATTAGTAATCCTGACCTGGCAGGCCCTTCGTATACTACTTTGTGTACAGTTATGTTCAGTATGTATACATATATCTTCTCTATCTCTATAGCTCGTCCCCACAGCACATTGGGGAGTGCTGTGATTGGCTGAGGCAGAAACTGAACGAGCTGAACGAAGAACAGCACCACATCATGCAACAGCATCAGGAGCAGGTAAGGTTAAGTGTAATGTAGCGCCAGACAGGCCCTATATAAATGACTAGAATGCAGTACAACAGCATAATATGACCGAGCACTAAAGGAAGGTCAGACATAGGAGCCAGCTGGAGCCAAACCTGACACCTGTTTGCATGGCTGTCAGTGGAGCCAGGGAGGACATGCTGATATAGATACTGGAAATGTCAAAATGCCTCACATCATTTATACCACAGGTTCATTATTTATGTCTTGCATGCTAACTGCCAAAATAGTGCACTGTCAACATTAGAACATAGTGTATCCTGCATAGTGTGCATAAAGTGTGGAATTGGAGACACATTGAGCATTCCCAAAATATACAATGCATCCTGTGCATCAGTCTGTGTTTATTATGTTCTTCCTCTTCTTTCCTCAAGGCTGCCAACTGCATTGTGGGAAACGTAATGTATGAGCGTCTGGCAGACCATGGCCCCAAACTTGGTCCTGTTAGCAGGAAAAACCCTCTGGTTACCAGGTAAGGAATTTAAAGATATGGGTTTAAGGAGAGAGGAAAAGGATTGGGATGGATACAGAACATGGAGGTAGAAGAGAGGTGGAGGGGTGGAGAACTGGGTAAAAATCACTGCCATTTGTATTGTAGTGTTGCATCACATTGAACCATGTGGGATTCTACACAGTAATACACTTAGTTGTACTAATGAACATTGAGCATTTGTACTTTTGTTGAGTTTAAACATGGACGTAACAACACTAAAGCCATTAATTTTTGTTATGCTAAGAACTGTACCAGCAGTGGGGCCACAAATGTAAAGTTTGTCCTAAGGTCGGTGCTAGAAGAAAGGCCACTTGGTCTATCAAATCAAAAGTGATTAATCACTTGGAAGTATAATTATAGCGTGAGTGTGCAAAGCTAATTCCATGGCAGTCTACCTAGATATGCTGTGTGCAAAGTTGATATTTTGGCTTTAGGTTTGATTCTCTGGAGAATGTGAATGTGCTGAGTGACAGTCCCACTGTTAGTCCCCACTATCAGCAAGGCAAATTCAGCTTGGATCTGTGCTAGGCAATAATTTATACTTGTGAACATTTTGAAGTTGTAGCAACAAGGTATCCTTCTTATACAGTTTTAGTGTGAAACCTGTGACCCCTAACTCATTTCCTAGTATAACATATATTATGTTATTTCTAAATCAACCATCTTACTGAAACAGTTGACAGTCTTTGCACCTCTATGAATAAAACCCTTAAGTAAGACTGACCTGGTAATTTACATTTATGAATGAAAACACTGTTATATCAGTCTGACACCATAACTCTAACTCCTCCACAGGCTGTTGTGAATGTCAACCTCTGACTTTAATGAGTCATCTTTTGCAATGTTACATATGCATTGTTTTTCTATAAACTACTATATGTTACTTTGGTGTTAATCTCTATCAACAGACATCTGCAAATGAATGCAGAATCTGTAGGCAGGGGACAAGATTTTAATATCGGAAGCGTTCTGGTTTCCATTTGTAGGCCGTTTGTAGTCTGAGTCATATTGACCAATCACATTTGAGCGGGCTTTGGTTGTATGCAGGTAAACAGTCCGTGTGGAGAGCAAAAGAGGTGGAATGCATTGGCTAGAATGCAATCTCTGAACCCATCAGCTATCGCCAATTTAGCTTTTTATAAATCTCAGAACCTTAGAGATTAGCTTTTTAAAATTTATCTGCATTCAAATCATCGTCAGATGACAGCCAATGAGTTCCGGGATTGCTAATCAGACTGTAAACAATGACCGGCGCACGGAAGAGGAAGTCTTGGCCCGGATATCCGTTATCCGGATATCTGTTGGCTACACCGGAAGCCCCGAAACAATGGCTGTTGGAGGTTAAATCTTCATTAGACGATAGCTGATGGGTTCAGAGATTGCTTTGGTGTAAATCCATATACACCAAGAAGATACTCAGAAATACTTACCACTATACCAGTCCAAATTTCATTCCTATTGAAAGTTGCACAACTCAGCTTTTTCTCTAAAGTTGTATGCAGGATGCCAGGTACTCGAGACTTCTTCCTCTTTTGTGAATTGTAACAGTTGAGGTGGATGCATAGTAATGCCAGATATAAATGTTAAAGCTACATCCTATACAGATAACAGGGATATGAGGTTCATGATGATGCCAGGTGTGAAGGGAGGCTGAGTGTTGGTGGATCTCAGTGTTTTCATCTGTCTTTCTCAGGTATTTCACCTTCCCATATCAGGACATGACTCTGGAGCAGGAGATGCAGTTACTGGACCAGCCGGACAAGACGTGTAACTTCCTGGCTCACAATGGTTGGGTGATGGGCGATGATCCACTGCGCAACTTTGCTGAGCCAGGTCAATATTGTTAAACTTCTTAGAAAGCAGACTAGATGTTGTACTGCACACTGATGAAATTGGGATTCACTGTATCAGTATTGGTCTGTGTCTGTGCTACCTGTAGGCTCCAACGTGTACCTGCGTCGGGAGCTGATATGCTGGGGTGACAGTGTCAAACTCCGCTATGGCAAGGGGCCTGAGGACTGCCCTTACCTGTGGGCCCACATGCAGAAGTACACTGAAATCACAGCCAAATATTTCCATGGAGTCAGACTGGACAACTGCCACTCTACACCATTACACGTAGCTGAGGTATTGTCATATATTATCATATTATCATACAGTTAAGTAGATGTCCTTAAATACACTAATAGACCAGAAAAATATAATCCCTGTACATTGCATTGCAGTCCAGTGTCCACTGTAATAAATACCACCTTTGTTAAACTTAAAGAATTATTAATAGTTGTTGACACTGTCAGAAAAGTTGTTGATTCAACTTGGTGGTCATTCTTGAGGCTGTAGTTGTTGTGGTGTTGTTGTATTGGACGCAGTGTATTTTTCCTCTTCCCCATACATTAATCTGGCGGACACAATCGGGCGAATTCACAAAGAATGGATTGCAGCTGCTGAGAGCACCGTGAATTGGGCATCACATGCAACAGCTATCTGCCCCGTCTCAAGGTCCAATTTACAGAACATATTGCGCTAATGCGCTAATCACACCGCGAGCTACGATCAGAAAGTGATATTCTCCTTCCAAATATCCGCTCACGAGCACGCCTTTGTTGGCTACAATCACTGCTTCCATGATCACTGGAAAGTCTGCACGTGACACCCCTTATAAACGCGCTTCAGTTAGCACCAACTCTCTGAAGATGCTAATAATCTTCACTCTAACTGCGTGTGGCTGTTAGCAATGAGGCTCATTTGCATAGAAAGGGGCTAATTTTGCGCCAAATGTCTGCATATTCTACCTAATTTAAATACATGCAAATAGTACCAGAGCAGCAAGATGCTATTTTCTTGGCAGCGCAGTTAGGGGTGCATTTCACCCTTTGTGGGTGCTTTTAGAATGACACCGTTTCTTTTTGTCTTATTTGTGCAGGTTTAGCAGCCACAAAAGCAGCATAATCCTTTTGGGAATTTGCCTCAATGAGTGCATTTACATGCACATTAGTATCCTGATTATGATTGAGTTTTTGGAGTATCGTGCTTATGTGTTGCCCATGTAAACATCATATCATATCCATTGGAGTACTCCAATAGAAACCAATATATTAAAGCATGTAAACACCTGATCCTGGTTTCTGATAATTCTTTTCCATGTGTGAAGGTGCACCCTCAACTCAAGATACATAGTCAGTAGAACAAAAACTATGATGACAAATGATGTTATGACAATAAACGTGCTGAAATTAAGGGAAAGTTTGACTTCTGTAATGCAGAGCATGATTTATATTGTCATTCTTGTTTTCTAATACTGGTGATCATTAGAAGCAAAATCCAGAATGGTAAATGCAGCAGAGTTCAGCCACACACCAAACTGGGTACATCCTCAGCTTTTGAGGTGTGGCTGAGATGTTGAGGAATCAAGGCACACCTGCATGATCAGAAACCTGGGTACTGTTTTGAGCATGTATACAATGAAACGAATAATCTGGCTTCGCCTATTCCATGAAAACGGCATGTCCTGAGTACAATCAAAAACAGGATAAGGCCCAAAATGTAAT
Source organism: Macquaria australasica (assembly GCA_005408345.1). Lineage (NCBI taxonomy): Eukaryota > Metazoa > Chordata > Actinopteri > Centrarchiformes > Percichthyidae > Macquaria > Macquaria australasica. The sequence goes on along the minus strand of SEMN01002080.1, from coordinate 484 downwards.
TACAAGTGTGCATGTAAATGTACTCACTATTAGAAACACATCAATAGAATGCGGTATTATGCAACTCCACCACCTCAGAAATGACCATTCAACATTGATTCAACACACACACAACTACAGTTTTAACAAAAATGGAACTTTGGCTTGTATTTATTGTAGGCCTTTTTTACTGCGTTGCATTACATCATATGGGTATTTCTGTTTTTCTGGGCACTGTAATATGAATAAATGTTTAAGATACACATTGGCCTTTCTGTACCAACTCCATGTTAAATATACTGATTTCTCAGTGCAAATGTGTTACCTTGTGATGCAACATCAAAAGATTTACTACACCTCAGTGTCAGTGTTGCCAAAGAAATCAATGGAGAAACTTGCTGTGACTAAAGTGTGTGACCAGAAATCGACCTGTCCATTTATCTGAAAAACTGCACACACCTATCTAATGCCCAGGAATAATCTTGGTTACTTTAGGCCATTAAAA
>SEMN01002079.1:0-15740 GCA_005408345.1 Macquaria australasica | reverse complement strand
ACTACGAATGACACTCGACTCTATCGCCCCTCTAAAAAAGAAGATATTAAAACAGAGGAGGTTAGCTCCATGGTATAACCCGCAAACCCGCAAATTAAAACAAACATTGCGAAAACTTGAAAGGAATTGGCGTTCCACCAATCTGGAAGAATCATGTTTAGCCTGGCAAGATAGTCTTAAAATTTATAGGAAGGCCCTCCGTAATGCCAGAGCAGCTTACTACTCATCATTAATAGAGGAAAATAAGAACAACCCCGGGTTTCTGTTCAGCACTGTAGCCAGGCTGACAGAGAGTCACAGCTCTGTTGAGCCATGTATTCCTATAGACCTCAGTAGTAATGACTTTATGAGCTTCTTTAATGATAAAATTCTAACTATTAGAGTCAAAATTCAGCACCTCCTGCCCTCAGTTGGTACTGACTTATCTTCAAACACAGGAACCTTAGAAACAACTGTAAAACCTGTACATTTAGACTGCTTTTCTCCCATCAACCTTAATCAACTAACTTCCATGATTTCCTCATCTAAGCCATCAACGTGTCTCTTAGACCCCATCCCAGCTAGGCTGCTTAAAGAAATTTTACCCTTAGTTAGCACTTATTTACTAGATATGATCAATCTGTCCTTATTAAAAGGCTATGTGCCACAGTCCTTTAAAGTAGCTGTAATTAAGCCTCTTCTTAAAAAGCCCACTCTTGATCCAGGGATTTTGTCAAATTATAGACCTATATTTAACCCTCCTTTTTCTCTCTAAGATCCTTGAGAAAGCAGTCGCCAATCAGTTGTGTGACTTTCTACACAACAACAAGCTGTTTGAGGATTTTCAGTCAGGATTTAGAGTGCATCATAGCACAGAGACAGCACTGGTGAAAGTTACAAATGACCTTCTAATTGCATCAGACAAAGGACTTGTCTCTGTACTTGTCTTACTAGATGTTAGTGCTGCATTCGATACCATTGACCATCACATTCTATTACAGAGACTAGAACATTTAATTGGCATTAAAGGTACTGCACTAAGCTGGTTTAAATCCTATTTATCAGATCAATATCAGTTTGTACACGTTAATGATGAATCCTCTATGCACGCCAAAGTTAGTCACGGAGTTCCACAAGGTTCTGTGCTTGGACCAAATCTATTTACCTTATATATGCTTCCTTTAGGCAATATTATTAGGAAGCACTCCATACATTTTCATTGTTATGCAGATGATACCCAATTATATTTATCGATCAAGCCAGATGAAACCAATCAATTAGCTAAACTTCAAGCATGCCTTAAGGACATAAAACCTGGATGACCTGCAATTTTCTGATGTTAAACTCAGACAAAACCGAAGTTATTGTACTTGGCCCCGAACACCTTCGAAACACATTATCTAAAGATATAGTTTCTCTAGATGGCATTGCCCTGGCCTCCAGCGAAACCGTAAGGAATCTTGGAGTTATCTTTGATCAGGATATGTCCTTTAACTCCCACATAAAACAAACTTCAAGAACTGCCTTTTTCATTTACGTAACATTGCAAAAATCAGGCACATCCTGTCTCAAAAGGATGCAGAAAAACTAGTCCATGCATTTGTTACATCTAGGCTGGATTATTGCAACTCTCTACTATCAGGCTGCCCCAATAAGTCCCTTAAGACTCTCCAGCTGATTCAGAATGTTGCGGCACGTTTACTGACAAGAACCAGAAAGAGAGAACATATTTCTCCAATATTAGCTTCTCTACACTGGCTCCCTGTAAAATCCAGAATAGAATTTAAAATCCTTCTCCTCACCTTCAAAACCCTAAATGGTCAGGCACCATCATATCTTAAAGAGCTCATAGTACCCTATTACCCCACTAGAGCACTGCGCTCCCAGAATGCAGGGTTCCTTGTGGTTCCTAGAGTCTCTAAAAGTAGAATGGGAGCCAGAGCCTTCAGCCATCAAGCTCCTCTTCTGTGGAACCAGCTCCCAGTTTGTGTATGGGAGGCGGACAACCTCCTCATATTTAAGAGTAGGCTTAAGACTTTCCTCTTTGATAAAGCTTATAGTAGGGCTGACTCAGGTGACCCCTGAGCCCCCCCTTAGTTATGCTGATATAGGCCTAGACTGCCAGGGGACTTCCTATGATGCACTGAGCTCCTCTCTCCTCCTCTTCCTCTCCATCTGTACGCCCTCATATCCATCAATGCTTGTTACTAATTCAACTTCTTCCCGTAGTTGTGTGCTTTCTCTCCTCTCTCTCTCTCTCTCTCCCCTTCTGTTGCTTTCTGCAGGTGTTTCTGCCTCCGGAGCTGTAGAGTCTGGGTCTGTGGTTGCTGCCGCCTGCTGTCCCCGTGCTCCTGCTCTGCACCCGCTGCTGCTATTGCTGTTGTTGCTCTTGTTATTAGTATTGCTATTATAGTGTTGCTCTTAGTGTTGTTTCTGTTGGTGTTAACATCAATGCCATTACCACAGCTATTGCTTTACATCCCTATGTGGAACTGTATTGTGCTGCTGTATGTTCTCTTTCCTCCTGCTCCCCCTCCCCTTCAACCCAACCGGTCGAGGCAGATGACCGCCCACCTAGAGCCTGGTTCTGCTCGAGGTTTCTACCTGTTAAAAGGGAGTTTTTCCTTGGCACTGTCGCATAATGCTTGCTCATGGTGGGAACTGTTGGGTCTCTGTAAATATAAAGAGTCGGTCTAGACTTGCTCTATTTGAAAAAGTGCCCTGAGATAACTTTGTTATGATATGGCGCTATATAAATAAAACTGAATTGAATTGAATTGAAAGGTTCCATATCATAATGTAGAAATGGAATGAAGAGAATATGCAAAAACTGTTCAGTTAACATAATAATTAAGTCTAATTTTAAGTGATTCCTTTATAAGTTGTTGCCATTTCAAAATTAGTTTTTTCTCTTTTACAACCTGGGTTGTGCCTCAGATAGACTGTACATGACTTATCATTCTGACTGTAGGACCGTAGAGTGCAAGACATGGTGGTTTTGGGGGGTAGTTAGGCATTAGAGTTCTCCAAGTCCTGTTAACCAGAATGAAAACCAACACAACTTTTACAATCTTTTTAGGATGTTAAGTTGGATGCAACGTTAGGCTAAACACATCCTGGGACCTTATAAACCCTGTACATAAAACCATGAAAACTAATGTAAAATAGACATATCTTGTTTGAACTGGTGTATAAGGCACTAGGCCTACTATTGTTACCTACCCCTCTGGTGAGGCGGTAGTATGCAGTCATAGGCGCCATCAGCATCATCTTCAGAATGACAATAGCAGCATAGGTGGTGAAAGCCATAAATACCTCATCTTCCATCAGCTTTGCCATCTCTGCTGGTTTACAACTGAACAACAGTGGAGTTAGTTTTCCATTCTGTTTCAGCAAAAGTATTTCACACAATTTAAACTTTCTAGTTTTCAATATGTACGCATGGTTTATAACCCAAACAAAACAACATAGAGTCAAAAATGAAAAAAAGTCAAGTGAAAAAGTTATTTTTATGAAAAAACAGCCACAGCCCTGCTAGAGTGTTGGAGCAAAACCACTGAACAAACTAGTTTCAGTTTAGAACTGTGCCTGTGGGTTTCAAAACACATCTTGTCTAAACAACATGATCAGGAAACCAAAAGTGTATAAATGATCTATTGTAAATGTACAGAATCATTTACCGTTTAACAGCTCAACTTACGTGCTGTGGTGACTCTGCAGAAGTGGAGCAAGTCTGGATCTGTTGCATAAAAACAATCTGACCCATCACCCAGAAACTCAGGAGGCGGGACAACTGCAACTGCAGCACAATGTACTACTTCCTCTGTGTGGGAGTGACACTGTGTTTCTCCACTTATGAGGACCACATACATTCATACCAATACAACTTTTCCAAATGCATATTTAAAAGATTTTTCTAGGATAATGACTTGTATTTAGATTTAAGAATAGAATTACATCAGGTTTAAAGTTGTGGTTTTATTTATCTTGTATGTTTTGTTAACTCACTACGTTAATTGCCCTAGATCCTGCGACTGTTATCCTCACACTGTAGGCTATATGGATCAGTTGACCAGGCACCACGTGGAGCTCAGAGTGAACGTAAACACAGAAGAGCTGGTCAGTTATGTCCATTGACAATTCCAATAAAGTTTATTCAAACAAGATAACAGAAGAAAAAAAGAAAAATATGGAGCTGCAGATAGCTGAAGATGCAGAAGTTCAGTCTTATATCACAGCAGTCTCAAGACTACAGTTTTAGCTATAACATGTAAAATAGTCTACTACTCACTGCAGTTTAGAATGGAACTTTTGACAGTAGTCATGTGGGAAATCGGACTGTGGAAAGTAGCTGAACCAAATTTCAAACATGCCAGAAATCTATCAGATCGTCCGAGAGCCAAATCGTTGATTGTTCAGGCAATTAATCAGGCTTCGTCACCTCAAACTGCATGTCAAATGGCAACTGATCTGGCAGAAATGTCTGCCCGGCTTTATTCAGGGTAAGGGTCAAGATTAAGGTTAATTTGGGGTCAACTTCAACTTAAACACCCACAACACCCATGACTTCACTTGGACTTTCGCCTTTTAACTTGGAATGACTTGTCTCTCCAAGCCTAAAGCTTAAAAATGATGTAATAAAGAAGTATGAAGCCACTTCTTTCGTCACAAGGATGGATGACGCTGACTTCCTCTTCCTAACATACTTTTAATCAATCCAATAGCTGCCAATAATGTTGCACGAGCAGGTGTATTTGTCAGTTCAGAGCAGCAGACAAACAACAGATGATGCCTCAGATGTCATTCAGATGTAAAGACTCTGCTGTGATCAACAAGAAACAGCAACATGCAGGACATTCAGCTCAGAGATGACAATTATTGTAACAGTGTCACAGAAATAACACACCACCACACAGTGATTTGAGATTTTATGAAGTTTATTTGAAAGTTATAAATACACATTTTAAAAATGGACTTCACCTATATAGCGCTTTTTCAACCTTAACAGTTCCCAAAGCACTTTACAGATTGGTCTCAGTCACCCATTCACACACTGATGGCGGAGCTGCCATGCAAGGTGCTGGCCTCCTGAGCCACAGCTGCCCCAAAGCATTAATAATTGTCTGTGAATTTGCTAAGCTAACTGTCTTTAACATTTTAAGATGACATTTGGTAAAGGCCGCTTAATGACTTGCTTAGGATTTGAAACTTAGAGTTTAGGACTTGGAGTTGACTTGAAATTTGTTGGTCTTGATTTTCAAGTTCACTTGGGACTTGTTGGTCTTGACGTGGTCTTAAATTGGGACCAAAAAAATGAACAAAGGAAGCAAAAGAGACTTCATATATAATTTGTTCTTCAGGATCTCCCTGGTTTTCATGTAGCCCTTAACCAGCTATTTAGTTTCCTAATGCCTTGAGACATTTATAGGCACTTGATTATTCAATTCAATTCAATTTTATTTATTTAGCGCCATATCATAACAAAGTTATCTCAGGGCACTTTTTCGAGTAGAGCAGGTCTAGACCGACTCTTTATATTTACAGAGACCCAACAATTCCCACCATGAGCAAGCACTAGGCGACGGTGGCAAGGAAAAACTCCCTTTTAACAGGTAGAAACCTCGAGCAGAACCAGGCTCAAGGTGGGCGGTCATCTGCCTCGACCGGTTGGGTTGAAGGGGGAGGGGGGAGCAGGAGAGAGAGAGCAGGAGGAAAGAGAACATACAGCAGCACAATACAGTTCCATATAGAGATGTAAAGTAATAGTTGTGGTAATGGTATTGATGTTAATATTAATAGAAATAATACTAATAGCAATATAATAATAGTAATACTAATAATAAGAGCAATAACAGTAATTGCAGCAGTGGGTGTAGAGCAGGAACACGGGGGCAGCAGGTGGCTGCAACCATAGATCCAGACTACAGCTCCGGAGGCAGAAATACCTGCAGAAAGCAACAGAAGGAGAGAGAGAGGAGAGAAAGCACACAACTACGGGCAGAAGTTGAGTTAGTAACAAGCATTGATGGGATATGAGTGCGTACAGATGGAGGGAGAGGAGGAGAGAGGAGCTCAGTGCATCATGGGATGTCTCCCGGCAGTCTAGGCCTATATCAGCATAACTAAGGGGTGGCTCAGGGGTCACCTGAGTCAGCCCTACTATAAGCTTTATCAAAGAGGAAAGCCTTAAGCCTACTCTTAAATGTGAGGAGGTTGTCTGCCTCCCATACACAAACTGGGAGCTGTTTCCACAGAAGAGGAGCTTGATGGCTGAAGGCTCTGGCTCCCATTCTACTTTTAGAGACTCTAGGAACCACAAGGAACCCTGCATTTTGGGAGCGTAGTGCTCTAGTGGGGTAATATGAGCTCTTTAAGATATGATGGTGCCTGACCATTTAGAGCTTTGAAGGTGAGGAGAAGGATTTTAAATTCTATTCTGGATTTTACAGGGAGCCAGTGTAGAGAAGCTAATGTTGGAGAAATATGATCTCTTTTTCTGGTTCTTGTCAGTAAACGTGCCGCAGCATTCTGAATCAGCTGGAGAGTCTTAAGGGACTTATTGGGGCAGCCTGTTAATAGAGAGTTGCAATAGTCCAGCCTAGACGTAACAAATGCATGGACTAGTTTTTCTGCATCTTTTTGAGACAGGATGTGCCTGATTTTTGCAATGTTACATAAGTGAAAAAAGGCAGCTCTTGAAGTTTGTTTTATGTGGGAGTTAAAGGACATATCCTGATCAAAGATAACTCCAAGATTCCTTACGGTTTCGCTGGAGGCCAGGGCAATGCCATCTAGAGAAACTATATCTTTAGATAATGTGTTTCGAAGGTGTTCGGGGCCAAGTACAATAACTTCGGTTTTGTCTGAGTTTAACATCAGAAAATTGCAGGTCATCCAGGTTTTTATGTCCTTAAGGCATGCTTGAAGTTTAGCTAATTGATTGGTTTCATCTAGCTTGATCGATAAATATAATTGGGTATCATCTGCATAACAATGAAAATGTATGGAGTGCTTCCTAATAATATTGCCTAAAGGAAGCATATACAAGGTAAATAGAATTGGTCCAAGCACAGAACCTTGTGGAACTCCGTGACTGACTTTGGCGTGCATAGAGGATTCATCATTAACGTGTACAAACTGATATTGATCTGATAAATAGGATTTAAACCAGCTTAGTGCAGTACCTTTAATGCCAATTAAATGTTCTAGTCTCTGTAATAGAATGTGATGGTCAATGGTATCGAATGCAGCACTAAGATCTAGTAAGACAAGTACAGAGACAAGTCCTTTGTCTGATGCAATTAGAAGGTCATTTGTAACTTTCACCAGTGCTGTCTCTGTGCTATGATGCACTCTAAATCCTGACTGAAAATCCTCAAACAGCTTGTTGTTGTGTAGAAAGTCACACAACTGATTGGCGACTGCTTTCTCAAGGACCTTAGAGAGAAAAGGAGGGTTAGATATAGGTCTATAATTTGACAAAATCCCTGGATCAAGAGTGGGCTTTTTAAGAAGAGGCTTAATTACAGCTACTTTAAAGGACTGTGGCACATAGCCTTTTAATAAGGACAGATTGATCATATCTAGTAAATAAGTGCTAACTAAGGGTAAAATTTCTTTAAGCAGCCTAGTTGGGACGGGGTCTAAGAGACACGTTGATGGCTTAGATGAGGAAATCATGGAAGTTAGTTGATTACGGTTGATGGGAGAAAAGCAGTCTAAATGTACAGGTTTTACAGTTGTTTCTAAAGTTCCTGTGTTTGAAGATAAGTCAGTACCAACTGAGGGCAGGAGGTGCTAAATTTTTCTCTAATATTTAGAATTTTATCTTTAAAGAAGCTCATGAAGTCATTACTACTGAGGTCTATAGGAATACATGGCTCAACAGAGCTGTGACTCTCTGTCAGCCTGGCTACAGTGCTGAACAGAAACCTGGGGTTGTTCTTATTTTCCTCTATTAATGATGAGTAGTAGGCTGCTCTGGCATTAAGGAGGGCCTTCCTATAAATTTTAAGACTAACTTGCCAGGCTAAACGTGATTCTTCCAGATTGGTGGAACGCCATTTCCTTTCAAGTTTTCGCGATGTTTGTTTTAATTTGCGGGTTTGCGGGTCATACCATGGAGCTAACCTCCTCTGTTTTATTATCTTCTTTTTTAGAGGGGCGATAGAGTCGAGTGTTATTCGTAGTGAGCCTGCAGCACTATCAACAAGATGATCAATTTGGGAGGGACTAAAGTTAGCATAGGAGTCATCTGTTACATTGAGACATGGAACTGAATTAAATGCCGATGGAATCACTTCCTTAAATTTAGCTACAGCACTATCAGATAGACATCTAGTGTAGGAATGTTTGCCTAATGGCGTGTAGTCCAGTAATAGGAATTCAAAAGTTATTAAATAATGGTCTGATAAAAAATAATTCTGTGGAAAGACTATTAGATGTTCAATTTCAATGCCATAAACAAGAACAAGGTCGAGGGTGTGGTTAAAACAGTGAGTGGGTTTATGTACACTCTGACAGAAGCCAATCGAATCTAATAATGAGATAAACGCAGCACTAAGGCTATCATTTTCTACATCCACATGAATATTAAAATCACCTACAATAATTATTTTATCTGTTTTAAGGACTAAACCTGATAAGAACTCTGAGAATTCAGATAAAAATTCAGAGTACGGTCCAGGAGCTCGGTACACTATAACAAATAAATTGGCTGTAGTGTTTTCCAGGTTGGGTGTGAAAGGCTAAGAACAAGGCTTTCGAACGAGTTATAATTTAATTTAGGTTTAGGTTTGATTAATAGGCTTGAGTCGAAGATGGCTGCAACTCCACCTCCTCGGCCTGTGCCTCGAGGAATGTGAGTATTAATGTGACTGGGGGGATGGATTCATTTAGGCTAACATATTCACCTTGACACAGCCAGGTTTCAGTGAGACAAAATAAATCAATATTCTGATCTGATATTAGATCGTTTACTAGAACAGCTTTAGATGAGAGAGATCTGATGTTTAAGAGTCCACATTTAATTCTCCTATTTTATTGTACTGTTGCAGTGGAGATTTTACTTTTTATTAAGTTTTTATGTGTAACTCCTCTTCTGTTTACTTTGGATTTAAATAATTTAAGTGGTCTGAGGATTCATTGTTAACATATACAAACTGATATCGATCTGATAAATAGGATTTAAACCAGCTTAGTGCGGTGCCTTTAATGCCAATTAAATGTTCTAGTCTCTGTAATAGAATGTGATGGTCAATGGTATCGAATGCGGCACTAAGATCTAATAAGACAAGTACAGAGACAAGTCCTTTTGTCGGATGCAATTAGAAGGTCATTTGTAACTTTCACCAGTGCTGTCTCTGTGCTATGATGCACTCTAAATCCTGACTGAAAATCCTCAAACAGCTTGTTGTTGTGTAGAAAGTCACACAACTGATTGGCGACTGCTTTCTCAAGGATCTTAGAGAGAAAAGGAGGGTTAGATATAGGTCTATAATTTGACAAAACCCCTGGATCAAAAGTGAGCTTTTTAAGAAGAGGTTTAATTACAGCTACTTTAAAGGACTGTGGTACACAGCCTTTTAATAAGGACAGACTGATCATATCTAGTAAATAAGTGCTAACTAAGGGTAAAATTTCTTTAAGCAGCCTAGTTGGGACGGGGTCTGAGAGACACGTTAATGGCTTAGATGAAGAATTCATTGAAGTTAGTTGATTAAGGTTGATGGGAGAAAAGCAGTCTAAATGTACATCAGGTTTTACAGTTGTTTCTAAGGTTCCTGTGTTTGAAGATAAGTCAGTACCAACTGAGGGCAGGAGGTTGCTGTCAGCAATACTTTTTCACGGTCACTTAAATACAATGTTAATATCCCATGCGCTACATCATTTTGTGGTTTGCATTTTTTTTAAATCCACTTCCAGTGCCAACAGAGATAAGTATTTCAGTATTTGCTTTGCTACTCATGCATTTTTGTAAAATCAGTTTGGATCTTTGCTTTTCCTAAGGACTGAATTATTTGAATTATTCAAAAGAAAGTAGGGAGTGTGTAAAGCTAGTGCACAAGAAGAGTGTGTTAAGTTAAATGCATTTTTAATTCCACTAATTTAAAATGTCCCTTTTAGATTAAATAGAAGTAGGTTATATCATTCTAAATGACAGCAGGTAATGTTCACTGTACATGTGGGCTGCTGCACTATGCTTTAGTCTGTCCTGTGCCAATCAATACATTTAAAGAAATTACCATCCCCAAATCATCAGACCCTCATTAAACCTTTGTCAGGTCTGTTGTTAACGCAGGTCAGAAAACCTGCAATGACCCATTTAGACAGAGGGTATTTTGCTGTAGAACTCAAGACAGTTCACAACTCAGTTTCAAAACCCCAAGAATGAATTGGGAGCACATTTTAAAAGAATCAGGGAGTGTACTTTTAAAGGCATTCTGTGTAAGATATGTCAATTTACTCAAACATATAATCATTTCAGGAGGCCCCCCCCCCTTGGATTCCACTGCTGTTTTCAATGTACCCAGTCTCTCGTCTCTCAGTTCTTTATCCTTCCATCAAAGCTCAGTGAACACACTCTCTCCAGACTGTGGCTAGACTTCAGCTGGGTAAAGTGAAGCTCACTTTTGTCTCTACATTGCTGTCATTTCCCTTTAATCAAATGTGTGTCACGTTGGTGTGTTTTGAGAGCCAGGTGCTTGAAACACTCTCAGTCTGAGCTTGAACAAAGAGCCATGTCTTGCCAGCATGGGGTGCTTTGAACAGAGTGCAAAAAACAGCCCAAGCTTGTTATTTCTCCCTGTTCACCAGCCCCTCTCCCTGTCACATCCCAGTAAGCCCAGTGCAGTCACTTTGCTGGGAGGGTATATACCTGTTTGGGAGGGGAATCACAGTTTGTTATAAGTGTGCAGCGTCTGCCTAAGAAAAGCAGGATGTTGATAATGTGTCTATTTGGCCCAAGGCATGTTTCCCATGATTTGACATGCTGATACATGTGGAAGCATGATGCTAATGACAAGTGACATGCTCACAGATGATGTTAGTTTTCTTATTCCTCTCATTTCCCCACTGCTCTATGCTGTGAAGGGCTAGGAGGCGCTTCAGCTGTTGTCACTTCTGTCAGTTGCCCATCTGACGGAACAGATTTGCTTCGGTTTTAATCAATACAGCCAATCCAATCTGGTTCTGTAGGTTTGAACAATGCCTGTCTGCAAAGCATGCATTTGTATTGGCGAACCCAGCAGTGGGTCTGTCAGTTGAAGAGATAAAGATTTTTGGCAGTAACATTTAATTTCTCTGCAATAACTACTTTACTATTTGAAAGTGATTCATTTACTCATTGTGGGCTGCCTGATGAATACATTATGATCACATATCATGTCAATGGCTGGCAGCAAAATGAGTTTTTCTCCCTGCTTTATTCACACTCTGATGCAGGATTCCAATCTGAGCCCCGCCCAAATGAAAAGGAAGCTAAGCACCTCAGATGGATCTTAAGTATCAGCAGCCAGGCATCATCCTTTGCACAGCAGATTCCCCAAGAAAAATAATGTCCTGTGATTTCCCACAAGGAGTGGTAATGGCAAAAAGCTGCATTGATTGCTCGCCAGCCCTGCCAGTAATTGGGATGCTGGCTGCGATATGCTGCCATTGATTTCTTATGGTAGCCAGGTTATGCGGCTGGTGTAGGACAACAATGACTAAATAACAGCCTGGTCAATGATCTTAATGCCCGAAGCCAAGCACAGCTATTGATTTCATTACAGAATGCCTCCTAGGTTCTAGGCACATACATTTTTTTATTGATCAGCAGAAGTGTCCACATTACTTTCAGCACTGCCACATGCAGCCAATCAATGACAGCAGAATGCTGAGTGCATGGAATTGCATAGGTACAGTGGGGTGCAATAAATTTGGCAGCATATAATCAGGGTTTGGAAGGTGACCCCGACAGAATTGATAAGTGTGAGCATTTTCGCAGCAACCTGTGGGATAAACCATAGATATTGTGTGATTAACTTGTCCAATCTGGTTTCATTTGACCCTATTCACATCTCTGTGGCCAAAGGGCAGCAAGAAAATAAGAAATCAGACCCGCACCCAGGCAGGAGAAACTGCTCAGATAAGACTGTATTGATGATAGGTTGGGAGTAATTTGTTCAGCCTAAACCAGAAAATAGAGGAATCATATCAACTGGATGGACAGACAGCTAAATAATGGTTAAAGCCACAATTCGGGTAATTGGTTGATTTTTGTTCAACTGGAACATGACAGTCACAACTAGCCAATTTTTACGTGCTCTAAAGGGGGTGATGGGTGGATTTTTCTGAGGTTATACAGGATGAGGGGTTAGTTTATGGGATTTCAAGATGAACACATATCTCATCAACTATAAAATTATTAGATCTGAACTCCTTGTAAAATAGCAAGACTACAGATTGGGTCTTTGCAACTGTGCTTGAGATGTTTGGAGAAGTTTAGTAGTACCTTTTTACATATGCTCTATAGCATATTGCATATAAATTGCTCCCTCATTGATACATAGTAGCCCTGAACCCTGTCTGTCAAATATAATATCTATGGCTAGTTGTCTCACTACCTATCTGATTCCTGAGTAAAGCAGGAATCAGCACTTTTAACAGCACTGAGGATTGTTTTACAGCACTAGAAACTAAATGGGACTGGAATGTCTGAAAATGCTTAAAAACCGCCTTTCTACCCTCCAGAGACTTGGACCAGCCTCGTGGGATATGGAAGTATTTGATTGATTGGGAAGTATCTTAACCATTGGTTTAGTTGTTTAATGAATACAGTGATGCTTAAAAATATCTTGGTTACAAGGTGTGTGTTGTACTTGAAGAGTTGTCTTTTTGTTTCTTTTTTCCAGCCCTCCCTCTATTTTCCTCCCCATTTTATTATGCCCCACACACACACACACACACACACACACACACACACACACTTTAACAGTGTACCATTGCTATGATAGCTAGATATGCCCAGTTAGTTACCAGTTCGTGAGAAGAGGAATTCCTTGGTGTGCTGCTGTGTTACCTGGTGATTCCATCGGTTGTGGATTTGAGCCAGGCTGGAAAAGTTGCAGTTCCGATGTTGAATGCAGTCCTTGCTGTGCAGTGTTCTGATGGTGCAGGTTGGAGGAAACCGGTTGCTCCTTTGTTCTCTTTACAATGTTAGCAGCTCGGCACTAACGTGCTTCTTTGCTCCTGTTGCTCTTAAAGTTAACTTAGCAGGCAGACTTTGTGTCTGTAATGAAGGTCCTCTTCATTCCTAGTATTTGTAGTACAATTAGTATATAGTACTGGTAAAAGAAATAAGGCACAAACGCGAAGGATTGAATGTGTTTATTGAAATTGTTGCATGTATTAATGATGTGTGTTTTGCAGATATTGTAACTGCCTCTCAGCTGGAAGTGATTGAAGTCCAGCCTTGTAAAGGAAAACACACACTTGGCTGGTTGGTTACCTCAGCATAATCTGCTCATTGTGGTATAACCTTGGCCAAAATTATGGATTGAATTTAGTGTTTACTGTTTGAGTGTGCATTAGTACAAGTGTATTGTTTGTGTTCAGGTCACTCACCTCTATTGTGTCTCCTCTTCAGGGTGTTCAGGCCAAAAGACTCCCTAGGATATCTGAGCGCCAATTTGAAGGTTCTGGGAGATACCATGTGGTAATTAGTGTAGGGGTGTTCATGTAATTAAATCTGCTGTTTCAGTTTTCTGTGATAGTATTGTCATGTGTAATATAAATGAAGATTATGCACACTATTTTAAAGTAGTGTAGTGTAGATCTATTGGTTGTCTTTTTTGTATTTTTAATGTCCGGGGAGGGACGGGTTACTACCTATACTGTGGTAGGGGTCGAGGTCATTGCCAGTGGCAGGCTATATAAGGCAGGCACATTCCAGCAGTACTGCTGCTGTCAGGACCACATGGGGCCTGTGGTCCACAATATTTTAAGTGGAGAAGATGACTGTTTTTGTGTTATGTATTTATTCTGGGTGAAATAAACACCTGGTTGGTCTTAACCTCTGCCTCAAGTCTCCTGCTGTTAAAGTCCAGCCACTACACGGCCATCATAACAGTGTCGTAGCCGCTAGCACTAAAGAAACTCGTTTACTCTATGTTAGCGGTGGGCTAACTAGGGATCGTAGACAGGCCCTCACGTCACTGCCTAAGAAGAGTGTTCAGTGTATCTGCTCTGTTGACTACACAGGAAGAGGACCTCTGTTGGGGTCAGAGAGCCATGAGAGGAGAAGAGATAAGAGAGAGAACAATGGGGAGCTGGGGTTTTCTTGCCCTGGTCAGGGGCGTAATCCAGGGGGATATCAGGTTACAGTTACAGGAAGTGATTGGAGGAGAGGGACGACTATAAGCATAATGGCTTACATTTCAAAATAAAAGTTCAGTTGAAGTCACACAATGAACGAATTCATCTGTGGAGTTCCCATTGTCCCTACAACAGTATCCAGTTAAAACTGTACATCCGTGGTGTAGTGAGCACAAGGGGACTTTGTGGAATTCCAGTGGGGGAGAGTTTGAATAAACTCTGTTCTGAGACTCCTCTGGATCTGCAAACTGACAATAAAGGTGCCATGACTCTTTGGGTCATTTTGGCTGGAAATCAAGTCAAAGAAGAGACTGGATAGATCCTCTTTTCTCTCCCTTTCGTTCTTTCTCACACACACACACACACAAACACGCACACCCCCCTCTCGCTTTCCCCTCACTTCTGATCTGGTCTGAGATCAGATGCCACCAGGCCTACCATTTTAAGTGCATTCAACATTGCATTGTGCAGTAACATTGTCCTCCTTCTTTTCAGCCCAAGTCTGAATTAAGGTAAATTATAGGTAAATTAAAAGCAGTAATCCAGCTAACATTACTTAGCACTTATTCTTTTGATGAATAGTCCAACTCCTATATTTGTACTACGTAAAATGAGCCGTTTATTAATTCATAGATTTAATACCTTGTTTACCATCTGTTCACACTGCCATCTAGTGATACTATATGAGATATCTCATCTGCTGTTTAGGACCTCAGTGGTCCAAAGTTCAAAGGGCATGCACATTCTTTTATGCCATTCAAAAATGCTTCATTTAAAGATTCAAAGCTTCTTATGCAACATTATTTTTGATATTTACAAATTTACCAAATAAAAAATGATAATGTTTACAAAGTTAAAATAACTTTTTGTAAGTTATTTAATTAACACAGTTACTTTTCTGCCTCCCTAACTGTTCAGCACCTGAAATTAATAATTAATGTTCTCAAATGTTTGTTTATTATTGATTTGTACATGATATTAATAATGCCTGCATTACTGGTGTGTGCTTTCATATTCAGTGTTTCCTCCAGAATAAATCCTAAAACTCTATTGAAAGCCTAACTAAACATTTATTTCAGGTAATCAGCTCTTTAAGGCACACATCCTCTCTTGAATACATTACACAGCATTCAAATGAATTTTCAGACAGATTTGTGTGATCTGTGGTCAGACAGTACCACAGTGAACAGCTGATTTAAAACTAAGCGTGAGTGATATTAGTGAGGAGTAACCCTTGAATTAGGGACTAATCTGTTGAGTCTAATATGTATACACACATTCACACCTTGTCATCCAGTGACTTAGTGTATTTGTGATGGTTTTCCCTGATGGGGGTAGCCTGCCCTGCTGCTGGGGGTGCTGAGCCTGGCTGCCTATAGACCTTTCCCTTCCAAATGGCTCTTAAT